>JACGWL010000009.1:9577690-10098898 GCA_034509725.1 Sesamum angolense
TAAGATCCGCCCTAGTTACCTCCATTATTTTATGGAGTTCAGGATTTCTTGGATCTGTTCATCTCTTGTCTTTGGCTTTGGAATCTCCTTTGCCTTCCCCTTCTGATGTAGAAGAGGTACTGTCCCGAGGGCGTTCCTGATCCTTTCTTGTCTGGATAGGGATGTTTCAGGGTTCTCCCGTTGGTTCCTCTTTAGATCTGCCATCTCTATCTTCAGATCTGTGAGATTCTTGTGTAGATTTGGGAGGATCTTAAGAATCTCGTCCATCTTGTGGCACAGAGAGTCTACTTTCATAGGTATGTTGGATAACCTATGTCCATAGTCTTGAACCGTCTTCTGAATTTCCCTCAGATCTTGAGAGATTTTCGAGGTATCTGCCTCGATTTCTTTCCAAGCAATTCCTCTAATCATAATTTTTGGATAGGAATCGGTGTAAGAATTTACCCTTCCCATTCCTTCTAGCTGGAATTGGACCATGTATTTCGGTGGAATGCAATCGCCTCACGACCTTCCCTGGTACAGCCTGACGGACGTCTGAAGCCCTCAGCATTTCTTCAACCTCTTCTTTTGAAAGAAATTTCCAATCAATCCTTTTGGGACTGTTGTCACATTTTTTCAGAACTTCCCAAAGGACGTTCTTCCTTTATTTTTCCAGAGTCTGGAAATATTCCCTGTTGTCATTGTAACTCGAACTTTTGTTCGGTTCCATTTTCTTGAAAAGGTCTCCTCCGTTAGTGGAAAAATATCTAAATATAATATTAACCAAATTTTCTTCAATAAACCTAGGCTCTGATACCATTCTAGCCGAGCACTGTATAAAGTATGCAAAAGGAGATGAGTGGAACTAAATGTGCAAATTTTCGAAAATTAGAGGACTAAATCTGTTGACCCCAAAAAGCAGAGGACCAAAAATGCGACACCCCTTATCCCGTGGGACTATAAGTGCAATTACCCCATTATAATAATATGATTGAATTTTTATTTTATCCAGCTGATGTGATTTGTGAAAATCTGCCCACAAACTTGTGTTCTTTCGCAATTGCATCATCTGGGAAGAGGTGTGTGTTGGAGAACCACAAAAATACACACGAAAAAACGTGTAAGACATCAAAGGATGTAGTGGAGAAATTATCTGGATACATTGAGACAGATCAGTGCGTGAAGGCGTGCGGTGTTTGCCGTGAATCTGTCGGAGTATCCTCGGACGTCTTTCTCTCATCGAAGTTCACATGCCATCTCTGCTCTCCGGCTTGCTACCACAACTGCCCTAACATTGTTGATCTCTTTTTCAACCTTGCTGCCGGTGAAGGTAATTACCTTTAATTATTTCATTTAAAATATAATTATATTTTTATTATTATTCCTAGCTTGTTTGTTGCGGGTTTCTTGAAGCTTAATCGAAGCATATACTCGACCATTTTATAATACACACATACTCGAGATCCGAACACGAGATATTTCATACAGAATTCTTGTGCACGAACCATTAAGTTGTCCCCTGGGGACACTTATATTCAATCATTAACTAAATATATGTTATGAATTGTGTAGGAGTATCTTTGCCAGCTCTTTGCAAGAATCAAGAAGAGAAACATCGAGCCATGTTGGCAATTTTGAGCAGTGGCGTCAACCCTGGTCCGACAGCTGCTCCTCTTATTGCTCCTGCACCAGAATCTTTATAATTTCTGCAATCAAAGTTTATAAACTCAATTATAAACTCATCATTCATTAATTTTTATGGAGATATTATTAATAATTAAATAAAAAATTTAGTTCGAATTAGAATGATGAAATTAAGTTTATGTATTTTTATAATATAGAAATAAATTTTTTGATGTGATTGGTCACATGCAATCAGATTTGATTCGATAAAAATGTTTTTCTTCTACTACTACGATTTACCTTTTAGTAGAAAGCATTGTTGGTTGACGAGTCTAGCTTGATTTTATTTTCTAACGCTACAAGAAAAATGATCAATAGCTATGAAAAAATTTGATGCTAAAATTACCGTCGAGCTAATTAACAAATAAAATTTTCGTTGTTAGTCTATATTATTTAATATTTCTTTTAGATAATTTGTGGCAAGTTAATTTCTATTGATAAATTCATTGGCAAGTAAATTTTTTAGTGTTTATTACCAAAATAAAGTATTTTTTATTAATATTTTCAAATTATAAAACAATTTAAAAAAATTAAATATTATAAAATTAAAAATAAAAATAATATACTAATTAATTAGTATATATTATTATTAAATATTACAAAAACATAAATTAACAAAAAAAAAGTCATTTTTAAAAAAATTATAAAAGAACTTAAACGTTGGGAAATATTTTAATAAATAACTCTTGCAGTTGGCCGACATTGTTTTTAACTATGCCATTGAAATCACATCCAAGATCATGGTATTACATATTCCTAGCGGCCCAGCAAGTGGAGATTAATTTTTTTTTACCAGATTGAGTTCTCGCTACGGTGTATAATTTCTCTTATATCTGATAGAGAGTTATTAAGAAACATCTTAATATTTTTATTTTATCATGTCTCATCTTCTTATCATTTCTCTTAAAAGCTCCATTTTACTGAAGAATTCTCCACTTCAAATATGACCATATGAGAATTCGAATCCATGAACCCAAGTGAATTTGTTTGTATTATAATAAATAGTTCATTATTCTCTTCATTTTAAGCTTTGTTTCTGTTTTTTGGTTATCAAGGTAGATCTACCCTAATTTTTTGGTGAGATGAAATTATATAAGTGTAAGATGTAGGGATTTTTGTTGAGTAAGATAGTAGGGAATATTACAAAAAAATAATACTATAGCAACAAATTTTTTGCAACAGAAAAGTCCGTGGCAACGGAATTCCAAAAAATTGAGCTTTTCGGGATAAATTTCGTTGCAAAACAACAATGAAATATTGCAATGGACATTCCGTTGCAAAAATCGAACAACTTTTTTATGACCTAATTTCGTTGCAAGTCATTGTAAAAGTCGCGGCAAACTTCACCACGGACCATATCCATTGCTAATGTGCAACGGTTTTTACAACAGTTAATATCCGTGGCTACGTTTGCAACGAATTTTCAAATAATGTCCATGGCAAATAAAAGAGTTGGGTGTTGCAACGAATCGTGTCACGGACAAATTCATGGCAAAATTTGATGATAAAATTTGCAGCGAACGTTTGATCCGTCGCAATTCGTACAGTCACTACAATAAATATGACATTTAACCATGACCAATTGTCATGGTTATTAACAAAACAACCGTAGCAAATAGTCATTAACCACGGTCATGCAACGGTTGTTGGCCGTTGTATCTCCGAGGGTGGCTAAAATATTTTTCATGGCTAAAAACCATGGCAAATAACTTTTTTATGATGAAAAACCTATGTTTTTGCATCGGTATTACTTAACCGTGGTTAATAAAAAGCATTTATCATGGTTTTTAGTTCGTAGCTATTTAAATTGTATAGTCAATAATCATTTTTTCCTAGTGAGTTAGATATATTTATTTTTCAAACATTGTATTTGCCACGGCTTTTGCATCGGTCATCTAATCCATTGCAAATCCGTACAATAATATTAAACACGTTTGGCACTGATTTTGCAAAGGAAGAGGGTTGTGGCAAAATTATCGAAAAAGAATACTTACACCCTTATTCATTCTTTTTTTATTATCCGGTTTTTTACATATTCGTACTTCTTATATCTTTACTGTAATTTTGGTCTTCTATGTGAGATTTAAGTATTTGTGATCAAGTCGTACAACAAATCATACGTTTAGAGGTTTAGATTATGGGTGGCAGACGAGTCGAACCGGCTCGCGAGTTAGCTTGATTTTGAGCTCGACTCAAGCTCGAAAAATTCGAGCTCAACATGAGCTCATTTTCCTTTCTTCATCAGCTTGCGAGTCGGCTTCCGAGCTTTTTCTATTTATTTATATATTTTTATTTTTAAAATTTTATATATTTAATTTCATATTCAATACTTTATCAATTTTATACTAAAAATTGACCCTATATTATAATTATTAATCAATATTATACATTTTATTTTGAATAATACTAAATTATGGTACTTTTATTTATACATTTAATCTTTATACAAAAACAAGTTTAATCAACGACTTAGTAATTATAATAGTTTTATAAAATAATTATTTAATATGACACATATAAATTTTATATAATATTTTAATATATATTTTGTATTGTCTTATACCATTATTAATTGAAAAGTAATTCACTTATGTTTTTCGTATTTTTTTTAGTTTTATATTTATATCAAGATACATACATAGTATGCATTAAGCAATCTATTTTATTACTTATAATTTTATGTTGAAATTTAGTGATTCCTATAAATTAATCTATAGATAATGATAATAATAATAATAATAAATAATAATAATGATGATGATGATGACAATTTTAATTATTTATATTATTATTTATATATTATATATATATATATATGGATGTGTATCCATTAAATCATAACAGAAGGTATAATTATGCATGATAAGCAATTTTATCATACCTAACCATACGAACCAAACAGGGCCTAATTTTATGCATGATTTCTTGTTGTTCAAATTTTAGGTACATATATTTGTTAACAAAAAAGAAAAAAATTATAGCATTTTCAATATAAAAATTCATGGATTGCCCTATTTTAAGGACATACATATGAATTTTGTGGTTTAGAGGATTTGAAGAATTTGTATTTTGTTTCTCAATTAAATTTGTGAGGTTATAATTTTTTCTCTCTCTCTCTCTCTCTCTCTTTATTACTGTATATAAACAAGTTGTTCGTCTAACATTTCCATCACATCAGAAAATCTCCAACCCCCCTCACCCCTCAAAGAAAAAGAAATAATGGGTTCTTCAATGAAATTATCATTGGTCCTCTTTTTTACTTGTTCTCTCTTTGTTCAAAGAACACTAGGTATGCCTTTCATGTAAATTCAAATATTGTGTTAGATATTTGTATCATTTTGATTCTTAAAATAATGATATAAATATGTTATGATATGATATGATATGCTTTCTGATATGTTATTATATACATACATATTATTCTTTCAATTATAATAATATGATTGAATTTTTATTTTATCCAGCTGATGTGATTTGTGAAAATCTGCCACAAACTTGTGTTTTTCGCAATTGCATCATCTGGGAAGAGGTGTGTGTTGGAGAACCACAAAAATACACACGAAAAAACGTGTAAGACATCAGAGGTTGTGGTGGAGAAATTATCTGGATACATTGAGACGGATCAGTGCGTGAAGGCGTGCGGTGTTTGCCGTGAATCTGTCGGAGTATCCTCGGACGTCTTTCTCTCATCGAAGTTCACATGCCATCTCTGCTCTCCGGCTTGCTACCACAACTGCCCTAACATTGTTGACCTCTTTTTCAACCTTGCTGCCGGTGAAGGTAATTACCTTTAATTATTTCATTTAAAATATAATTATATTTTTATTATTATTCCTAGCTTGTTTGTTCCGGGTTTCTTGAAGCTTAATCGAAGCATATACTCGACCATTTTATAATACGCACATACTCGAGATCCGAACACGAGATATTTCATACAGAAGTCTTGTGCACGAACCATTAAGTTGTCCCCTGGGGACACTTATATTCAATCATTAACTAAATATATGTTATGAATTGTGTAGGAGTATCTTTGCCAGCTCTTTGCAAGAATCAAGAAGAGAAACATCGAGCCATGTTGGCAATTTTGAGCAGTGGCGTCAACCCTAGTCCGGCAGCTGCTCCTCTTGTTGCTCCTGCACCAGAATCTTTATAATTTCTGCAATCATAGTTTATAAACTCAATTATAAACTCATCATTCATTAATTTTTATGGAGATACTATTAATAATTAAATAAAAAAATTAGTTCGAATTAGAATGATGAAATTAAGTTTATGTATTTTTATAATATAGAAATAAAATTTTTGATGTGATTGGTCACATGCAATTAAATTTGATTCAATGAAAATCTTCTTCTTCTACTACTACGATTTACCTTTTAGTAGAAAGCATTGTTGGTTGACGAGTCTGGCTTGATTTTATTTTCTAATGCTACAAGAAAAATGATCAATAGCTACAAAAAAATTTGATGCTAAAATTACCGTCGAGCTAATTAACAAGTAAAATTTTCATTGTTAATCTATATTATTTAATATTTCTTTTAGATAATTCGTGGCACGTTAATTTATATTGATAAATTCAATAGCAAGTAAATTTTTTAGTGTTTATTACCAAAATAAAGTATTTTTTATCAATATTTTTAAATTATAAAAAATTTTAAAAAAATAAATATTTATAAAATTAAAAATAAAAACTATATACTAATTAATTAGTGTATATTATAATTAAATATTACAAAAACATAAATTAACAAAAAAAAAGTCATTTTTATAAAAAATATTAAAGCACTTAAACGTTGGGAAATATTTTAATAAATAACTCTTGCAGTTGGCCGACATTGTTGTTAACTATGCCATTGAAATCACATCCACGATCACGGTATTACATATTCCTGGCGGCCCAAAAAGTGAAGATTAATTTATTTTTTTACCAGATTGAGTTCTAGCTACATTGTATAATTTCTCTTATATCTGATAAAGAGTTATTAAGAAACATCATAATATTTTTATTTTATTATGTCTCATCTTCTTATCATTTCTCTTGAAAGCTCCATTTTACTGAAGAATTCTCCACTTCAAATATGACCATATGAGAATTCGAATCCATGAACCCAAGTGAATTTGCTTGTATTGAAATAAATAGTTCATTATTCTCTTTATTTTAAGCTTGGTTTCTTGTATTTTGGTTATCAAGGTAGATCTACCCGAATTTTTTGGTGAGAAGAAATTATATAGATGTAGGGATTTTTGTTGAGTAAGATAGCAGGGAATAATACAAAAAAATAATACTATAGCCATGAATTTTTTGCAACAAAAAAGTCCGTGGCAAATTTGTCAAGAATTTTGCCACGACTTTGCAACGGAATTCCAAAAAATTGAGCTTTTCGGGATAAGTTTCGTTGCAAAACAAAAATGAAATATTGCAATGGACATTCCGTTGCAAATGTCCGTTGCAAAAATCGGACAACTTTTTTATGACCTAATTTCGTTGCAAGTCGTTGTAAACGTCGCGGCAAACTTCACCACGGACCATATCCATTGCTAATGTGTAACGGTTTTCACAACAGTTAATATCCGTGGCTACGTTTGCAACGAATTTTCAAATAATGTCCGTGGCAAATAAAGAGTTGGGTGTTGCAACGAATCGTGTCACGGACAAATCCGTGGCAAAATTTGATGATAAATTTGCAATAGTATTTGCAGCGAACGTTTGATCCGTCGCAATTCGTACAGTCACTACAATAAATATGACATTTAACCATGACCAATTGTCATGGTTATTAACAAAATAACCGTAGCAAATAGTCATTAACCACGGTCATGCAACGGTTGTTGGCCGTGGTATCTCCGAGGGTGGCTAAAATATTTTTCATACCTAAAAACCATGGCGAATAACTTTTTTATGATGAAAAATCTATGTTTTTGCATCGGTATTACTTAACCGTGGTTAATAAAAAGCATTTGTCATGGTTTTTAGTTCGTAGCTATTTAAATTGTATAGTCAATAATCATTTTTTCCTAGTGAGTTGGATATATTTATTTTTCAAACATTGTATTTGCCACGGCTTTTGCATCGGTCATCTAATCATTGCAAATCCGTACAATAATATTAAGCACGTTTGGCACTGATTTTGCAAAGGAAGTGAGGGTTGTGGCAAAATTATCGAAAAAGAATACTTACACCCTTATTCATTCTTTTTTATTATCCGGTTTTTTTACATATTCGTACTTCTTATATCTTTACTGTAATTTGGTTTTTCTATGTGACATTTAAGTATTTGTGATCAAGTCGGTACAACACGTTTAAACGAGTTAGCTTGATTTTGAGCTCGACTCAAGCTCGAAAAATTCGAGCTCAACATGAGCTCATTTTCCTTTCTTCATCAGCTTGCGAGTCGGCTTCCGAGCTTTTTTTATTTATTTATATTTTTTTATTTTTAAAATTTTTATATATTTAATTTCATATTCAATACTTTATCAATTTTATACTCAAAATTGACCCTATATTATAATTATTAATCAATATTATAATTTTATTTTGAATAATACTAAATTATGGTACTTTTATTTATACATTTAATCTTTATACAAAACAAGTTTAATCAACGACTTAGTAAATTATAATAGTTTTATAAAATAATTATTTAATATGACACATATAAATTTTATGTTATATTTTTGTATATATTTTTGTATTGTCTTATGCCATTATTAATTGAAAAGTAATTCACTTATGATTTTTTTTTTTTTTTTAGTTTATATGTATATCAAGATACGTACATAGTATGCATTAAGCAATCTATTTTATTACTTATAAATTTATGTTGAAATTTAGTGATTCCTATAAATTAATCTATAGATAAATGATAACAATAATAATAATGATAATGATGATGACGGTTGAACAATTTTAATTATTTATATTATTATTTTATTATATTTATATATATATATAATGAGATCAAAAAGCTTATATATATATATATATAGAATGTGTCCATTAAATCATAACAGAAGGTATAATTATGCATGATAAGCAATTTTATCATACCTAACCATACGAACCAAACAGGGCCTAATTTTATGCATGATTTCTTGTTGTTCAAATTTTAGGTACATATATTTGTTAACAAAAAGAAAAAAATTATAGCATTTTCAATATAAAAATTCATGGATTGCCCTATTTTAAGGACATGCATATGAATTTTTGTGTTTAGAGGATTTGAAGAATTTGTATTTTGTTTCTCAATTAAATTTGTGTGGTTATAATTTTTTTCTCTCCGTCTCTCTCTCTCTCTCTTTATTACTGTATATAAACAAGTTGTTCCGTCTAACATTTCCATCACATCAGAAAATCTCCAACCCCCTCACCCCTCAAAGAAAAGCAAAGAAAAAGAAATAATGGGTTCTTCAATGAAATTATCATTGGTCCTCTTTTTTACTTGTTCTCTCTTGTTCAAAGAACACTAGGTATGCCTTTCATGTAAATTCAAATATTGTGTTAGATATTTGTATCATTTTGATTCTTAAAATAATGATATAAATATGTTATGATATGCTTTCTGATATGTTATTATATACATACATATTATTCTTTCAATTATAATAATATGATTGAATTTTTATTTTATCCAGCTGATGTGATTTGTGAAAATCTGCCCACAAACTTGTGTTCTTTCGCAATTGCATCATCTGGGAAGAGGTGTGTGTTGGAGAACCACAAAAATACACACGAAAAAACATGTAAGACATCAGAGGTTGTGGTGGAGAAATTATCTGGATACATTGAGACAGATCAGTGCGTGAAGGCGTGCGGTGTTTGCCGTGAATCTGTCGGAGTATCCTCGGACGTCTTTCTCTCATCGAAGTTCACATGCCATCTCTGCTCTCCGGCTTGCTACCACAACTGCCCTAACATTGTTGACCTCTTTTTCAACCTTGCTGCCGGTGAAGGTAATTACCTTTAATTATTTCATTTAAAATATAATTATATTTTTATTATTATTCCTAGCTTGTTTGTTGCGGGTTTCTTGAAGCTTAATCGAAGCATATACTCGACCATTTTATAATACGCACATACTCGAGATCCGAACACGAGATATTTCATACAGAAGTCCTGTGCACGAACCATTAAGTTGTCCCCTGGGGACACTTATATTCAATCATTAACTAAATATATGTTATGAATTGTGTAGGAGTATCTTTGCCAGCTCTTTGCAAGAATCAAGAAGAGAAACATCGAGCCATGTTGGCAATTTTGAGCAGTGGCGTCAACCCTGGTCCGGCAGCTGCTCCTCTTGTTGCTCCTGCACCAGAATCTTTATAATTTATGTAATCAAAGATTATAAACTCAATTATGAACTCATCATTCATTAATTTTTATGGAGATATTATTAATAATTAAATAAAAAATTTAGTTCGAATTAGAATGATGAAATTAAGTTTATGTATTTTTATAATATAGAAATAAAATTTTTGATGTGATTGGTCACATGCAATCAGATTTGATTCAATCAAAATCTTCTTCTTCTACTACTACGATTTACCTTTTAGTAGAAAGCATTGTTGGTTGACGAGCCTGGCTTGATTTTATTTTCTAATGCTACAAGAAAAATGATCAATATCTACGAAAAAATTGATGCTAAAATTACCGTCGAGCTAATTAACAAGTAAAATTTTCATTGTTAATCTATATTATTTAATATTTCTTTTAGATAATTCGTGGCAAGTTAATTTCTATTGATAAATTCATTGGCAAGTAAATTTTTTAGTGTTTATTACCTAAATAAAGTATTTTTTATTGTTATTTTTAATTATAAAAAAATTTAAAAAAATAAATATTATAAAATTAAAAATAAAAACTGTATACTATTAATTAGTATATATTATTATTAAATATTACAAAACATAAATTAACAAGAAAAAAGTCATTTTTATAAAAATTGTAAAAGAACTTAAACATTGGGAAATATTTTAATAAATAACTCTTGCAGTTGGCCGACATTGTTGTTAACTATGCCATTGAAATCACATCCACGATCATGGTATTACATATTCCTAGCGGCCCAAAAAGTGGAGATTAATTTTTTTTTTTTTACCAGATTGAGTTCTCGCTACGGTGTATAATTTCTCTTATATCTGATAGAGAGTTATTAAGAAACATCATAATATTTTTATTTTATTATGTCTCATCTTCTTATCATTTCTCTTGAAAGCTCCATTTTACTGAAGAATTCTCCACTTCAAATATGACCATATGAGAATTCGAATCCATGAACCCAAGTGAATTTGTTTGTATTGAAATAAATAGTTCATTATTCTCTTCATTTTAAGCTTTGTTTCTTGTTTTTGGTTATCAAGGTAGATCTACCCTAATTTTTTGGTGAGAAGAAATTATATAAATGTAAGATTTTTTTTGGTATCAAGGTAGAAAAATATAAGAAATTTATCAAACAAATTTGTCAAGAATTTTGCCACGACTTTGCAACGGAATTCCAAAAAATTGAGCTTTTCGGGATAAATTTCGTTGCAAAACAACAATGAAATATTGCAATGGACATTCCGTTGCAAATGTCCGTTGCAAAAATCGGACAACTTTTTTATGACCTAATTTCGTTGCAAGTCGTTGTAAAGTCGCGGCAAACTCACCACGGACCATATCCATTGCTAATGTGCAACGGTTTTTACAACAGTTAATATCCGTGGCTACGTTTGCAACGAATTTTCAAATAATGTCCGTGGCAAATAAAAGAGTTGGGTGTTGCAACGAATCGTGTCACGGACAAATCCGTGGCAAAATTTGATGATAAATTTGCAATAGTATTTGCAGCGAACGTTTGATCCGTCGCAATTCGTACAGTCACTACAATAAATATGACATTTAACCATGACCAATTGTCATGGTTATTAACAAAATAACCGTAGCAAATAGTCATTAACCACGGTCATGCAACGGTTGTTGGCCGTGGTATCTCCGAGGGTGGCTAAAATATTTTTCATGGCTAAAACCATGGCGAATAACTTTTTTATGATGAAAAACCTATGTTTTTGCATCGGTATTACTTAACGTGGTTAATAAAAAGCATTTGTCATGGTTTTAGTTCGTAGCTATTTAACTTGTAGCCAATAATCATTTTTCCTAGTGAGTTATATATTTATTTTTCAAACATTGTATTTGCCACGGCTTTTGCATCGGTCATCTAATCCATTGCAAATCCGTACAATAATATTAACACGTTTGGCACTGATTTGCAAAGGAAGTGAGGGTTGTGGCAAAATTATCGAAAAAGAATACTTACACCCTTATTCATTCTTTTTTTATTATCCGGTTTTTTACATATTCGTACTTCTTATATCTTTACTGTAATTTTGGTCTTCTATGTGAGATTTAAGTATTTGTGATCAAGTCGGTACAACAAATCATACGTTTAGAGGTTTAGATTATGGGTGGCAGACGAGTCGAACCGGTTCGCGAGTTAGCTTGATTTTGAGCTCGACTCAAGCTCGACTCAACATGAGCTCATTTTCCTTTCTTCATCAGCTTGCGAGTCGGCTTCCGAGCTTTTTTATTTATTTATATATTTTATTTTTAAAATTTTTATATATTTAATTTCATATTCAATACTTTATCAATTTTATACAAAATTGACCCTATATTATAATTATTAATCAATATTATACATTTTATTTTGAATAATACTAAATTATGGTACTTTTATTTATACATTTAATCTTTATACAAAAACAAGTTTAATCAACGACTTAGTAAATTATAATAGTTTTATAAAAAATTATTTAATATGACACATATAAATTTTATGTTATATTTTAGTATATATTTTTGTATTGTCTTATACCATTATTAATTGAAAAGTAATTCACTTATGATTTTTCATTTTTTTTTTTTAGTTTTATATTTATATCAAGATACGTACATAGTATGCATTAAGCAATCTATTTTATTACTTATAAATTTATGTCGAAATTTAGTGATTCCTATAAATTAATCTATAGATAAATGATAACAATAATAATAATAATGATGATGATGGTTGAACAATTTTAATTATTTATATTATTATTTATTTATATATTATATAATGAGATCAAAAAGCTTATATATATATATATATATATATATATATATATATATATATATATATAGACTGTGTCCATTAAATCATAACAGAAGGTATAATTATGCATGATAAGCAATTTTATCATACCTAACCATACGAACCAAACAGGGCCTAATTTTATGCATGATTTCTTGTTGTTCAAATTTTAGGTACGTATATTTGTTAACAAAAAAGAAAAAAATTATAGCATTTTCAATATAAAAATTCATGGATTGCCCTATTTTAAGGACATACATATGAATTTTGTGGTTTAGAGGATTTGAAGAATTTGTATTTTGTTTCTCAATTAAATTTATGAGGTTGTAATTTTTTTTCCTCTCCGTCTCTCTCTCTCTTTATTACTGTATATAAACAAGTTGTTCCGTCTAACATTTCCATCACATCAGAAAATCTCCAACCCCCTCACCCCTCAAAGAAAAGCAAAGAAAAAGAAATAATGGGTTCTTCAATGAAATTATCATTGGTCCTCTTTTTTACTTGTTCTCTCTTTGTTCAAAGAACACTAGGTATGCCTTTCATGTAAATTCAAATATTGTGTTAAATTTTTGTATCATTTTGATTCTTAAAATAATGATAATAAATATGTTATGATATGGTTTCTGATATGTTATTATATACATACATATTATTCTTTCAATTATAATAATATGATTGAATTTTTATTTTATCAGCTGATATGATTTGTGAAAATCTGCCCACAAACTTGTGTTCTTTCGCAATTGCGTCATCTGGGAAGAGGTGTGTGTTGGAGAACCACAAAAATACACACAAAAAAACGTGTAAGACATCAGAGGTTGTGGTGGAGAAATTATCTGGATACATTGAGACAGATCAGTGCGTGAAGGCGTGCGGTGTTTGTCGTGAATCTGTCGGAGTATCCTCGGACGTCTTTCTCTCATCGAAGTTCACTTGCCATCTCTGCTCTCCGGCTTGCTACCACAACTGCCCTAACATTGTTGACCTCTTTTTCAACCTGGCTGCCGGTGAAGGTAATTACCTTTAATTATTTCATATAAAATATAATTATATTTTTACTATTATTCCTAGCTTGTTTGTTGCGGGTTTCTTGCAATCGAAGCATATACTCGAACATTTTATAATACGCACATACTCAAGATCCGAACACGAGATATTTCATACAGAAGTCTTTTGCACGAACCATTAAGTTTTCCTCTGGGGACGCTTATATTCAATCATTAACTAAATATATGTTATGAATTGTGTAGGAGTATCTTTGCCAGCTCTTTGCAAGAATCAAGAAGAGAAACATCGAGCCATGTTGGCAACTTTGAGCAGTGGCGTCAACCCTGGTCCGACAGCTGCTCCTCTTGTTGCTCCTGCACCAGAATCTTTATAATTTATGTAATCAAAGATTATAAACTCTATTATGAACTCATCATTCATTAATTTTTATGGAGATATTATTAATAATTAAATAAAAAATTTAGTTCGAATTAGAATGATGAAATTAAGTTTATGTATTTTTATAATATAGAAATAAAATTTTTGATGTGATTGGTCACATGCAATCAGATTTGATTCAATCAAAATCTTCTTCTTCTACTACTACGATTTACCTTTTAGTAGAAACCATTGTTGGTTGACGAGTCTGGCTTGATTTTATTTTCTAATGCTACAAGAAAAATGATCAATAGCTACAAAAAATTTGATGCTAAAATTACCGTAGAGCTAATTAACAAGTAAAATTTTCGTTGTTAATCTATAATATTTAATATTTCTTTTAGAAAATTCGTGGCAAGTTAATTTCTATTGATAAATTCATTGGCAAGTAAATTTTTTAGTGTTTATTACCTAAATAAAGTATTTTTTATTAATATTTTTAAATTATAAAAAATTTAAAAAAATAAATATTATAAAATTAAAAATAAAAACTATATACTAATTAATTAGTATATATTATTATTAAATATTACAAAAACATAAATTAACAAGAAAAAAAGTCATTTTTATAAAAATTATAAAAGAACTTAAACATTGGGAAATATTTTAATAAATAACTCTTGCAGTTGGCCAACATTGTTGTTAACTATGCCATTGAAATCACATCCACGATCGTGGTATTACATATTCCTAGCGGCCCAAAAAGTGGAGATTAATTTTTTTTTTACCAGATTGAGTTCTCGCTACGGTGTATAATTTCTCTTATATCTGATAGAGAGTTATTAAGAAACATCATAATATTTTTATTTTATTATGTCTCATCTTCTTATCATTTCTCTTGAAAGCTCCATTTTACTGAAGAATTCTCCACTTCAAATATGACCATATGAGAATTCGAATCCATGAACCCAAGTGAATTTGTTTGTATTGAAATAAATAGTTCATTATTCTCTTCATTTTAAGCTTTGTTTCTTGTTTTTTGGTTATCAAGGTAGATCTAACCTAATTTTTTGGTGAGAAGAAATTATATAAATGTAAGATGTTGGAGTATCTTTGCCAGCTCTTTGCAAGAATCAAGAAGAGACACATTGAGCCATGTTGGCAATTTTGAGCAGTGGCGTCAACCCTGGTCCGGCAGATGCTCCTCTTGTTGCTCCTGCACCAGCATCTTTATAATTTCTGTAATCAAAGATTATAAACTCAATTGTAAACTCATCATTCATTAATTTTTATGGTGATATTATTAATAATTTAATAAAAAAATAGTTCGAATTAGAATGATAAAATTAAGTTTATGCATTTCTATAATATAGAAATAATATTTTTGATGTGATCGGTCACATGCAATCAGATTTGAGTCGATCAAAATCTTCTTCTTCTACTACTACGAGTTACCTTTTAGTTGAAAATTGTTGGTTGACAAGTCTGGCTTAATTCTATTTTCTAACACTATAAGAAAAACGATCAGTAGCTACGAAAAAATCTGATGCTAAAATTAGCCTCAAGCTAATTAACGATTAAAATTTTCGTCGCTAATTCGTTTTATTTAATATTTTTTTAAATAATTCGTTGCTAAAGTCATAACAAGTTAATTTCTCTTGCTAAATTTATTGGCAAGTAAATTTCATGTATTAGATATGTAGATTAGCAACGAGTACTTAATAGATGTAATTAGAATATATATTTACGAAAAGATAAAAAAAAGGAAAATATTTAAATAAAAATAAAAATAAAATATCAAATTAAATAGAATGATAAAAATAAATATTAAATGAAATATGTACCTATTAGCACTAAATGAGTTTGTTCCATCTTGTTGAGAAACAAAGACAAAACAAAAAAGAAATCTTAAAAAGAATAAAAAATTAATAGACGTAACTATATTATATTAAAAAACTAGATTATAAAAAACAGATTAATGTTTAAATAGAAAAAAATAATTGATAATTTGAGTAGAACTATAGAAATTAATATTAAATAAAATATATACCTATTATTACTAAACTATAAAAAATAATGGATGAAATCATAATTTACATAAAAAATATAAAGAGATAAAAATTTAAATAAAAATAAAAATTAAATCATATTTTGAGTATAATTAAACAACTAAATTTGTTTATTTTTGTAGAAAAATAAAATATAAAATCTGAAAGAGAACAACAAATTAAACTATAAAATAAAAAATTAATAAATATAAATAATCTATGTATATATGTATATATTCAAAATGATGTATAAAAGATATAAAAGAGTAAATATTTAAATAGAAATAAAACCTAAATGATTGATTAAGTAGAATTGTATAAATAAATTTTGAAGGCAAAATGTGTACTTATTAGCATGAAATAAATATAAAATTAAATTAAAAAACAGTAGAGTTATACAAATAAGTTTTGAAAATAAAATATATACATATTAACATAAATGAATTTATTTCTTGTTGTCCAACGAAATCAAGCAATTGACATAGAAATTTAGAAAATGAACACCGAAAAAAATTAAGTATTAAAATTTAATATAAAAACATAAAAAAGGATAGAATTGCTAATTCAATAACTTTCATGCACCATGAAAAGTAAGATATAAAAACTAAAATCATATCATGCATGTTAAAGGCAAAACATCATTTTAACTATAGGATATTAGTGTAAAGATAAATAAATATTAAAATTTAATGGATATAAATATATGAGTAAGAGATGAAATTTATTAATTATATAACTTCAAATATCATAAACAAAATAAAATAATATCATAAAAAAATATAAGACATCACTTCCGCTATAAAGACTGTTATGTTTTGAGAATGTTTAATGTAGAATAAAAAATTGATTATTGAGCAAAAATAAATAAAAAGATGTAGAGTAGATTTTATTCTATTTAAATACAAATATAATAAAAGTCATTGTCATTAGATAACTGAAAGATTTTTGATACACAAAATAATGTATATTTGAATGTTTTGATTTTTGATACACACAAATAATGTATATTTGAATGTTTTGATTTTTAGAGTTTATAAATACTAATCATAAAAATAAACTCATATAAGATAAGTATTGAATAATATAAAATAAAATTTTAATGTTAACATATAAAATTATATATGATAAATACAAATTCAATTAGAAATTAACATTGGAGATAAAATTTGAGAAAACACAAAATAAATATAAGATATTTCTTAAAAAGATTTTTTTTTTTAAAAAATTCAAATATAATCTTGAAGATAAAATTACATAAATAAAATAAATATATAATATATTTAAAATATATTATGTTTCTAATCGACGTTTTATTGATATTTTAAAATTATAATTATAATATTGAAGATGAGATTTCAAATAAATATAAATAAAATAATTAAGATATTTAAAATACATATTGTTTGTACCAATAAAAAATTTTCCTGATAATTAAAAAGTTTAATTATAATGCTGGAGATAAGATTTTTGGATAAATACAAATAAATATTTTCTAACCAATAAGATTTTTTCTTGCCAATTAAAATTTTAAAATCACCAAAAATTAGTATTCGATCAAAATTCATTCAATTTGGTCAAACTTCATTCCGTTATATATATATACTAGAGTAAAGCCCGTGCTATGCACGGTTATATAATTTTTTTTTAATATTAAATTAAACTTTTTATAATATATTGCTTAATAAAGAATTTTTTTGTAAAATAAAACTTTTTATTTTTAATAGGTAAAATATAGTAGTTTTGAATTTTTAATCTATTTTGATTATTATAAAAAATACTATTTTCCTATACATACAATATATTTTCATAACCAAACTTTGTATTTTATGAGGATTACTTTCATAAAATTATGGCATTCTATTAAATATGTAAATTACTTTATTTTAAAAAGTCCAACTCCATAGAAATATTTAAAAGTTAAATAATTAGTTAAAATGTATTATTTGCTATATTTATCTTTCATCAAAATTATACTAAAGTATACAAATTTAAAATGATCTTTCTTTGTAAAAAATAAAATAAATATAAAATGAATAGAAACTTACTTTTAATAAATTATAAGACTGAAAGAAAAAAATAAAGAAGCATGGACGTTTAAGAAAATAATTTTAAAATCTCAATATCATTTCATCGATTTGAATAAAAAGAAAAGGCATAAAAATTATTTTAAAATGAGAAAATAAAATCAGTAAAAATAAAAATAAAATTGCTAAGTTCAGTGAAATCATAAACATAGCAACATCTTCACTGGCTTTAAAGAATAAAAAGGACTTTTATCAGCAAAAATAAGATTTTCACGAATAATTTTTTTTCAAAGAGTAACTTGAATTACACATACATGTAAATATAATAATTAAGAAGTATGTATGATCATAAATTTAGTTGAATCATATTTAGATAACTTGAGAAATAAATTATATGTAAAATAATATTTGGTGATTCCTTCCATCTTGTAAAACATCATTTGAAGACAAATAAATAAATAAAAATAATAATAAAAAAATTAAATTTGAAAAGAAACAACAAAATTAAACTACAAAATTAAAATTTTAGTGGATGAAACCATAATATGTAAAAAAAATAGGTGCATTTATAAAAAAAAAGGGTAAAAAGTTTAAATGAAACTAAAAGTAAATACCAAATTAAGTAGAATTGTATATATAAATATTAAATAAAATATGTACCTGTAAACACTAAATGATTTTGTTCCTTTTGTTTAAAAAACAAAAACAAAAAAAAAAGAAACCTGAAAAAAAAAGAACAAAAGAATTAAACTATAAAAAAAATTCATGGATGAAACAATAATATAGAAAAAAAATGGTTTAAAAAAATATAAGGGATAAATATATAAAAAATAAAATAAATAAACGGTAGTTTGGGTACAATTATACAAAATATATTAAATGAGATATGCATCTATTAGCACTAAATGATTTTATTCCTTTTTATTGCAAAACAAAAACAAAAAGATGAAAATATAAAAAATAGCCAAAAAAAATTAAATTATACATAAAAAAGGTTCAAGAAAATACAAAAGGGTAAATATTTGAACAGAAATAAAAACTCATTTTTAATTTGAGTAGAATTATGCAAATAAGTATTAAACAAAATATGTATTGATTAACACTAAATAAATGTGCTCATTCTTCTAAAACAAAAACCAAAAGAAAAAAAAATGGTAGTTTGGGTACAATTATACAAAATAATATTAAATGAGATATGTATCTATTAGCATTAAATAAATTTATTCTTTTTTGTTGCAAAACAAAAAAAAAACAAATGAAAAATATAAAAGATAGCCAAAAAATTAAATTATAATATAAAGAAGGTTTAAAAAAATAAAAAAGGGTAAATATTTAAACAAAATAAAAACTAATTTTTAATTTGATTAGAATTATGCAAATAAGTATTAAACAAAATATGTATTGATTACCACTAAATAAATTTGCTCATTTTTCTAGAAAATACCAAAAGAATTTATTTTTTGAAAGAGAGCAGCAAAAATAGACTAATAAAATACAAAATTAACAGATGTGATTATATATATATAATATATATATAAACTGGTATGTAAAACATACAAAAGAATAAATATTTAAATAGAAATAAAAATTAAATAACCGATTAAGTAGAATTATACAAATCAAAAATAGAATTTGTACTTATTCAATTTTAATTAAATTTATTCCTTCTTGTACAACAAAATCAAGCAATTACCATAGAAATGTAAAAAATAAACTCCAAAAGATAAATAAGTATTAAAATATAAAAAAAATATAAAAAATGATAGGGATTGTTAATTTAATAAATTTCAAGTATCATAAAAATAATATATAAAAATAAATAATATCGTAATAAAGGCAAAACATCAGCTTAACTATAGGATATGAGTGTAAATACCAATAAATATTGAAATGAAAAGGACATAAATATATGAATAATATCAAATAAAATTATATCAAGAGAAAAGTGTAAAACATCGCTTCCTGCATAGAAGAGCAAAGAAAAAAATATTTAAAGATTAAGTTTTTAAATCGTTTAATGGAGAACATAAAATTGATAGTGTTGCACCTACCTAATAACTGAAGAGATGTTGGGTAGACTTGTTCTATTTAAATAAATATATGATGGAAAACACTCTAATGAGGTAATTGAAAATTTTAATTTGGATAAACATAAATAATATATTTTAAGATTTTTTATTTAGTTTGAAATTTTTAGTGTTAATAAACTTAATCATAAAACAAACTCACGTAAATACATGGTGAATTCATATAAATTATACTTAATATTATTTAAGATAAACTATAATTCAATTAGTATTTTTAATCTTAAAGAAGATATTTGAAATAAATATAAAATAAATATTTAATATATTTCAAACATATGATATTTCTAACAAATAAGAATTTTTTGTCAATTAAAAAATTCAAGTATAATATTGAAGATAAAATTTTAAATAAATACAAAACAAATATCAAAATATATAATATAGGTGTGTTTCTAACTGATGGTTTATTTATAATTTAAATTTTATTATAATATTGGAGATAATATTTCAAATAAATATAAAATAAATATTTATGATATTTAAATTAGATAATAATTCTAACCAATCATTTTTTTTATAATTAAAAAAATCAATTATAATATTGGAGATAAGATTTTGGATAAATACAAAGTAGTATTTAATATGTTTAAGTAGATAATTTTTAACCAATAAGATTTTTCATAACAATTGAAATATTCAAAATTATCATAAATTAGTGTTCGGTCAAAATTAGTTCAATTGCAGTCAACCATCGTTCTGCTATATATATTATAGATATACATATATATATATGTATATATATAGACAAGGGCAATTTGGTCCAACTATTTGGTCCAAGGGGGTTAAGTCTTACAATTATCAGCTTAGAGGGATAAATGGGATGTGTCATTTAATTAAAAGGGATATAGTGTATTTTACCCTATAAAAATTTAAATATTTCAATTATTGATACTTTGTGATATTGCCACACAACATTAATGTCTTTGTCCTATCATCTCACTAGAAATTCCAATATTATCATAAAATTATCCAATCCCTCTTAATCCCATAGGCTTCTCGTATGTTGCGTGTGATAGGATTATAGATGATGGAAAATTGGTGGGATAGAAAATAAAACAATAACTAATCCCATTATCCATTATATAGTGTTTGGTTTGACTTATTGTATGTGTGATGTCCTCTGTGATAATATAATGTAGTATTTGGTTGAAGGGATCATCAAATATGATTAAATATAAAAAAATTATTAAGGGTATTTTTTTTAAATTATTTTTATTTTAATATTGTAGCTTTTGAAAATTACAAAAAATTAAAAAAAATATCTCAATATTTATTGAAATATAATTTTTAAAATAATAATCCTTGTGGAATACTTATATATTTTTACATTCATATATATGAAGCAAATTTTATTTTAAAAAAATAAAGAAGAAGAAGAATGACGATGATTTATTATTTTTTTTTAAAATTCTAAATTTTGAAACTTAATAACTAATTAAAACTCAAGTATTTTCAAAAGTCTCAAAAAAATGAAATTATACTTTTTTATTAATTTTATTATTAATTTGTCCTAATTTAAAATACATTCTTTTAAGCATGGATATATATATTATATATACATATTCACAATTTTAAAAAAAAGCCAAAGTGAAAAAAAAATAGTTTTTGTGAAAAAATAAAAATAATTGACCAACTTAATAATGAGTGAATATATGAATCATGAAAATTATGTCAACTTTATATGGAAGGGCGTATAAGGAAAAAAAATTAATCCTAGCTTAGACTAATTAGTAATTAATGGATAGTTAACCCCACCTTTAGATGGGATACATTATCCCATAAATTAAAATTGTAATATGGGGTCTGGTATAAATATCGAGCTCTAATAATTCAAACAAAACGTGTGATTATACAAAAAATAATTTCATCATGTTTAATCACATGAACCAAATGGAGCCATAAAAAAAGAGTAAGTTATCCTAAGCAAGCAGGCTTTGCAAACTATAAAAAGGCAACAGTAAATATTCATATGAAGCAAAAGTTCAAAATAGACATTCAATAATTTAAAAAATAGAGAACAAAATTTTAATTTTTTAGATAAATATTATACAAGTACCTCAAAAATTATACTTTATCAAATTTAATAACTAATTAAAACTCAAATATTTTTTCAAAATTTTAAAAAATGTAATGCAATATTTTTTTACATATTTTATTATTAAAATTATATAATATGAGGAAGGGATATAAGGAAGAATTTTTTTAATACTACCTTAGCCAAATTGATGGGATACGGTATCCACCCTCTAATGTAGTGTATCCTACCTCTAAGATAGGGTTGTCTTGACCGGTTCAATACTAAGATAAGCAATTTTATTATACCTAATTATACCACCAAATAGGGCCTAATTTGGATTCAAGATTTCTTGTTGAAAATTTCGAGTTCAAATTTTGGGTGTATATATTTGTCGATGAAAAAAACCATAAAAAATTATAGCATTCACAATATCTAAATTCATCGATTACCTTATTTAAGGACATATATCTGAATTTTGTGGTTTAGAGGTTTCGAAGACTTTGTATTTTATTTCTCAATTAAATTTGTGAGGTTATAAAAATTTATCTCTCTCTCTTAATTACTGTATATAAAGAAGTCGTCCCATCCAGTATTTCCATCACATCATAAAATCTTCAAACCCCCTCCACCAAAAACGAAAAAAGAAAAAAAAGAAAAAGCAAAGAAAAAGAAACTCCACATCAAAAGGAAATAATGGGTTCTTCAATGAAATTATCATTGGTCCTCTTCTTTACGTGCTCTCTCTTTGTTCAAAGAACACTAGGTATGTCTTTCATGTAAATTTAAATATTGTGTTAGATCTTTTGTATCATTTTGATTCTCACAATAATGAAAATAAAAATGTTATGATATGTATTAATTCTATTCATACATGTTATTCTTTCATTTATAATAATATGATTGAATAGTTTTCTTAATTTTTATTTTATCCAGCGGACGTGATTTGTGAAAATTTGCCCACAAATTTGTGTTCTTTTGCTATTGCATCATCTGGAAAGAGGTGTGTGTTGGAAAACCACAAAAATGTGCAAGGAAAAACGTGTAAGACATCAGAGGTTGTGGTGGAGAAATTATCTGGATACATTGAGAGAGATCAGTGCGTGAATGCATGTGGTTTGTCGCGAATCTGTCGGACTATCCTCCGACGTCTTTCTCTCATCGAAGTTCACTGCTCATCTCTGCTCTCCTGCTTGCTACCAAAATTGTCCTAATATTGTCGATCTCTTTTCCAACCTTGCTGCAGGCGAAGGTAATTACCTTAATTATTTCATATAAATATTAATTACATTTTTTTTATTGTTATCCTTGCTTGTTTGTTGCGGATTTCTTGAAGCTTAATCGAAGCACATACTCAACCATTTTTTTATCACGCACACACCCAAGGTTGCAACATGAAATATTTCATAAAGATGTATTGGGACGAACTGTCCCCTTATGATGCATATATTTGATCATTACTTAAACAAATATTATAAATTGTGTAGGAGTATCTTTGCCAGCTCTATGTAAGAATCAAGAAGAGAAGCATCGAGCCATGTTGGCAATTCTGAGCAGTGGTGGCGTCAACCCTGGTCCGGTAGCTGCTCCTCTTGATGCTCCTGCACCAACATCTTTATAATTTCTGTGATCAAATATTATGAACTCAATTGTAACGCATCATTTATTTATTTTTTTTGTGTGGATATTATTATAATTTAATAGAAAATTTAGTCCAAATTAGAATGATGAAAATTAAGTGAAATACATAGTGACCGTATTAATTATGTATTGTTTTATAATAATATATAATATTTTTGATGTAATGATCACATATTATCAAATTTGATTCAATTAATGGTGTTGCGGCGCTGAGGGACTGGTGGTGTTGGCGAAGTCCGATGTATACCAGTACTAGCTACCCTGAATTTGCTAGAACAAGAACAAGAAAAATCAATGCAAATGGTTATTTTTCCTTCAGATTAATTACATTACAAAAATATAAATTAAATTGTAGATGTTACTATCAATTTGTCCGTAAATGGAAGAAGTAGTTTGTAAGAAATTATAGATTTGTAGGCCAGGTTTGTATAATTTTGTTATTAGATGCATATTTATTATATTATTATATAGGACATATTATTATTATATATATATATATATATTATATATATATTAACACGATAAAAAATATGACATTTAACTATGGTTAAATTGTCATGGCTAATAACAAAATAGTCGTAGCAAATAGTCATTAACCACGGCCATACAATGGTTATTGGCCGTGGTATTTGCGAGGGTAGCTAAAATATTTGTCATGGCTAATAACCATGGCAAATACTTTTACCATGACTCTTAGCCATGACAAATAACTTTTTTGTGGTGAAAAACTTATATTTTTGCATCAATTTTACTTAATCTTAGTTAATAAAAAGTATTTACCATAATTTTTAATTCGTAGCTATTTAAATTATAGCAAATAATCATTTTTTTCTAGTGTAAATAAGTTAACATTTTAAATATTTTCAAATTATACAAATATAAGATGTATATATAAAACACTTAAATATTTCAAATATTTTATACTTTGTGATATGATCATATGACATTAATATTTTATTATAGGTAATTTTGTTAATTCCACAATTTATCCCTTTAACAATTATAAAAAAAATACAAAATAAAATTATCACATAATTATAATCCAATACTTCATGCAAAGTAAACAAAATATCATATAATCATCTCACCAAATATTTTAATATTAATCATGAAATTATCCGACTCTCTTCCCATAAAAAAGGGGTAAATTACATTGACATCCTTTGAGATTATGCCAAATTACACGAACATTCGTTGTGTTCTACAAATTACAGCTACACCTCCTAAGGGTGTTATTGCAATGTCTTTCAATGAGTGTTTGTGTAAATTTTGTATTTAAAGAGATGGTGTAATTGTAATTACAACTATAATTCCATGGACAGCTGTAATGTTATTGAGTTGCGTGCAAATGGCCTGCACTATAAATATATAGACAAAAATACTGTACTCCGCATTCCTCGCTATTATAAACAACTAATCAAAACCATTAAGCATCAATTTTTTTTAATTCATAAGAAAATTGGCTTAGTCCTATTAAAATTTAATCAATTAGTTTGACAAAAATATATTTAAATTCATAAAAAATAAGTTATTAAAATAATCATTGCAAGTTAAGTAAATATAATTGTATAAGTACAATTAATTATTATAAAAAAATTGAATCGATCAAAATTTTTTATAATATGTCAACAGATTTTATATCGACAGATCTAATGTTTTTGTTGAAATGTAACTTCTTGTCAAGTTGATTAATCATAATTAATATGTAAATTTATAACATATAAAATGAATAATAATAATATCTATAGTATTAAAAAATACATTAATATAATAATAATAATTAATTTACATCAGTGTATATATGTGGAGTCTTAGATAGTAAAATATTATTGCACTCAAATTTATAATACATTTATATATACAATATTTTATATATATTAAAAATATTTATATTTATAACATACATAATATTTTAATATTATATATCTAAATCTATTATATATATATATATATATATATATATATATTAGCTTCAGTCAGGCTAAGGGCTGAAGGTCAGCCTTTTCAAAAGAAACCTAACTTTTTTTTTTTAGAAAAGATTTCAAATCGTGGATGTTGTCCACGAGTCCGAGTTGTGGGCAGCATCCTCAACTCGGCCATTTTTTTAAAAAAAATGATTTTTTTTGTCAAGTTGAGGATATGATCCATGACTAGATATAAAAATATTATATAATTTAAATAAATTATACTTTTATAATTTTCTTTTTTTTAGTAATAAAAAAATAATTAAGCCTAGGATTGTTGGTTGCTGGATTCAAGTTGGATTAGAATTGGGATTTGTTAAGCAATATCATATTTATTTTGTGTAGGATAGTGTTAGTGATTAATCTCATTATATATTTTTACCAACACATATTCAGCAGTGGATAAAACATATATAGCTTTGTTTGGTTTTATGTCTTGTTTTATTTTGGGCATTTTTCAAGATAAAACAAAACGCACACAATGTTTGTTTTCTATTTTTTATACCTTATGTGAGTGTTTTTTTTTTATTTTTGAATTTTTATATATAATATGTATACACACACTTATATATATAAATATAATTATAAAATATATGATTTGATAATGAATATTATTTTTTATCAATAAAAAAGTACAACATTAAACATAATTTATATATATACAATTTACGAGGGAGGCGGGGAGGTGGGGAGGCGGGGAGAGGGAGGCGCGGTGATTGGGTGGGGGGTAGGCAGCAGGGGTGGGGGTGGGGTAGTAATGTTTTTTTTTACTTTTTCCTTATATATAATAATAATAATTTTTTTATAATTTAAATTATTTATATATAATATAAGTTAAATAATTTGTTAAATCTTAACCTTTCATTTTTTTTTTAAATTTAACGATTGGGATTAATTGATTAGATCTAATGATCATTATTTGATCAAAAAAGATCCAACGGTTACTAAAATAAGAGATAATATATATTAAATAAGGGTATATGATCATTTTATAAAAAAGTTAACACGTTAGTTATATTTAACGAAAATGGGCGATTGAGCTAAACTTAAGAAAACACAAGGGGGCTTTTAGCTTATTTTAAAAATAGATGGGGGTTTTTAGTGGATTTTTTAAAACACAGGGGGGTTTTATGCATTTTAGCCTAATAATTAAAATGTGATCATTTAATTTAAATCTCTCATGTTGTTCTTGTTTTTATTAATGGCTGATATAATTAATTATGTATCAATTAATTTGAAATGATTTACATATGTAATTGTTGAAATTCTTGTAATTAATATGGCCAATTATCTGTTTTTGTATAATTATTAGGTAAAAATATTGAGACAATCTAGGAGTTGGATGGTTGAGGAAATCAAAAGGAGAATATCGTAGTTTGGCAGGAGTTTGAGGATGGTGTTCGAAATTTTATAAATTGGGCTAAGAATCAGCATGCACACATGAACGGTGATTAAATTTTAGACAATATTGTCCTTATATTATATATATTGTTCAAATAATTTATTTTTCTAACAATTTTGCATTTTAAATTTAATTAAAAAAATTAATTGAATAGTTGTCTTTTTTAATTATAATATAGTAATATATAATTAGTGAATTAAATAGTTTGAATTTTATTATAATTTATAGACTCAAAGTTAAGTAATGAATGAGAACAAAAAATATAAAAAAGAAAATTGATAAAACTATTTTATTAATTGGGTAGTAAAATTAAAGTTATAAACAATATATTCTTTCAAATAAAAATGAGTAATTAAATAATTTTAAATATATTTTCTTTAAAAAAATATAAAATATTTATATTATTTTTCTAAAATATTTAACTTTTGGTTAAGCATGTGTATTTGTCATTTTTTTTAAAAAGGATATGTTAATTATTGGTTATATATATTAATTTATACTCCTCTTTTAATTTAAATTCTTTCCTTATTAAATACAAATAATTAAAAAGTAATTTGATGATGATTTAATGTGCAAAATAATTAAATAAATTGAGAATAATATACTTATTCAAAGTAAAAGGGATATTTTTGTCCAATCAAAAAGGTAAGTATTACATTTATTAATTTAAAAAGATAAATATTACATAAGGAGTAGTTTGAGGGGCAAAGCACCCCAAATATTAATAGATGGGATAATCCATCCCACCTCATGATGTGTGATGAATTATCCCACAACTTATTTCCCTAGTCCAATAGACAAAAAGACCATTTTTTCATTCAACCCCCCCCCCCCCCCCCCCCACTCCCCTCCTCTGTCTATAAATAAATAATACTATTTTTTATATATTTTTATTATTAAATTGTTATAATGTAAAATACCTTCTTTTACACTTGCATGTATTTTAACCCCACCTTACACTACTTGATTGGATAGTATGTCTCTCCTCTTAGATGGGATAAAGTATCCCCATAAATTAGGATGTATACAAATGTAAAATTATGCATGATAAATAATTTTACCATACATAATCGTATGAACCAAAAGAAACGTAATTTGAAACTCAAGATTTCTTCTTGAAGATTTTGAGTTCTAATTTTGGGTGTATATATTTTTTAAAAAATACACCTAAAAAAAATTATAGCATTCTCAATATGAAAATTCATCAATCACCCTATTTTAAGGACATACATATTAATTTTGTGGTTTAGAGGATTCGAAGACTTGTATTTGTTTCTCATTAAATTTGTGAGGACAAAAAAATTTTCTCTCTTTCTCTCTCCCTCTTTATCACGGTATATAAAGAAGTTGTCCCGTCCAATATTTCCATCACATATAAAATCTCCAACCTCCTCCCCCAACAAAAAAGGAAAGAAAAAGAAACCCCACATCAAAAGAAAATAATGGGTTCTTCAATGAAATTATCATTGGTCCTCTTCTTTACCTGCTCTCTCTTTGTTCAAAGAATACTAGGTATGTCTTTCATGTAAATTTCAATATTGTGTTAGACTTTTGTATCATTTTGATTCTCAAAATAACAAAAATAAAAATGTTATGATATGTTTTAATCTTATATATACGTATTATTCTTTCATTTATAATAATATGATTGAATAGTTTTTTGAATTTTTATTTATCCAGCGGATGTGATTTGTGAGAATTTGCCCACAAATTTGTGTTCTTTCGCAATTGCATCATCTGGGAAGAGGTGTGTGTTGGAGAACCACAAAAATACGCAAGGAAAAACGTGTAAGACATCAGAGGTTGTGGTGGAGAAATTATCTGGATACATTGAGACAGATCAGTGTGTGAAGGCGTGCGGTGTTTGCCGTGAATCTGTCGGAGTATCCTCGGACGTCTTTCTCTCATCGAAGTTCACTTGTCATCTCTGCTCTCCAGCTTGCTACCACAACTGCCCTAACATCGTCGACCTCTTTTTCAATCTTGCTGCCGGCGAAGGTAATTACCTTTAATTATTACACATAAAATATTAATAATTTTTATTATTATTATTATTCCTTGCTTGTTTGTTGTGGGTTTCTTGAAGCTTAATTGAAGCATATACCCGACCATTTTTTAACACACACACAATCAAGATTTGAACAAGATATTTCATAAAGAAGTTTTGTGCACGAACTATTAGACTGTCCCTTGGGGATGCAGATATTCGATCATTAATTAAATAAATGTTATAATCTGTGTAGGAGTATCTTTGCCAGCTCTTTGCAAGCATCAAGAAGAGAAACATCGAGCCATGTTGGCAATTTTGAGCAATGGCGTCAACCCTGGTCCAGTAGCTGCTCCTCTTGCTGCTCCTGCACCAACATCTTTATAATTTTCGTAATCAAAAATTATAACTCAATTGTAAACTCATCATTCATTAATTTTATGGAGATATTATTAATAATTTAATAGAAAATTTAGTCCGAATTAGAATGATGAAATTAAATTAAATATATAGCAATTGTATTAGTCATGTATTTTTAATATATATAAATAATATTTTTGATGTGATTGGTCATATATTATCAAATTTGATTCGAGCAAAATCTCTATAAAAAAAAATAATAATTATGCTAAGCAAGTTGGCTTTTCCAACGGAGAAGGCCGACGACTTTGACGAAATGGAGATATGGGACGACGGGCAGCGGAAAACAAAATAATGAAGTTAATCATATCATTGATGTGCTCATCATTGACAGGAAAAAATGACGAGGAGTTTTTTAGAAATAAAGAAATATTTTTTGCTTTTTAGTGTTTTCAAATATTTTATGGGATAATTACACTCTCCTTCTTTAAAATTTGATATAATTACACGTAGATTTTATGTAGTTTAAAAAATTACAGCTAGCACCCTTGGAGTTTATTTCCGTCTAACAAATAAGTCATTCCATTACTCAAAATTCACTGAATTTGTTGATATTAACAAAAAAAAATTGAATGAAATTTGATGTTTACCCTCGATTAACTTATTATTGACTTGTTATAGGTCAAACAATTTTTTTACGGACTAAAGTACCCTTATAATGGTGAAAATATACCTCCTCAAATGCATTAAGGCGAGAAGACGTGTGAGGGTAATTTGATCATAAAAGAATTTATTTAACTTACAATAAATCAGCAATAAGTCAATCGGTGATAAATATAGATTTTTTTTCTTATTTTTTTGTCAATATTAATAAATTTGGTGAATTTTGATCAATAAAGTGGCTTATTTATTATATAGAAGCAAAATTTAAGAGTGTTAGATATAAATTCTCAAATTATAGAAAATCTACATATAAGTATACCAAATATTATGGGAAGAGAGTGCAATTATCCCCTATTTGAATGATGATAAGAGATTGGAGAAGGTTTTTGCACATGAAATGTTATTGAACTGTGCGCAAAAGGGCCTCACTGTAAATGTATAGACAAAAATGGGGTGAATAGCAATTTATTCTTCTATAATATTGGAAATGGACAAATTATCACTTAAGAAAAATAAAAATAATTTTCTTCTTGATTTAATTTTAAAAATATAGGAAAGCAAATTGCTATATTTTAAAAAATATAGGAGGTGATGAATTAGAGAAGATGTACAGAGGTCTATTTAAATAGAAGACCCAAAAAATATCTGCTAACAAATCAACACACGTGGCATCAAGGCATCAAAAATAAACTGAGCTGTACAACTAGAAAAAGTGAAAACACAACTAGAAAAAACGATACTGAATAAAACACGCGTTATCTCCCTATTCTGCTCTGGTTCTATTTCAGCCTAGGTTAATGGCGAAACCGGAACCGTCTTCAATGAGATTAAATAAAAAAAACTAGTGGATGAGACTAAAACCGGGAAAGTTGAAAAATTATTTTTTAAACACATTAATGTGGAATTTTGATTATTATTTTCTCTAATGAACAAAATAAGTTTAGACCTAGGATTCGATAGGCTAATAGCCTAGACCAAAACTAAATCCCGTCGGCCACTAGGGCTCGATCGGGACCAACTCCGCCCCTAAATGGCCTTATGTTAAACCGCTCTCGTTCTGGTTCTTGAAATTAAAAACAAAAATATATTTTCTAAATAAAAATTAAAATAATTGTAAACATTGGCCATGTGTATGCAAAAATTCAAAAACTCGAGAAATATCAGATTCATGTTGCTAGCTAGTCTCTATAGGATTGTTGGTTGTTGGATTAGAGTTTGGATTTGTTAAGCAATTTCATATTTACTTTGTGAAGGATAGTGGTAGTCATTAATCTCATTATATGTTTACTAACACATATTCAGCAGTGGATACAAAATCTTTTGACTTTTTCTTTCATAAAAAGACAAAAAACCTTGTGTCCAACACTTGTTAAGTTTAAAAAAAAAAAAATTAGGGTAAATTGCAGAACATCCCATGTATTTTTAAAATTTAGTTAAAAATTTCTTGTGTTAATTTTATAGACAAAAAACTTTCTGTACTTTATAAAATACGGCAAAAAAACCCCTCTTCATTAGAGACTAATAGAGAGTATGTCACACTCGCCTATTGTGCGAGTGAGTCTCATTTTTTGACTTTTTTTTTAATTAATTAAGTATGTAATGTTTATTATGCCCATTCTTTCACATTTAAATGTATTTTAAATTAGTTTATTTATATTATTATTTATTTAAATATATTTAATTTAAATAATTTATTGAGTCCAAAATATATTATAATAAATTATATTTATTTATAAAAAATATTAATTTAATATAAATACCTAAAAAGTATATAAATTTTTTACAATTTTAAATTTTCAAAAAAACATGATGCAAAATTATATATTAAAATTCACTTTTCAAATTCAAATTTATATGCAATATAAAACTCAGTTATAATAGTTATATATTATTAACTCAATTACATTATTATTAATGTAAATATAATTTATTTATTTATAAATAATACTGATTAAATATCAAAATATCAAAAAATTAATTTCAAACATTTTAAGTTATATTATTTATTATAAATAATATTTAAATTATTTAATATTTAAAATTTTAAAAAACTAAATTAATTTTAATTTATTTTTTAAAAGATATATATTTTTTTTAATTATTCACCATCACCTGCATGTAGTAGGCGGCAACAGGCCTGGACGACAGAAGTCGCCCTTCTTCTCTAGGCGATAGCTTTGTCGCCTATGTCGTCGCCACTCTAAAGATACATATTATATTACATATATATATATATATATATATATATATATATATATATATATATATTATAGTATATATATAAATATATATAAATAAATAAAATATATTTAAATTATTTATAATCTGGACCGTTTATTTTTTACTTTGAAGATCAATGGTTGTTATAAAAAATGTATAACAGTCAATTCAGTAAAAAATTAACGCCGTTAGAATTTACCTAACAGAAGGGAAGAGTATGCAATATTTAGAAAAATACAGGGAGTTTTTTGCCTATAATTTTTAACACATTAAACTTTTTTTAACTAAATTTTAAAAATATTGAGGGATTTTATGCATTTTATCTAAAATTTTATTACTCCTTCCTCCTCCTATAAGCCTTCCCCGCCAAGAACCCTCATAAGCAATGTTGAACTGGTTTGCACGTGTTATAATTGGATTGTTATTTTTTATGAACGTTGTTGTGTTTAGCGATGGGGTGGCGTGGATGGGCTCGCGTGGTGGTAGCTAATTTAAAATACATTCTTTTTAAATTGCATGTATTTCACAAGCAAAGGCATATAAAAAACAAATATTTTAATCCCACTTTACACAAATCAATGAGATAGTACGTCCCACCTCTTAGATGGGATACAGTATCCCCATAAATTAGAATTGCTGAGATCAGTAAGTATTAATATTAGATTCTAATACTGTGAACCAAATGTAAGAATATGCATGATAAGCAATTTTATCATACGCAATTACACGAACTAAACAGGACCTAATTTGGGACTCGGGATTTTTTGCTGAAGATTTTGAGTTCAATTTTTGAGTGTATGTGTTTGTTAAAAAAAAATTACCCTATTTTAAGGACATACATATGGATTTTGTGGTTTTAGAGGATTCGAAAATTTTGTATTCTGTTTCTCAATTAAATGTTGTGAGGTTATAAAAATATTCTCTTTTTCTCTCTCTTTATATATCACTGTATATAAAGAAGTTGTTCCATCCATATTTTCATCACATCAGAAAATCTCCAACCCCCCAAAACCAAAATAAAAAGAAGAAAAGAAGAGAAACATAATCCCCACATCAAAAGAAAATAATGGGTTCTTCAATGAAATTATCATTGGTCCTCTTCTTTACTTGCTCTCTCCTTGTTGAAAGAACACTAGGTATGTTTCATGTAAACTTAAATATTGTGTTAGATTTTTGTATCATTTTGATTCTCTAAATAATGAAAATAAAAATGTTATGATATGTATTAATTTTTATACATACATGCACATATACATATTATTCTTTCATTTATAATAATATGATTGAATAATTTTTTCTTTTTTTTTTTTTCTATACAGCGGATGTGATTTGTGAGAATTTGCCTACAAACTTGTGTTCCTTCGCGATTGCATCATCTGGGAAGAGGTGTGTGTTGGAGAACCACAAGAATGCACAAGGAAAAACGTGTAAGACATCAGAGGTTGTGGTAGAGAAATTATTTGGATACATTGAGACAGATCAGTGCGTGAATGCTTGCGGTGTTTGCCGTGAATCCGTCGGAATATCCTCCGACGCCTTTCTCTCATCAGAGTTCACTGCCCATCTTTGTTCTCCAGCTTGCTATCATAACTGCCCTAACATTGTTGACCTCTTTTTCAACCTTGCTGCCGGCGAAGGTAATTACCTTTTTATTTCATATAAATTATTAATTACTAATTCTTTTTATTCTTCCTTACTTGTTTGTTTTAGATTTCTTGAAGCTTAAACAAGGTCTATATTCTATCATTTATTTTTAACACACACACCCCCAAAGATCTTTCACAAAGAAGTCTTATGCTCGAACCATCGGTTTGTCCCCTGCTGATGCATATATTCGATCATTAATTAATAAATATTGTAAATTGTGTAGGAGTATCTTTGCCAGCTCTTTGTAAGAATCAAGAAGAGAATCATCGATCCATGTTGGCAATTTTGAGCAGTGATGGAGTCACCCCTGGTCCAGTAGTTGCTCCTCTTGTTGCTCCTGCACCATCATCTTTATAATTTTCATTATACTCAATTGTAAACTCATCATTCATTAATTTTTATGGAGATATTATTAATAATTTAATAAAAAAATTGGTCCAAATTAGAATGATGAAATCAAGTTAATTATATACTCAATGTGTCAATTATGTACTTTTTTATACTATATAAAATAATATTTTTTATGCACACAAAATTTATTGTCTCCCGTGAAATTCGAACAAAAATAGAAAATGAATGCATTTGATCAAAATTTAAAAAATACCATAAAATAGAAGGAAAGTCCTATTTTTCCTTTTTAAATAAAATTTCATTAACTTTAATGATTTCATTAACGAAATGGCTAAAAATATAAAAAAAATAATTATTTTTTGAGGATTAAATTATATAAGTGATTTTGTGTGAGAACCAAAATCATATTATCCAAGAAATTATATATTGCATGATCACTAACAATAAAGAATTATTATTGCTCGGTTGGGAATTGAGACTGAAAGATAAATTTTATAATGTTGACCGACTTTATTACGATACACTTCAAATTGATTAATCCACCTCAAATTTAAGGTCCAATTACTACTTTAAATTATTTGAGTGGAGTCGATTACATCATTATTTAAATTTTATTTAAATTATTATCAAGCGACAAAACTTGCATTTGATTTTCGTTTGATTCTTGATATAATCGAGCTTAAATGAACTTTGAATGAATCACATATGAGTCGAACTTGAATAATTTAATATATTTAAGTATATTTTATTATTTTTAATAATTGGATCGAACTCGAGCCAAGTCTGAAAAGTTTAACGAACAAAATTTTTTTTTTTAAATTTAATTTATTTAGTTTAACAAATCGATTTCAAACGAGCTATTACCAATCGAGTATCAAATAATTTAATTAATTTTGCAGTTCTAAGTCCAATCTAAAAATTGAAAAATCAGTCAAGTGTCGGTAGCTAGGAGTGGCAATGGGGTGGAACCGGAGCCCCCCCCCCCCCCCCCCTTTGGATTTTCTTCTATCACACCCCTCCTGCTACAAATTTCGTGGGGACGAGTCTGACCCGGTAGATTTGATTTTATTCATAAAAAAAAAACCACAGATAATTCACAACAAAGGTGACGCAGTGATGACGCACAACGACGGTGAGACAAGACGATAAGGCAAAGGAGAAATGACTAAAGAGTGAAGAAGATAGAGAGAAAGAGAGAGAAAAGAAGATTGAGAGAGGCAGGGGGGGGGGGGATTTGGGGGCGGTTGGAAAATAAAAATGAAAAGGGTGGGGATTATGGTAATTTTTTTTATTAAGATTACATATTTATCCATAGAATTTAGAAAATAATAATTAACTATGTATTGAAGTGGATTTTTCATGAATTCGGGTGGGCCCTAAAAATCAAGATTTGAAACCCGCCTCAAATTCCATATTTTAAACCCCGAACCTGCCTCTAAGGGTGGATTTTTAAGGGTTCGGGTTTAATTGTCATTCTTAAGTGTTAGTAAGGACTCTTTACTTTAAGGGCTCATTTACTTTGAATTATTAAGCTTGATATCCTAACTAATCATGCATAATTTTTTGTTTACTTGAAATTTGCTCAACCCGTTATAATGCACAAGGCCCGGTATAGAGGGTGATTAGAAGGTGATTACAAACTTACCACAAGAGGTGGGTTTGTAATCATGCCCAAAATATTGAGGTCTTATTATTTTTTCAGTGTCCATTTTATCTCTAATTTTTTCATGCCAATTACAATATTGTCCCTAATTTTGGTGAAATCACCAAATTACGATTTTTGAGAGGGAAGTATATGTATTGTGTATATATATATATGTATATATTTATAATTTTGATATCATATATTTATTTTATATATTGAATTACTTATATATATTTATTTTATATATTAAATTAATTTAGATTATAAAATATCATATATTTAATTTTTATATAATATATCATTTAACTTTTGTTATAAAATATATATATCCTAACTTTTTTGTATCATATAATATTAACTTTTATTTATGCATATAAATATATTACATCTTAACACAAGAAAATTATTAAAATTGAAAGAAAAAAATTGGGGGCATTTTGGAAAAAATCAAATTAGTCCATAATTCAATCTCAAATTATAGTCAAAAGTAAACAATATTATTTATATCCATTACTTAATCAATACAAGTAAACATAAAATTGTGACACTTAATATAATCACTTTTAACTTAATCCCAATAATTATCCTATAAGGGCTCGTTTACTTTGAGTGATGAGATTAAACTAGTATAGATTAATGATGGATTAAATGTGGGATGAAATAAAATTATCACACTATATATCTTGTTTACTTGGACAATAAAATTTGAGATTATTGGATAATTATTATGTGATAATTTTATGTTGTATTTATTTTTATAGTTGTTATAAGGGATAAAATGTGCAATTGACAAAATTATTCCCGTAATAGAACAAAAACATCAATATTACATATTCACATCACAAAATATAAAATATTTAAAAATAATTAAACTTTTTATATATACATCTTATATTTATATCATTTTCGCATCACAGCCACATTCATCTTCATAAAAAATCATATTTATTAATATATGATAATATAAATATATATCCAATAAACACAATTATTAAAAATTATATATAATATATATCAATTATATATCTAACTCATACGAACTATTATAATTCTTTTACATCAAAATAAATTTTTATTTTTAAAATTTATTTATTTATTATTGGTTATTTTATAATTTAAATTTGTAATAAATAATTATTAAAATTACTAAACTAAAGTTTAAAATATTTTTTTATTTATAAGTATTACAAAATTATAATTAATTATTTAATTGTAGTCAATTATTTATATTGTATTAAGTTATTATAAGTAATTGGGAAAAAAAATTGGCCACTAAAAATCGTCTTTGGGGGAGGAGGATCTGACATTGTTGAAAATTTTAATTAAAACAAAGGAGTGTTTTTGGGAATACATGCCAAAAGTAGATGATTATTTCGGCAATTAAATTTTAATAATATACAATTAGGCCATAAGGATTGCATAATACCACCATCTAGATCATGATTACAATCAATCATTAATCCATCTTTATACCGGGCCTTGGGGATAAGTGCGGGCCAAATTAAAACAAAGTAAACAAGATATAGATGAGGATAATTTGGGATATCCTTACTAATAAACCCAAGTAAATGAGCCCTAATTATCTATGCCATTTAAATCCTATCACTTCAAGTAAATGAGGCCTAAAGAATTGGACTTGATATCCCAATTAGTCCAAGTTTATTTTTCGTTTACTTCAATTTTGATAAAGCCCAATACTAATGTAGTTAGCCCGACATTATTTGTGATTAACCCATTACCCACACTTGTAGTATTACATAATTCTAACTGCCCAACATTTGGCGTTCAATTTTTGCTTCCCAATTAATTCCTTACTATAGTATATCATTTCTCTTATTTGCCCCTCCCTCCATTTAAAATGATCTAACAATCTGACAGTGTTATAAGGATATGTCATTATATTTTTTGTTTCAATATGCATCGTCTTCTTTATTTCTCTCAACAGCTCCATTTTGCTCAAGAATGCTTCGCTTCAAAGATGGCTTTATGAGAATTCTAGTCCATGAGTCTAAGTGAAATCATTTGTATTAAAATAAATAGGTCATTGTTCTCTTCATTCGAGTTTCGATTCTTATTTTTTTTTATTCAAGTAGATATGTCCTAAATTTTCAATGAAGATAAATTATATAGACATAAGATGTAAGGATTTTTGTCGAGGAAGATAGCGAGGGGGCTACGGTGTTAGGGGACAGGAAGTGTGGAAGGGAGACGGTAGCAGAGGAATTTTTTGTGGAAAAATATGGCGGATGGCGGGAGTGGCAGTGGTGTTGGAGGAAGATGGTGGCGGCTGAAGTAGCCGGGGAGGGGAGGCACGACGGGCGACTAATGGTGTTAGGGCGCTGAGGGACTAGTTATGCTGGCAAAGTTTGATGTATATTTGTATTATCTATCCTGAATTTGCTAAAACTAATTGAAACAAGAATAAAACAAAATTAATGCTAAGATTGTTTTTTAATATAATATAAAAATATTTTATACATGTTACATGTATTGTGCATATATAAAATGAGATATAATATATAATAATTATTTTTTAATAAGATCATAAAGCATCATCCGGTCAACTCCGAATTTCTGACTTTTCATAATCGGAGCGCCACAATGTGACGACCACTGAAACTCCACCTGCACTCTCCCACTCCTGATCATTCCGTACAATTCAAAATCGAATTTTTCATTTCAATTTTCAAATCCCGCCCGACTGCTCTGTTTCTGCATCTTTACATATATATATATATACAATCTCTGTATCTATACGTCAAACTCTCCCTCAGACGACTGAACGTTTCCTCCGATGGCGCAAGTTAGCCCTCAGCTCCCCGTCGATGCCGACGGGGTTTGCATGCGCTGCAAAGTGAAGCCGCCGGAGGAGGCTACGCTCACCTGCGTCACGTGCGCCACGCCGTGGCACGTGGTTTGCCTCACTGTCGTCCCGGAGACCATGGCTTCGGCATTGAAGTTTGTGTGCCCTGACTGCTCCGGCGATGGACTTGACGGAGCTCCAGCGCCGGTGGATTCGGAGAAGAAAGATCTGTTTACGAGGATTCGAGAGATTGAGACAGATGATTCGTTGTCGGAGAAGGAAAAGGCGAGGAAAAGGCAACAGCTTTTGAGTGGAAGGGTGGAAGGCGATGGAGGGAGCAAAGGAAATGGAGACATTAGTGAGGAAAAAGAGGAGAAAGTGAGTGATATTTTGGGAGTGCTTGGTGAGAGCTTCAAATGTGCCTACTGTATGGAGCTTCCGGAAAGGCCTGTTACGGTATAAATTTTACAACTTTTTCTCCTACTTTGATTTCCTTTTAGTGTTTGATAATTTGTATTTCTGTGTCAATATGTATGTACTTTTCAAATATGGTGGATAGTCTGATGTTTAGCGCCCTACACGGGTGCTTCAGGCTCCAATAAGGGATTAATTATATTATTGTGATGTATCTTGACCTGATACTGTATTTCCGTTTAAACAACTTCAGACACCATGTGGACACAATTTTTGCTTAAAATGCTTCGAGAAGTGGATCAAGCAAGGCAAGCATACTTGTGCTAAGTGTCGTACTAGCATTCCCCGCAAAATGGCAATTCAACCGCGCATCAACTCCACCCTTGTAGCTGCCATACGAATGGCGAAATTGTCGAGATCAATTACTTCTGGAGGGCCTCAAATTGTATATCGCTACTTGCATAACCAAGATCGTCCTGATAAGGCATTTACTACAGAAAGGGCACAGAGACCTGGAATGGCCAACGCTGCGAGTGGGAGAATTTTTGTCACTGTCCCTAAAGATCACTTTGGACCTATCCCAGCAGAGAATGATCCAGAGAGAAATCAGGGGGTTTTGGTTGGAGAGACCTGGGATATGCGTATGGACTGCAGGCAATGGGGTGTGCATTACCCCCCTGTAGGTGGCATTGGTGGAAAGGCCCATTATGGTGCCCAGTCAATAGTAATTTCCGGAGGTTATGAGGATGATGAAGACCATGGTGAATGGTTTATCTACACTGGAAGGTTATCTTTTGCGACTATGTTATGATCTTTTGACTGGTTTAGTTTCTATGCAAATGTATGTTTTATAGTTTCATTCACCATGTGCTTCATGGTTTTAACATGATAAGTCCATGCCAAAGTAATCTAGTGGTCACTCTCCTTTGAACAATGAAACTAAGCTATATTTTCTTGAACACGAACTCATGGAAGATTCAGAATATCTATATCAATTAGCAACAAATTTTGGGTGCTTTCCTCTGGATTCTTCTCAAACCTGGCTAGGCTTCATGATTATCTGGATAGATCCTCCTGAAGAGTTTAAGTCTAGGCTTCATTAGATTATTGATAATTCACAATATCTTTTCACTTGTGCCACCTCAGTGTTTGGACATGCTGTTACCCTTTTCTAGTTACACCCCACTGTAGAGCATGAGAACTTCTAGTCTTCTACTTTGCTTGTGTGAATGCATTCAGTTGCTGCTTACAATTGTATTAAAGGCACATATTACATTTGCTTGTTTCCCTTTTTGTTTAAGGTAATCTCAGCTTCTGAGTGAGTACAAGTTTCCTTCATATAATCAAGATATTGATTTTATTGTTTTTTTCCTTCCCGAGTATGGCAGTGGTGGAAGGGATTTAAGTGGAAACAAACGCACCAACAAGGAACAGTCATTTGATCAGGAGTTTAAGGAAAAGAATCAGGCTCTGCGAGTCAGCTGTGACAAAGGCTATCCAGTTCGTGTTGTTAGGTAATAAAAACCACTCCTAAGTTCTTTCTACTCCTCTGTCAGATGATACTTAATGGTTTATGTTGTGAGCAAACACTACAGTTATAGCACTTATTAAAGACCTTTTTCCTTGGCTCTCCAATGTATTGGCATAATATCATTTGTCCCTAAATATGCCAGACTTGATTTGTATAAGTAGTGGGTGCCAGAGCATAATGAAACTGTAGGAAATCAAGATGAAATAATTATGTAATCCCACTGATTCTCTTTCTCCACTGATAGCGAGTGCCTTTAGGTAAAAGTAAATTTGAATTTATCAATGCTAGTCAAAAAAGAAATATCATTCTAATTGAAGTTCATGAAATTGATATTTGATGGAATAGGTTTTTAAGAAAAGAAAGAAAGAAACTTGAATTGGACTCTTTGGGAGATCTATGAGCTTTTCTCTGCCATTTCAACTTGGTGATTAAGGTAGTTGCTAGTTTTAACATCTCAAAATTAGGGGCACTGAAGGGAAACAATTGAAGGCATTAAACTGCTGAGGTCAACCACTTGGGGAAACACTCAGCTTTGCCACATACTATACTTATCGCTGTTTTAGACCAGCTCTGTTTCTTTTATATCTAATGGGAAATAAACGAGTCTCAAAGAGAATTAAAGGATAGTAGTCACTTTAGGTGAAGGGTCTGCATATGCCAGTCACAAGTCAATTAATGTTATGAGTGGCATCATTCAGTTAACAATTTCTCATATGGTGAGTGCAAAATTTCATTGGTTAAGAGTGACTTTTGATTTGATTTTTGGATACTAGATCTTATTTTTTCTCCCTATCCAGTTGGGAATTACTTACCTGATGGGTCTCTTCAAACTTCCAGACCTGGTACTTGGTTTTTGGATATTAATTCACAAAATGGAATGCAGTAATCCATACTACATACAATTGAAATTGTGAAATCCTTTTGTAGCTTGTTTCTCCAGTATACATATCAATTACTTGTTCAAATTTAATGAAATGTCATTATGGTATGAATGCACTCAAGTTTATACTTCACGATTAAAAAGTATAGTTGGATGCGACTTTTCTGTAGAAAATGGCAAATGTTGTGTCCCAACAAAACTGGCAGATGAGAAATGATACATCTGAAAAAATAGATGTTAGTTATTGCATCCATTTGAGGGTTGCCTAAGGAAATTTCCTGTGATCGGCTTGGATATCCTTGGTATTATGGGATTATCAACCTTCTATTTGACCAAATCTATACTGTCAGAAGAGTATTTGGGGTTTATTATATGAAGTTACTTGAACTATACTTCTTTCCTAGCTTCAATTTTATCCTTAACTTCACAGCAGTAACACATTGACTCCATATCTTAAAGGGTCTTTGAATTTTGTCTCTGCCATCCCAGTCGACAAGTTCTTGAAGCATGTGACCCAAGTACCTCAATTTTGATTTGGCGGGTGCTTTCACAACACCTGGGTTGATAGCTGCTGAGCAAGCCTAATCTAGTAAACTCATTTTACTGAATACCTCCTTCATTTTCTTGTTGAACAGATCAGAGAAAGATAAGCGTTCTCCATATGCCCCGGAGAAAGGTTACAGGTATGATGGGATCTACAGGATAGAAAAATGTTGGAGAAAAGCCGGAAAGCAGGTATGTGTTTTGTGATAATGCAGGATTCCGTTCATTGGATCACTTTTGTGACTTTTGCTGATGGTTCAACTTCTTTTTGGCCTCAGGGGTTCAAGGTTTGCAGATATTTGTTTGTGAGATGTGACAATGAGCCTGCACCATGGACGAGGTTCTTGTTCTCAGTAGGCAATAACTATGCTTTTATATAACAGGACAATTGCTTCAATGAGTTTTCATCATTCTGTTTCAGTGATGAGCATGGGGATCGGCCCAGAGACCTGCCAGTCATTCCTGAGCTTAAACGTGGAATTGATGTTTCTGAAAGGAAGGACAGTCCCTCATGGGATTATGATGTGAGTAACCTAGTCCTTTGCTATCTTTCAATACAATATTTATCTCTGACAATTTGGGTCCTGCAATAAATCTGCATATAAGAAGAACATCTTTATTGGTGGAACTGTTGTTATTGTTTGTTGAATGAAGTATGCAAAACATTGTTGCCCAAGGCTAGCAAATATGGATGATGCTTCAAGTTGATGCTTGTAATGCATTGAATAAATCATCTAAACAATCTCTAGTTCAAATTTTATTTTGGCCCATTACATATTACCATGCATCCTTTGAGCACCTTCCACTACTCTTAACTATTTCCTGACAAACTCACTTTGAGTTATCAGTTGGATTCTGGATCTCCCATTTCAACAAATACATTTTGATTTTGATTTAGGAGAAGGAATGCTGCTGGAAATGGAAAAAGCCACCACCTCCCAGTGAAGAAAAAGTAGTCAATATTAATCCCGAGGACAGGGAGAATGCAAGAAAGGTGATACGGAAAGCACAAACTGTTTCAATGAAAGAGAAACTGCTAAAAGGTTTGAAACTCTCTACTGTTCTATGCTTAAGCCTGCAGCGTATACAGATCTATGGCACTCTTATCCAATAAATGTCTATTTGCCATGTGCTGGTTAGTGAAATCCATTCACTGCACTTGGATCTGCATGCCTAGATTGTAAGTGATATTTATGAGTCTGGCCTGTTTATCCATCTGAGAGGCCAGTAATGGTTTAGTGGCAATTTGATAATTATTATGTATGGTGTTTCCCCTTATTCAGGTCCAGGTTGAGTAAATCTATTAATTCTCGCAATAGCAAGCAACACTTCTATATCTATAGTCTTATAGACAAGTTTAAGAAATGAAATTCTTATTTGATAAGTACTCTCGTGCAGGTTTTCAGCTGCCTTATTTGTGAGAAAGTAATGAATCTTCCCCTCACAACTCCGTGTGCTCATAACTTTTGTAAGCCTTGTCTGGAAAATGCATTTGCTGGCCAAACATTTTCAAAAGAGAGGGTCTGCCAGAATGGACGAAAACTTCGTTCACAGAAGAACGTCATGAAATGCCCTGCCTGCCCAACAGACATATCTGAATTCCTCCAAAATCCTCAGGTATGTTAGTTCTTGTTCAAGAGCAAAAGTTATGGCCATTGGCATATCTGAAAGACTGATCACGGTTTGTAGTTTTATCTTCTAACATTCAAAATATAATACATTTGAACTCCAAGTCCTCTTTTTGCCAGAATTAACATCATGAACTGTTTCCCCATCTCTTTAGGTTAACAGGGAACTCATGGAGGTGATCGAGAAACTGCAGTCAGAGCTCGACAAGGACGAAAATGACTGTGGGAGCTCTGACACAGAGAAAAAAAATCCTGTAAGGAGAATCATGATGCTTTGCCAGGCGGAGATGCAGCCAACTTATCAAATGAAGAAATAGAACTCCACCACGAGAGTTCTTTGAAGAGAAAAACTAGTTCACCTAGCCTCTCAGCTGAGCATGAGAACACGGAGAATTCCAAGAAAAGTAAAGTTGACACCGAGATAGGCCCTGAAAGCCAAGTCCCAATGGAGAATCCTAGTGATAGCAACATCTCACAACCCCCTGCAGCAAAAGGCCGCGGCAGACCAAAAGGTAGAACACAGAAGGGAGTCGCAAAACACGAAGCAAACGACAAAAACAAGCAGGGTCAAGAAACAGGTGAGGATGGAAATACTTCACCTTCAAGCCCTTTGCATCTGCATCATAACATCTGATAAATGCACGCAACTTGTCTGGCCTGCAAAGAGCAGCTATCATCCGATGCTCGACTTATTTTTGGCAAAACGGTATGCCTATGGCTGCAACCAGTATTCAAATTTTTGCTCTACAAGCTGCAAAAATGAGGACGTTCACGTAAAGTGCCAGCACATTGTGGAGTCATGTACAATCAGCAACTTCAGAAAACACCCTTCTGATGTCCCTTATTTTGACAGGAGCATTGGCTATGTTTGCATCCTGATTGATGCCTCTTTTATTGGGCCATTCTCATCTAAGTTGAAACAAATTATTCACCTGTTACATTCATTTTTGTCAGCAATTACAGGTTCCTTGTGTATTTGGCATCATTTCGTAGCACATGCAGGCTCTACATTTGTACGTAAGTGCCAATTAAATCATAGGGATAACTACACAATCTCTCATTCATGTAATTATGTTAGATTCTTTATGATCTTAAAAATTACATTTAGTATTTTCGTTTAACAAGTAAATCATTTATGACCCAAAATATAATAAATTTGTTGATATTACTAAAAAAATTGGATAAAAAACATACAAATTTACCATTGTTTAACTTATTGTAGGTAAAAATAAATTTTTTATGACTAAATTAACTATAAGATTGAAAATATACTTTCTCACGTACTATTAGAATGTGAAAATGTATAAGGGTATTTTGGTTAGAAAAAAAAATTAATTAATTGACAGTAAGTAAATAATAAGTCAATTGGGTGTAAATATATATTTTTATTCGATATATTTGTTAATTCTAATAAATTCGATGAATTTTAACTAAAAAATAAATTTACTTATGAAATATAAACAAATATAATTACATTGAATTTCAGAAAAATGACGGTGAAAATATCCCTAAGTGATAATAATTATTCAAGTCAAATTAGGCATAGGTAAGAGAATTGTATATAGGAATACATTGAGAAAAAATAAAAGAAAATTACATGAACTATATTGTATGCATTGGGTTTGTATCACTTTTGGATTTTACTGAAACACCCTTTCAATAATTTATCTTTTTCTTTTTGTTCAGTATCTCGATTCGATAAATCATTTTTCATAAAAAAATAATTAAAAATTAATATTCAAAATACTAAAATTAAATATAAAAATAGAATCGATTTTAAAAAAAAAAAAAAAAACAGAAAAACTAAATACCAATAGAATTTTTGGATTCGATTAAAAGTGAATTTGGGAAGACAAAAAATGGTTTCTTGCCTCCCAATACAAAAGGAGCTGAAAATAATTATTGTTCTCCTTTGTTCCAATAACTCCCAGAAACCACTGCCTCCCACCGCCACAAACCTCTTCTCTCTGCGTGGAACCCTAATTGCAGCAGCTTATTTCTCATATAGTCCCCGTAAGTAATGTATAATTTATTGATTTGATTCAGTTCAAGTTTACCTTCTATTTTTGTTGTATTTTTCAATATTTTTTTGTTTGTTTTTGGATATTTGTCGTTCGACCGTGTGTTGTCACGAGGTAATGTCATTTTGTGAGAATCTCCTGAGTTTCATTTGATTTAGGATTTTTGATTGATTCGTTTGTTTGGTTGTGTCTCTGTCTCGTTTGGTGTTGGAGTAAAAAATGTAAACTGGTTTTCTATCGACGTACCCGTGCCTTTTTTACGGTGGAATGTTTTATATTTTTGGACATGGACTGTTAATAATATGATAGTGTTTGTGATTCTCAGCAGAAAATAGAAATTTCTGCAGTGAGAGCTTCTGAGTCTAGAGTAAATTATGCTTAATGTCATGGGAAGTGAGGAAAATGGTTGTGCAGAGGTTGGTCTGCAATAGTAATGTTGAGTAGCATGCGATTTTAGTTGAAGATAATGTGTTTGCAGTATGGGTTTTTGGATGAACTGCGATGGTTAGTGTTGATGGTGTCATTTTGGTGTGGGAATTGCCATTCTAGTGATGGGAGGATCTTTATTCGATCAGTATGCTTATGTGTGTTTTGTTAAGTGATGGTTTTGGTGCAAGAACCTTTAAGAACTTGCATGAGTCTCAATGAACACAGTTGTTTTAAGGTTCTGGTTTTGTCTGATCATGTAATGCTATTATTTTACTTATTTATATATTAAATCTTTGGTTCCTCCCTTCTCGTCCCACCTGTCCCCAAAAGTTTGATTTTGAAGAGCACATCCTACTTGTGGTGAAGTTGCAGCCAGCAGGAGTTATGTCTAACAAATATGTTTTGAAATTTAGCGGCTGCAGACATTTTGGAGCTTTTCTGTAGATGATGTTATCTTTGATTGCAAATGTAGTTACCGGGGTCATATTTAGTGTTAGTTTTTGTTACTTCAATTTAATTTTTTTAGTGGAATCTGACCTGTTTTTCTTCTTCTTGTTGTAGGTTATTTGGAATTTTAATCAATATATTCTGTTTTTGAATTCGGGAATCCTATCTTCCCACTCCAGCAATGGTATGCTTCTTATGGCTTATTAAGCTAACTGCATGCTTTTCATTACTAATGAAGAAGGTCTTGCCACTATGGTCTTGGAAATCCTTAAATAAGACATTAATGTCAGGCAGATGTGTGATTAAAGGTGCCATCAGCATTTAAAGCTTGAGAGTGGAAGAAATTGAATCTTGTAATGCAGTAGCTCAGGATGCCTTCATATTGTCCGCAGTTTTACTTTGCAGCATTTTTCTAGTTGTTTCTTTTGCTTCGTTAATCAACTTTTTCAGTTAAAAAAATAATAAACTGGTGAAGTGAAGAAGATTGACCTTTTCCTTGAACTTTTGCTTGACAAGGGGCATTTACTACTGGTAATGTCTTGTAGTGTCATAGTATGCGTTCTGCCCTGTATATTTGTGTGTGTTTGTGTAGCTTTGGGACAGGTGTTCGAAGTTCTTAAAAAATAAAATGTTACATGGGAGGTATATGCAGTGCCCCAAATACAGGGTGTTTATATTTAAGGGATAATTACACTCCCTTCCCCTGAGATTTGGTGTAATACACATAGATTCCCTGTGGTTTGTGAAATTACATCTACCACCCCTGATGTTTGCTTTCATCTAACAAAAAAGTCCATCTGTTAGTCAAAATTTACCAAATTAACTGATGTTAATAAAAAAATCAGAAAAAAATCTATATTAACACTTAATTTGATTTATTACTGATTTATATGCAGGTCAAATAAATATTTTTGGTCAAATTATCCTCATACGTTCACGGTTATTAATATCTCTGAGGACGTACTTCACCAGTTATAGGGGTAATTTAGTCTTTGAAAAAATTTGTTTAACATGCGAATAACCTCGGGGTCAGATAGTTCTGAAATAAGTAAATAAAGTCTAATCAAGGGTTAATATAGATTTTTTCTAATTTTTTTTGTTATATATCAGTCAATCTCGATGAATTTTGACTAACGGAGGGACATATTTGTTAAAATGTAGGCAATTCAGGGGTGCCCCCAGACCGACGGGTGGGTGTATTCCCAGAACCACAGGGGGTACGTGTAAATTAACACCAAACTTCAAGGGTGAGGGGAGTGTTAATTATCCCCATATTAGAATGAATTTCTAAATTGGACTCCACCATTTGTCAAACCAGAAGAAACAACCCCAATCCATCCCCAAAACTCGAACAGAAAGAAGACTAGGCAGCTCCGTTCAACTGCAACTCATGTTCTTGCTGCTACTTTTCGTAGGCTGCTAGGCTTCTCGCTAACTTTGATTGTGAATGGGTGTTCTTGGATTAATGGCAAGAGCTGTTTGTTCGCAGGGCATTCGTCGCGGCACTTGGGGTAAAGTTCTCCTTACTAATAGTTAAACATCTTTTTGGGACATGGTATACAGTTGGTACTTGCATGGGCTATGTTCTAATCATATTTCTCAAGAGGTGGTTCTTGTTTTTAATCCCTCTGTGACTTATCACAGAGCTAAGTTTTTGGGGAAAACTGTGGAAATCCTAATTCCAAGTTGCACCACAAACTGTCTAATGTTTCCCAGATTACTGTGGCAGCAATGTCATAGATCAAACAACAATACTTATTTAATTGTTTGGATATATCACATGACATTTTCTTCCCTGTTAAAGACAATTGATCCAAGAACGAGATTATACTTTTGCAACATCATTGAATGTCCCCTGTATATTGTCTGCCTTTGGCCGTATTTTCTAACACCCGTTTTTTCATGATTTGTTGCAGAGCTGCCTCAAAAATGAGTGGGCTCAAGAAGCAGCAAATAACATCAGGAAGGGGCAGCAAGATAGCATGACCGAGGTGCAGAGGCAAGGCAAAACTTGGTGTCACGGAGCATTTTCATCGGGGAGAGAGATTTTGGAAGGGCCTCTTTCGTCTCTCTCTCACACACACACACGAAAGTTAGTTATGTACTACTTATGTCTTCCCTTATTCTTTATATTTCTTTTAACTTTGAAAAGTTTTCCTTTTTGATTGCAGAGATATAATAACATAACGATGTTTGAAGCGGATTATGTCCTAAAGGAATGGCAATTCAATCTCTAAAAGTTCTATAGAGCAAAAGTAAATGGGAGTTGGGCGAAGAGTTATCACACCGACGCAGGTAACAGGGGAAGAGTTTGACTTTAGTGATTGTTCTTTTAAATATATTTGATTTTTTATCAACAAATTTCTAAGGTTATTATGCTTGAAGATTGTTATTTATTCTTTATTCCATAAGATTGTTTGATCAAAGAGTCGATCGAGACCATTTTTTGTAAATTGCTTTGCCATTTGGTCCATCCTGTGCAATAAAGTCGAAGACGAATTGTATCTTGCCTTTGTATTCAGCTTTGCTTTGCTGCGGGCAATTTCACTGCTTGTACTCTTTTTGCTTATCAATCAACAGTATAATTAATTATCAAGTTAAGGAAAATTTATCAAATATTTTATGAATGCAAACACAGTTTAAGTCCTAGTTCCATCAAATATTTGGTGTTTGTTTCACTTATATGAGTTTATTGTAATGAACATTTGTTTTATAGGAATTATTTAATATCAGTTCATCGTACTTTGAATTTTAATTAAATCGGATTATTTGTCAGTTTATTGAGATTTATGTAATAATTTATAATCACCTTTTCTATCTTTGGGAAAAAAAAAGAAAAAAAAAAAAAAAAAAAAAACACGCACACACACATTTTAGTCTGCAATCGGATCGAAGTCTCATGTTGGTTGTGGGATGTTAATACGAGCGGTGTGATGGAGAAGGGATCCTTTCACGTCCTAACGACCCAAATTCTTGTATTGCTGTTCTAAATTTTGCTTGTGTTTTTTTTTTATGTTTCTGAAACGTCTTAAGATAAGGTTTTAGTCTTTAAAATATTTTTTATTTCTTTTCTGAAGCTGTGCTGACACATTTAGACCTTGTTTGGTTTAGGTGAACAATAAATGTACAAGAAAAGTAAAATTAAAAAAAAAAAAAAAAAAACATCATTTTTTATTAGGGAGAATAAATGAATGGAGATTAACATGAAATTCTTTTGGAAGGTAATTTTCTTTCCGGGCCAAAATTGGGTGAAAGCAGAACTGAAAAGATAAAAATGAAATATCAATTTTATTTTTATTTATTGTATTTACTAATGACATAATTCAACTATAGCTAAAAAACTCTTTATTTTGAGATATTGACATTTAAAATGTGGGGTTAGTCCCCTAAACTATTATTGACGTTCAATTACCTCTTTAAACTAACAAATATAATATATATATCCCTTCAATGACATATTTGCACAATATTGTTCTTATATTATGTGTATATGTATTTATAGTTCAAAGATTCTTTCTATATATATATATATATATATATATATATATATATATTGCATTTTATATTCAATTGCAATTTTCTTAATTAGAAAAAGATATTTTAATTACAATAAAGAAAAATATAATTCATAAACTAAATAGTTCAAATTTTTCTTACATTTATAGAGTTAAGTTAAGTAATAAATGAGTACAATAAACAAAAAAAAATTCATGTAAAAGATTTTATAATTTGATGATAAAATTAAGTTATTAATCATTTAATTTTAAGATAAAAATAAGCAATTACATGTATGATTTTTAAATGCATTTTCTTTGAAAATTATGAAAAAAAATATTTATTTATTCATTTTTTTCCTAGAATTATTTTAACTTCCAGTTAAGCATATAAATTGTTGATTTCTTTTCAAAAGTGTCTATGAGTAGTTGGGATACATATTTATTGTGTATCTGTTATGTAGATTAACTTATGACTCTACTTCTTATTTAAATCTTCACTTATTAAAATATTTCTTTTAGTTAGAAAATAATTTGACGATAATTTAATATGCAAAATACTAAAACATATTGAGTTATGATATAATTATTCAAAGCATGAGAGACAAATTTGTTCAACCAATCAATTTAACATGGATGATTGTTATATTTATTAGTTTAGAGGGATAAATATTAGGGCAAATTATTTTTGACATTCAAACTATGCTCGTTTTTATACTTTACCATATATGATTATTTTTTGCTAATTTTTTGGACAAAAATATCACATGCTGTGCATATATGAAAAATATTACATCACATAATCCTTAAATATCATATGTGCACTGCATGTGATTTTTTTAAGACAAAAAACTTGGTGAAAAACTAGTAATATGTGACAAAGTGCAAAATTTCGTAAAATTGATATAGTAAGTTGACAAATAAAAAAAAAAAAAGATGTCAAAATGCAAAAACAATCGTAATTTAAATAGTAAAATATAATTTACCCTAAATATTACCTCAATCAAAGTTGCAGAGAAGCAAACTGTATTTAATCCTAAAATATATTTCATTCTTGTTACACTGTGTATTTTTTCAGATTTAATTTTTAATTTTTTAATAATTTAAAATTATTTTGCAATATCTTGTATATTTTCTAGCTTAAAATGAAAAAAAATGATTAATTGATAATATTATAAAAATAATAATTTTCTTAAAAAAAATTTATAAAAAAAAAGTATTGATATTTATTCGTTCACGTAACAATTTAATCAACGTATGAATGTTGTTGGCTTTTCTCAACATTTCTTGGAACTCTCAGAAAGGATTATTTGATTTGAAGGAGTCTTTGTTGCATCCACTATTATTGACTGTTGATACCACACGCTTTCTTTTTCATGTGACTTCACAGAGTGTGGTTGCATCAGAAACGTCTCCGTCTCCTTTTTAATTATTGCAATTGAATTATTTTAATTAATAATAATTTATTAAATTAAATAAAAAAAGTAGTATATTATATATATTTTTAAATTTAATATAATTACATGGAGATTTCTTGTGATTTCTGAAATTACATCTAATACATATGAGATTTGCTTTCGTTTAATAAATAACTCTCGAATCAATTATTTTATTACTTTTTCGCTTAAACACCAATAAAATCTGAATTTACATAGATAGAAAATACAAATTTAATTTATTAAATCCTTAAAAACAAATTTAATTAAAAATTTGGGTAAGTTACAATGAGCTTTTTTCTTAAGTTTGATATAATTATAAATATTTTCTCATTTAGAAAATTGTCAATACTTCTAATAATTAGCACAATTCGTTAGTTTTCGTTAGGTTTTCATTCATTTTTTGTGGTAAACTGATTAAAATTGTCTTATATTTTTAATTATTTTTTAAATATTGTATCAATTAAGCGTATACCTATATATATATATATATATATATATATATATATATATATATATATATATATTTCAAAATTTCCCGTCCATCTCATCTAATTTCTTTATAAGAAAAATACAACAAATGCAAAACTAAAAATTCCAAACCTCCCTATAATAATTACATAATTTCATCAACATCATAAAGTATTTATAATTATTTAAATAATAAAAAAATATTTATAATTATATCAAATTTTAGAAGAACTTGTTATACTTTATCCTAAAATTTTAAAATTGCAATTTAAATAGAGAATTAATGAAAAAAAAAAAAGCAAAAAAAAAGGGATAGAGTTAAAACAGAAAATGAAGAGCGTGCATGAGATGAGATGAGATGAGCTGCCGGCAAGCTTGACTAACTGAGATGTGGAGGTGCCGAGTGCCGACAACATAATGCCAGAGGTCGGCGCCCCCCACGCACACCCTCCACTTCTATCTCATCATCACATTTTCACATTTCAGTGTTCCTCAATTCCGCTGCGGCACTCAAACAATATCAAACCAACGACTCACACAGCTCCATAGTTATTATACTCAAATCACTCAGAATTCTGCACAATTTTGAGTTATTATCTCAATAAGATCTAATTCAATTGGTGAAATTGAGATTTTATGGTCTTATAGGTCATGGGTTCGAATCCCGTCAAATGCGTGAATGTTGTTTGTTATATAACAAGAGTTGGTTTGGTTGTTGTCTATTGTATCAGTGGGTGATGTTGAGTCGGATATATTAGTATTTATTAGATATTGATGTCGACAAGGATAATTGTACTTATAATCATTTTACATCAATTAATAATAGTTCATCGCTCTTATCTAAAAAAAAAAGTCATTATATCAATCAATTGACAATCAATTCAATCTTTTATGTGGCAGTGTGAAATTATTTAAGGGTTAATTACACTCCCATCCCATGAAATTTAGTGTAATTACACATAAACCCTCTATGGTTTGGAAAATTACACTTAGTACCCCTGAGGTTTGCCTACATCTAACAAATAAGTTTTCCCGCTATTCAAAATTCATCACATTGACTGAATTTTTTTTTTTTTTTGTTAATATCAGTCAATTTGGTGAATTTCGACTAATGGAGGGACTTATTTATTAGATGTAGACAAACCTCAAGGGTACTAGGTGTAATTTTTCAAACTACAGGGGATCTACATATAATTATACTAAATTTTAAGAGATGAGAGTATAATTATCCTATTATTTAATTATAACTCCCTAAATTTATAGTAACTGTCACATCAATTTATTCAACTTATGGAAAAAGATTGTCATATAATATATTTAATTATTTTGTTAAATTGAGCTCGAGATCACATCGTGAGTTGGAGGTAGATGCGATGGGGACGGGTGGAGCCCACACTATGTAGAAAAAACGGCTCATTTTTTTTATAATTATTTTTCTTCTCAATTTTCATACTCTTTATGATTTCTAGACCATAATGTTAGAGATTCTTCAATGCAAATGTACTTCGTAGCCGTTTGCAATTTTTACGTTTTAAACTATTTAAAAATATACTTGTAAGTGTAATAAGTGTCCTAATTAATTAATTCTGATCCAAGTTGGGAGATCGTGGTGATCTCAAGATAGTTCGATTTGAAGGTGCTTGGAACTTGAGAAAACAAATAGATCGTTAGATTTGTAGGGAAGTTTCTAACTAAAACTTTTCAATACATAAGCTAGTTGTGTGTGAGATCGATCGAAAGAAATATAAGATCTTTTCAATCAAAATGACGTACCTTGACCCAAAATAGCTAGTTTACAAGGTCAAAATATCTGTATCTGTACGAATCAGTGTGTCGCAAGCTTAACCTTTCAAATATTGAATGATTGACAGTTGTGGTTTCAAGTCGCTGGATTGGATGGGGTCTAGTGTGATCCGATCCAGCCGAAAAATGTTGGATCCCTCTTGTTTGGGCATTTTGGAAAAAATAAAAATGCAATTTTAGCCTACTAATTATAGAATGGTTCCACTTCCAATCTTATCCGATTTGAAAATTACAATTGAGGACTGTAATTTTAAAAAAATGGCACATTTAGTTTAAAGCTCATTGAAAAAAGTTAAACTGGTAAATAATTATCACATGCATTATACATGACCTAGTTAATTTGGATTTTTTATTTTTTATTTTTTAAAAATCAGCCACTTCTGCTTCATATGAATGAAGAATGTAAAAAAAAAAAATACAATTTTAATCTTATAACTAGTGGTGGCTAATTTAATCCAAATATCAATAGGACAAAAATCCTATATACATTAACAAGACTGTTTAAAAAATTAAAAAATCTCAAATTGTCATGTGCTAATATTAAAAAAATTTAGTATTTTACGACAATATTTAAACTAAATATGATATTTTTTTAATTTATAGTCCTTAATTATAAAATTAAAATAAAAAAATATCAATTTTTATAATTATAGGACTAAAATCATATTTTTCGAGGTTTTGAGGTCACATAGAGGGCACTTTTGTCTTCTCGAAGCCCGTCATGTTAGAACCATGTCAAAATATTCTTACATGTTTAAAATTGTAGATTAAAGTATTGGTTGATACATATATTGTAGCTCTCTCAATTTCCCACTTTAATCAATGACTTAGATAATTATACTTTTGATTTTGATTTCCAAAAGTAGTGCGCCCACGCGTGAAAACACATTGATTAAATATAATTTAATTTCTTGCTCAAAATTAAAGCTAAAGCAAGAGTGTCTCCATCATCCCTCAAATTCATGCACGTACTCCACATCTCTTTTTCTCCAATTATTCTCTTGGGCAATACTTCGTTACGAGGTTGGTTGGGCTAAGATCGTTTTTCTTATGAGGCGCTTTTTTCAAAATAAGATCATGAGGTTTATATAAATTTAGAACAGACAGCATCTCGTGTAATGAGGCACTGATTGAGTCGAAAGCCACATTATTTGGCTATGTCTTTGGAAACGAAGTTATGACCCAATGCCAAGTCCTCTTGTTTGAAGGACGAATGATGTAGGTAAATGTTCCACATTGAACGGGGAGTTTGGGAGCTTATAAGCCCAAAAGCTATTCCCCCTAGTGATGTGCCTTAACAGGACAAAGATATATGACTCTTCTCTATAGGATTGAAGCCAAAACGGACAAAACTATGAGTCACATTCGACTCCATACGACTCCTCCCTATGGGACCTCACCACTGGATTGGTTAGATTAAGACCTCCTCCTTTTTGAAGTGCCCTTTGGGGATAAATTTTGAGTCTCATTTAAAAACATAGCACTACAAGGCACCGATCAAGTCGCAAGCTACAAGATCATTTTATTGATGGAGGGAAAAGCCATTGAGGAAGAATGAAGGAAGATCACATATTTACTAAATTGACCTTGGCAACAATCATGTTATCCATATGAGATAATTAATTGAGGGGTAAAACTAGTAAATTTTACACCTCCTATTAAATATCTTAAGTAGTATTAACAAGTCCTCAAGCCATTGTAAGGGGGCCTTTAATTTGCTGAATTGAAATAAGAGGATTTTCTAATTTGAAACTTTACACGTATTTGGGTTGTCCTTAGATTTTTTGTCTTTAATATTATTCTTTTAAAATTACATTATTATTATTATTATTATTATTAGAAAATGAGAGTTTGTGTTTCTTAATATTAACTAGGTAATGCCTTTTTTAATATTTGTTGGCTTGATATGTATAGTTACTAATATTTAAATTATTTTATTTTACTTATAATATATATAAAGTAAAGTTAATTAGTAAAAGATTATTTAGATGGTATCTGAGTGTTCATATTTGGAGTGGTGAAAGTTTCCTACCAATATTCCAAGTTTTTTATAACTCAACATTCCAAATGAAGAGGACCCCCCCCCCCCCTCCCCTCCCCCATTATGCATTTAATTTTAATTAAAATATGCCCTCAACATTTCAAATAATATAGAAATTAACTATCTCTGATCTCAGTCGGAATAGCATGTTCAACACTTTTAGTCCTTTGATTTATGAAATTTTTAAAATAGTTTCAAAATTAGAAAAACTCGACACATTTAGTCTTAAGCTTTACGAGATTTTTAAAGTGATATGAAAATAGAGAAAACTCGACATGTTTATCCTTTAATTTATGAGATCTATAGGACTAAACATATCAGAATTTTTCTAACTTTGATACCATTTTAAAATTATCGCAAAACTTAAGACTTAATGTGTCTAATTTTCCAATTTTAAATTCTGTAGAACAACAGACTGAAAAACATTAAACCTCATGTCATGTCATGTGGAACTAAGAATATTAGTATGCCACACATAGTTGACGTAGTCAAGTCAAACACCGAACAAAAACAAGAATGCAAGAATCCCAACTCTGTCAAACATTGACATAATTCCCATTGATTTAGTAATCATAAACTACACGAAACGACTAATACTTCAACAACTTAATTACTACAGTGCAGCCTCCTCTTACGTTGTGTCTGAATGAAACCTATTTGATGATCAGCCGAATTCCATGACCATATCAATGCTTTGTTTTTTTCTTGATTTTCACATTTGAACTCATCATCCTCTTTAAATACTTCAAATGCAAACAAAGTAAGGAACTAAAGCAGCCTTTGAATTGGGCTGCGCAGTAGTAGTAAACCCCCTGTTTTTCTTCTTACACACACACAAACACGCATGATCTATATATATATATATATGTATGTATATGTATCTTTCTTGAATTCATGATCATCAGTGATATGGATATGGATATGATGATGATCCTTTTGGACTTTTTGTAGCTCCTTAGTGTTCCTTTCTTTCATTTTTCAAACTTTGGAACTGCCGAAAGACAGACGAGAAAGAGTATCTCTACTTAGCTTTCCAGGCAAGTTCTCTCTCTCTCTCCTCTCTCTCTCTCATCTTTTTTCATCTTTCTCTAATTCTTTCTCCATTACAAGAACATGAATAATCATACATATCTATATATACTTTGCTTCGTGTTAGAGAAACGTGTTCATAGACAACTTATGTTAATTAGGATGAGTTTATCCACTACTTGAAAATATTTGTTAAGACATTCTTAATTAGTCAGTATTATGTAGTTTAATTGACACTCGTTGCAATTTACTTAAACACCCAATATATATATATATATATATATATATATATATATATATATATATATATATTATATGTATGTATATAGGGAAAAATATATATTATCCTTTGATACTCAAAATATTCAAATAAGCCCTTGTGATAAAAAAAATGTCATATAACTCCCTATAGAATTTAAAAATGTGCATATTGGCCCCTAACCCGCGCCCCCCATTTTCTATCGTTTTTTTCTCTGATATCCGATGACCTCTCGACGTATGCTTTCCGCCGTTGGAAAGCCCGTCCGGCAACGATCATTTTGATACCCCACCCACCGCCAATCTCTGGTCCGTCGGCGAGTTATCTCTACTTTTAATTTTTATATTTTTTCAAATTTCTTTATATATATACATATAACTTAATTATATTTTTAAAATATGTACAATTTAAACACAAAGGTAATTTGATAATTTAGGGACAATATATATATATATATATATATACATATTTAGTCGCAATTTTCGATGCATGAAATATTATAGGGAGTAATATGCACATTTTTAAATTTTATAGAAAATTATATAAATCACATGAACTTATTTGAACATTTGAAGTATCATACGGGTCATATGAAATTTACCCCATGTATATATAATGGACTTCAACAACCTTTAGATTTGTAATTATAATTAGAGGTACATAGGTAGCAATACAGTAGGTTCATAGTACATTTATACTGTAGAACGGCACAAAATGGTCCTGAATACGTACTTTACCACTTATATATATCGATACCAAAAAAATGAATTAATACTTAATACAAAGGTTGAGGGATGAAATTAATTAGCCGTCCATTAATATGTATTATTGTAATTATTAATTAGGTCTTGTCCTGTTAATTACTTTCCAATTCAATATTGAACACTTAAGTACGTATTAACATGCATACTACATTCTCAGCTGTCTATTGGACTGTTCTATTTCAAATGTTATTGTATCTTTCATTTCAATTAATATATACACACACCACAAATTAGACAATGATATTAAATTATTTATTTTATGCGGGAAAGATTTTGTACACGTGAAGTGCATATATTAATGAATAAAGTAGGAAATATTGTAATAGTATTTGGAATAAAAAATGGGATCCGTACGTATTTTCAAAACCATTATTTCTTGTTATATTTTGAGCAAAGGTAAACGATGATACATTAAACTTTCGGTGTAATTAATCCAAAATTTTATGGTATGAATTGATTAATGTGATCCATCAATGCATTTATATCAACCAGACGTGAATATATCGATATCAATTGTACCTACATGGTTAATTTATGTTTTTTTTTTATCAGAATTATCTTCAATATCATCAATTTTTTTAATTACAGATCAAATTATCAAAATTTATTTCAAGAGGAGCAAAATTGCCAACTCAATTTAATTACAGAGTAAAATTACAAATTTATATATAGCTAGGCCCTAATGCAGTCACATATAATATATATATTTATATATAGGGCAGCTAATCTTTAAATAAATTGAGGCTATATTAATTAATGAACCCTCTAGTAAATGTATATAGTATATAAGTATGGATGAAATAGCATTTTTTCGTTCCGTAATTTATTGTCTTTTTACTTTTGATCCCATTAATTAGGAAATTCTTATTCTGGTCCTGTATTTTTAAATAAGTAGTAGTTTTGGTCCAGTGACACCTTTCATTAGAAGTTTAGCATAAAAGGATATGTGGCGTTAAGTGCATGTGACAAAAGAAATGCTACTTTTTGAAAATTATAGGACCAAAAAGGCTATTTTTTTTAAGTTATGGAACAAAAAGTGATAATCTTATAACATATGTGACAAAAAATGTAACAATTTTAACGATCATGTGTGAAGCACATGCATGTTTCATTAAAATATATAACGAAAATGTATCATGAGATCAAAAGTGCTACTTTTAAAAAATTATGGAATCAAAAATAAAAATTTCGTAATCAATAGAATCAAAAATGAAAAAACCCTAGATTGTGCATGGGACAAAAAGTATTATTTCCCTTATAAGTACGTTTTAAACCTTTTGGGCCCTTACTATTCATAGGAGCAAGTAGATCCATATATAATTAAAATCTACTTATCAAAGAAATCTCTTAATTATGTGGGATCGATTTATTAATTATTACGTGTGCGATTAATTATATAATGAATTGTTCTAGATAAACACGATGTTTTGCTCTAATTAAGCTAGCATTAATCCCTAATATTATATAGCCGCTTTAATTAATTAGAGCTCCATCCAAATGTATATATACTGCATTGCAATCCTCGATTATATAATTATTAAAATTTTATTCCACTTCGTATGCATAAATTTTGCGCACGATATAATTAACTTTCATATGATTAATACTGCATAACCCATATATATAATATATATATATATATTATATATTATATAGGATAATTACATTCTCCTCCTGAGGTTTGGTGTAATCAAATACAAATTTCATGTGATTTGAAAAATTATATATAAAATCTTTGAAGTTTACTTTCGTCAAATAAATAAATTCCCCCATTAGTCAAAATTCACTGAATTTGTTGATATTAACAAAAAAAAATTGAATAAAAATTAATATGTACACTCGATTGACTGAGTACTGACTTATTGCAGGCCAAGTAATTTTTTAAACTAAATTACCCTTATTACGATAACGATATACCTTCTCATATATATGTGTTAACGCGTGAAGACGTATGAGGATCATTTTGTTATAAAGTGATTTATTTGACCTGCAAATTGCAATAAATTAATAATAAGTCAATGAGGAGTTGATATTATATTTTTTATGATATTTTTGTTAACATTAGTACATTTGAGAAATTTTGACTAACGAAGAAACTTATTTGTTAGACGAAAACAAACTTCAAATCGTACTAGATATAATTTCCAAATCACATGCGATTTACGTATAATTACACCAAACTTCAAAGATGGGGAGTGTAATTATCGATCCCAATATATATCATGACCTAAAGGAACCAAAAAAAAAAAAAAAAAAAGGAAGAAAAAGCACCAACATCTTGGCTGCATTCTCGAGCCATATATTAAAAAACCTTACATCAATGCAATATAATTAACACAAGCTTCAATACATGAAATCTACGTACGTAATTACCTTCTTGTGTTATTACCACTGTCGAATTCTCCCCAGTTTTCGACAGAACCCGACGAAGAACTTCCAAAACTCGACTGATACTGATACCTCAAAAAATCTTGCTGCTGCTGCTGCTGATGATGATGATGATGAGAAGCTAATAATGAAGACGAAAACATCGTAGGCACCGAATCAGACGACGTCGAGCCTTGATGAGAAACAAAAGCCGACCCTCCGCTACTAATACTGGGTGGATTCCCATAGCTCAAAATATTACCGGTATGGCCTCCACGCATGAGTTCTGCATAGTGATGAAGATTGAGGTAATTGTTGTCTTGGGCAGGAGGAGCTGGATCCTGAGTTGTAGTGTTAGCCCTACGGTCGGAGACGACACGTAAATCTTGTCGAGTTGTGAGGTATCCGAGCTCCGATCTTCCTTGAACCCTTTCGGGAAAGTTGAGTTTGGCCTTGTTGCCTTTGAATCTTAAGGCCGCCTCATCGTACGCGAGGGCTGCAGCCTCTGCCGAGTCGAAGGTTCCAAGCCACACTCTTGCAGCCTTCTTGGGGTCCCGGATCTCCGCTGCCCATTTGCCCCACGGCCTCTGACGGACCCCTCTGTAGTGTCTTCTCCTCGCGTTCGCGTTCCCTTTGAGTGTTGCACATTCAAATCAAGTTAGTACCAACGAGATTGATTGGTAGAAGCTCGTAATGATTTGGTTCTTGGTAAGAAATGAAAACCCTAAAAAGACATGTCTTATATTGAAAGTCGAAACACTTCAAAAACGTAATTATTGGATCTTTAGAGCTTGCAAACCTAATAATTCTCGCATCCCTTTGATGGTTTACAAGCTCTCCGATTAGGGTTCTTGAATCATTTCATTTTTTTAATTAATAACACGCCATCATCATTATTTTTTTCTCCTAAAAACACACACATACACACAGTATTAATTATCTCTATATAATCAAGTCCACATACGTACACACACCTTGTTCTTGAACTTGTTGGGGTTGGTTGTTCACTGGTGCACTGGAAGACTGATGGTGAGGCAACTGGGCTACCGGAGTAGTCCCATGCAGGGAATACTCCGACGGCGGCGGGGGTTCTCTCCGGTGCGGCCGAGGACTTGAGAGAGGACGGCGACCATGGCGGACATGTCTTGCTGGGATCTAGTTGAGTAAATAGGGAAGAACAGCGGCTGCTCCTCCGTGCGATCAACATCCTCTTTCTCCTCCGATTCATTGGGTGAAAAGGGCCTCTTCCCATGCCTCGGATCCACTGTTGTTGCTGTTGATTCGATCGCAGAATAGAAAACCCTTATCTTGAGTGGTAGTCAAGCTGAGAGAGCGTGTCCGGGAAGAAAAAAAAGAGTTAATAAGGGAAGAACTATATATATAGCTCAAAGTTCCAAGGAGAAAAAAGGACAATCTTTTTTTAGGGTTTTCTAACAGCATTTGAATAATACACGTGACGTGTAAAATATATTAATTGTATTAAAGGATACAACCACATTCAAAGTAGAAAGTTTAATTGAATTTTATTTTAAAAAATTATTTACATCTTTTTATCTATGATCTATGATCTATTTATAAAAATTATTTTTATTTTTTTGCGTAATTATAGAAAATACTTCTAATAGCCAAAAGCAAGGATTGTTAATTTGTGTAATAATATTGACTTTCTATGTATATATATATATAATTTTTTAAAAAGTAAGGATGTCTTGTGTAAATGATGTATATGTAATTTTTTCAATATGCAGGAGTAATTTGTGTAAACAGATAATATATTAGAAAATATAAATACATTTATCCCATTTATTTAGGTAAAGTTTGTACACGTAAAGTGTATATATTAAGTGGAAGAGTCGATGCAACTCAATTTTGAAATAAAAAAAATCCAAATTGAAACATTATAACATGGTTTTATGTTTTAATTTTTATTTAATATTATTTTTTTAAAATTCAAATTGAATTCAATCTATGGAATTAACTTAATTACATGAGAGTATATTGTACGTATAATTTAAGTAAATTAATTAATATTTAATTATTATTGATATGACTGATTTATTGTGATCGAATGTATACAAAGTCCAAAAAAAAGCCCAATCCAAAAAAAGCCCAAAATTAAAGACTTCAAGGCTATATGCAGCCCAAGGTGAAAAAAATCTCAACCCCTAAACCATAACAAGGAGCCATTAAGCGAAAAGGATCAAAGAAGCCTAGGAGAGCTTGCAGAAGGCCCAGAAAGGTTATTGGTGTGGTAGACACATTGACACCTGTAAATTCTCACTCACACATGACCTAGCCTTAGGCGTACAACTCGAAGGAATGCCAATCTCCCTACCATAGAGGATACCCAAAAATTTAGAAATGACGTTTTACCTATATCAATCACACTCTAAGAATGGAAACTTTATGCCCAGAAGGAGTCCTATTAGCTTGAAGGATAAATCTTCAATGGTCAAGGATCCAAAAGGGAAGTTTTCCTCTTATAGTTGGAGTCTATCTCCTAACAACTACTTTTCCGACGAGGGAACTGGACTCTCCTAGCTGGCAAGGAGGTTATAAAAGGGGGTCCCTCTCCCCTCGGTAAACAACAATATTTTCTTAATACTCATATGCAAGCCATTGCACGAACACTTTAGGCAATGAAATAGTATCCTACATTACGCTTTCTTTTCAACTCAATTCTTATCTATATCATCATTTACTGACTTGACGTCAGAATACTAACATATTTTTTGCAAACCCCTTTTCAAGACTTGTGAAAAAGTTAGGCCCAATAATCTCAAGTTGAACATACTTAAACAAGCAATTTTTTGCTCGCATCAAAATTTTATTTTAATATTTAATATATTGGTGGGGAGAAAAAAAATAATAATAATAATAATAATAAATGGTGTATTTGTGGAATTTAAATTAGGTTTTGTTGGGTATTAGAGTAGTGTTGCACCTCACTATTGGAGATAGACCATAGATATTACCATTCTTTGAATTTTGTTCAGAGCGAAAATTTGTAATAGTTTCTATTTTTACAGTGAGAAAAAATAATAGAAAGTTGTAAGCTAAAAATTATTAAAATTTTGAGTGTCTGAACAAAAATATTAAAAATAAAAAGTTAAAATCGAAGGATTTGAAAAAGAACTTGATATTTATAATTTTACTAATATATATAAGTTGTAAAAATTAGTAAAGAGTTGTTTATAACTTTTCATTTAAAATATATAATTTAAGTAATTCAAAAAGAAAAAATATTATCTTTTCACCTTGTTTCCAACAATAAGCCCAATAAACACTTATTTAAATATTTACAAACACCCATGAAATGCATTTGTGGCTGATTTATATATTTATTAATATTTTATTTATTTTATTTATTTATTATTAACTTCCCAAACTCTCACTCTTCTACACCCCAAATCATTAGAGTTCATTTGGTTCCAGTGAATGAAAAAGTAAAGTTGAAGGGGGAGGGGGAAAGAATAATAATTTTCCTTCAAGTTGTTTGGTATGATTAGAAGGGGAGTAAGTTTTAAATACTTTTTCTTGTTTGGTACGATGAAAACAGATTGAGAAGAAAAGACTAACTTTTATAATTTTACTGAATTACCCTCTCTTCACTTTATATCAAAAAATAAATAAATTAATATATACTAATATAATTTTAGTATATCAAAAATTTAAAAATCTTATTAATAAAAATATTTATCAAATAAGAATAAGAATATTTTTTATTAAAAAGTTTTATCAAAATACGTATTGTTTATTTATTCTAAACTTTTTAGTTTAAATAAATAAAAATTACTAACAAGATTGTTTACCTGATTGTTGACTTTGATACAGTAATTTTTCAACGATTTTGTTATTTTTTCTTTATTAATTATGTACGGTATTATAAGCGAGAATGAGAGAATTATATATATAGGTAATAGCGTAAATAAAAATAAAAATTACACTTTTTTGTCTTTTTGGATTCTGAAGGAGTTTCATATGCATCAGTTGTAACTTTTTTTTTAATATTTTTATTTAATTATGCGCACTCATTTGAGTGACATACTAGTTAATTATTAATTGTCGTCACAACTGATGACCCCAACAATCCGTTCTAAAATATGCAGCAACAAAATACATCTTGAATCTATTCTGTCTTTTGTCTGCTTGTGATGAAATCCGTCACAAAAAATCTAACACTTATAAACTTGATGGGTTGTTGAAACCGTTAAAATACGATTCCAAATATGTAATAAGTTCACATTTACCGTCCCTATTTATTTTTCTTATAAGTGATGGCCAACATTTTGCCACAAAACCCGTTCCAAATTATGACCTCTCGTCTCAAATTTCTTGAAATTCGTTCCAAAATATCGTTCTAAATAATTGCTCTTTCTGTAGTGAAGTTGTGGCAATTTGGCCCAGTCCTTGAGTTGGTGGAAATTGGCAGGTAATGTGCGGCTGCCAAAAGAATGATTTTTGGTGATATTATAAATTATGGCTTATAAATATAATAAATTAATATTATTTATTTTGATCGAGTAACATTAATATAAAAATTTAAGTTTTTTAATCACATTTAATCACTATTTATCATAATTTTTAGTTAAATAAATATATTCTAATTTTAGCTATGACAATGTTTTGATCTTACTTATAAAAATAATTATTAATGACTATTACAGTGCCATGATTAATTTATACTCATTATAATTTTTTTAATCGCAAAAATTAAGTATAATAAAAAATTATATTTCTTCTAATTATACACAGTAACCAAGGCAATATATATATATATATATATATATATGTATATATGTATGCGTGTGAACACACTTTATGAACCTTTTAGAAAGAAAAGATGGGTATCTTTGTGTGCTTTTTTGGGAAATTGTGCAAATATATCGATTTTTAAATATTTTTCACTAAATCTATGTCATTAAAGAATCATACTAATTGCTACAAATATAGATATATGTTGATTGATTATATTATTATATACTTTTTATCAACAACAAAAGGGATAATTACATTCCTCTCCATTGGGTGGTTTGAGAATTACATCTAAAATTTCTGATGTTTGTTGACATCTAACAAATAAGTATTTTCGTTAGTTAAAATTCACTGAACTTGTTAATATTAATAAAAAAATTAAATAAAAATTGATATTTATCCACTATTGACTTATTACTGACTTATTGCAGGTCAAATAATTTTTATGCCTAAACTACTCTTATAACGGTGAAAATATACCTCATCACATGCAATAAGGCATAAAGACGTATAAGGGTAATTTAGTTATAAGAAAATCATTTGACCAACAATAAGTCAGTAATAAATTAATTGAGGGTTAATAGATATTTTTAAATTTTTTTAGTAATATCAACAAATTCGATAAATATGGACTTATTTGTTAAATGGAAGCAAACCTCAGGGGTGCTAGGTGTAATTTCCCAAACTACATGAAGTTTACGTGTAATTACACCAAACCTTAGAGCAGGGGATTGTAATTAATCTAAATTAAAAGAAAAAAGTTATTTTTTAATCCGTTAAATATGCTAAATATTAATTTTAGTCCGATAACTATGTCCATATTTTTTTAAGTCCAATAACTTGAGAATTTGATTAGAAATCCTCTGATGGATGATTTTTCCTTTCAATGTCGGAAATATTACATGGCAGTCCAACTGTACATATTTTTTAAAAAATTTTTAAGCTTACCTAACAATTGAGATGAGGTGGAAGATATATTGACAATATTTTAAATTATACTATAATTTGTAAAATTAAAATTATTTAAAAAAAAAAAACCAACCCCCAAATCCACCCCCTGCATAACCCCGCCACCGGACAACATGTTGCCGCCCCCCGCTCGCCACACCTTGTTCCTTGCTTCGCCTCCCCTATCGTCGCTTCCCCTCCTTCCCACCTCCCTGGCAACCCCCTGCAAAGGGGGGCGACACCATCGCCCAGAGGTGAGGAGGGAGTAGCGCCACGCGCGACGCCGCCCTCCTCAATGGCCTTTTTCTGAAAAAAAAAAAAAATTAATAAAAAAAATTTATTAAAATATATACTAAATAATTATTAAAATTAACTAATGAAATATAATTTTTTGTAATAAATTATAATTTTTTAATTGAAATTATAAAATTTAAAAATGTTACATAATTTTTTTAGAATTTTGATATTTAAATAATGTCCAATCAGTATGAATTTCCACGTATCATTACACATGGATGTACAAGTATACAAGTTGCTGGAGATTCAACCAATTTCTTGCCACATAGGCATTTTTCGATTGATTTTCAAAATTTTGCCGAAAAACTCTATACAAAATCCTAATTCGGACTAAAATTCATTAATTTTCCAAAGTTATTGTACTTAAAAAAATATGGACATAATTATCAGATAAATATTGGGTATATTTAACGGACTAAAAAAATATTTTTCCCAAAGTAAATGTATCTATAACATTCAATTCAAATAATTATATTTTTTGTCCTGTAACTATAAGTCATGCGCAATTTTAGTCCTATAACTTTCTACATTATTTAGTCCTTTTTATGAATATAGTTATGAACATCTCACATTTGATCTTTTGGGTAAATTTAGTCTTTTATTAATAATTTTAAAGGATAAATTACATTTACACCCCTCACCTATTATCATTTTACACAAACCATCCCTACCTTTTTCTAAAATTACATAAAGCTCCCCTAACAGCCTTTAAAACCCCAAAATACCCCTATTAATTTGATTAAATCCTAATTTAATTTTTCAATGACAAAAATACCTCTACTGTATTTGAAAATTACCAAAGATAGAGGATATGTCAAAGTAATTTTTGGAAATGAATAATATAACCCGATATATTTTTTATTATTATCTATTTTAAATTTAAATTTAAATTTTTTTATTTTTTATTAAATCTGTATATAAATTTACATCTCTTAATAATTAAAATATTAAAATATTTAATTAATATATTAATAAATAGACTTATTAATTCAAATTAAAATATTATCACACTTGTATAAATTATTTTAATGGTGACTGCATTGTGGCATAGTTGGCAATTGTAATCAATAGTAAAGGAAATGGCAAAACAAATTGCTTAATAAAAATGGCTTGCTCTCCCTGTCAAAACCAGGAACTTGTTCATCGTCACATAAATCATGCAATTTGTATCTGAAAGAAAAAAAGGATTGATGTATTCTAACACTAATAACTCAAATGTTGCACTGCATCACAAAAACTCAAAAGAAGGCGTAAAGTTTGTCAAATGCAACTTCGACAGCAAATCCTCAGACCACGCCTAGTAAAAGACCCAAGTACTTTACCCCCAACATTTTTCCTACGTGCTTCTTCATGATCCATGATTCCAGCAGATGTTGTCAACACAATATAACCAAACTGCAGGCAGAGAGACAAATACGATTAAAAACACAGAGGTCTACTCCAAAATTGATCAATGTAGTTCAGAGACTTTTATCAATCACAAAGACGATGATTAAGCAGTTGACTACTCCGGCTTAGCAAACTAAGTCGGCCCATGTTCTCACAACGAAAATCAAGGTTTAATGATTTTCTTTACCTGTCTCGATGGGAGCAGTCTTGCAGTCCAAGGCTCAATTTCCTTGACACCAATATCAAACCTTGGGCTGATGACACCGCATTTGTTTAGTCTTCCATTCAATTCAACCACAATTTTTCCAGCTCTGTGGTCATCAACATACTCAAATTCTCCAATATATCCTGTAAAGCCGATCCAAAAGAAAACAAGTCACGCAAAGTGTAAGAAATTAAAGAAAAAAACAGGTGCTATACATAAAAAGGAGCAAACCATGCTTCTGCATGACCAGAAGAAACTTGATAATCACTTTTGAGGAAAGGCCTTATCATGACCTGCCGTTTTCCCCTCTTTTCAGCATTATACATGCTCTTTAGAGCATCATTCAAGACGCTGACTCTTACCATCTTTCAAACCAAGCTGCAGGAAAAATCATAGGAAGCTTTAAAAACAGCAAAGGATCTACTTTCTACACTCACCACAATTACACAGAGCAAAAGACCATAAGATCGTATATACATTCCATCAAGACAGGTAATTTCGTTAACCAAAACACAAAGTGCATCGGAGACGAATCGTGCAGTAGGGAAAACACAACACACTATTTATTCCCAGCAGCGCAACATAATTAAAGCATTCTCACAAGAATAATAGGAACAATCCTAAAACCGTGAAGAAACATCCCACAAAGTCATATTCCCACCTGAAAAAGGTGCAGAAAATACAACAGACATCACCATCATCAGCGGATACAACATAACATACCAATAGATCATCTTCCAAAAATGTCCAATCAATACAACTTTTTCCATTTAACAATTTCCAGAAGAAACAGACCTGAACTAAGAATCTCACGCTGAAGATTAAATAGGAAAAGAAAGACAAAAAGAACCTTCACATAGACAAATACAAAAAAGCACCATTTATCCTAGAACACACAGACAATATTCATGAGTCAATTTTTCATGGGTCTCAAATACACCATTAGAGCAGCATCCATTCACATTATCTCAACACATCATCTTCAGCGCCACACGAATGACTGAAGATGGAAAAGAAGCCGAAAATTTCAGAAATACCAACATAATCGAGAAAAAGAATAATAAAACTCAGATTTACTCAGATGCGAAACAAATAAAAAATCGAACTACACAATCAGGTCAAAGAAATTACCTGAAAACCTCGGCGGCCGGCCCTCCTGAGTGAATTTTAGTTCGGCGGCGACGAAAATCGATGAGGCGAAGGAGATAGAGAAAGAGAGTACTTCCAGGGTTTGGAAATTATAATCGCGGGGTTTTAACCACCCAAATTACATAATTACCCCTCTCGGAATATGTTATTTACTGAACTAATTATTTTTTTCATGCAAATTCAATAATTGAAATATTATAAGTGTTCAAATTCATTTTTTTTTTCTGCATTTTTAAAATAATTGAGAAATTATTAAAATTTCTTAAATCTTGTAACAAGTTTCAGAAATTTTTTGGTAAGGTAATTTTTAATTTTTTTACAATTTACTTTTAACATTCTTTTAAATTTTTATTTTGAAAATTTCTAACAAGAAATGCTCCAAAAACTTGTATTTCTTTTAATTTATTAGTTGTTTAAATTGTATTAATTTTGAGAAAATATTAACATAATTTTCACAAACTCTAACTTTAATTTTAATAATTCTTTTCATAAATATATGGTCTAAATCAAATAAAAATGGACAAAAAAAATACATTAACTATTAATAATATACATGAAATATTCACTATAATAACCTATATACTGAAATATATCGATTAATTTGAATTTTTTATTCAATTATAATATCTATAAGTTAATATTAGATTAGTATACAATTAATGACATTTAAAATCATTAGCTATCCCCATCCTTAGTCCTAAGCATTTCATCAAGCATATGATTCTTTTTATTTTATTTTGGGATACAAAAATGAAAAGTAGGAGTAACATCTCTGTTAAGAAAAATTGTTATTTGATTTATTATCAATAAAAATTAAGATCTAATCACATGAAAAGCAATACATAGGTCAGAATATTATTTAACCCCACCAAATACCTTGTCGAGAATTCAAACCCACAACGTGGGCCTGGCCACGTATGACTTTATTAACTTTTTAGTTGAAATTCTAAAAAAATTATAAGATTCACATTTGACAAAATTTTAGTCATATATTTTAGCTATTCAACACTTCATATATATGAAAAATATGCTTTTTGTCCATATTTTATCAATAAAACTTTTAGCATTGTATCAAATAAGTTCAAACTCTTATCAATGTTAGTCATTGCATGTAATTTTTGTCCATTAATTAATAAAAACTATACGAAAATGCTAACCGTCCTGTTAATTATTAAATGAAAAATATACATGGGAATTAAAATTAATAAAAATTTCAACTTATAAGAGGCAACATGAGAAAATCGTAACAACGCTTTATATGGTGACCAAAAATACAATTTTATGGGACATGAATATTTATGTACTAATCGAATTGAGCTCTAGGCAAGCTCGATAACTTATTGAATAAAAAAAGTACAATGAACTCTCGTAGTGGTTGATATTCTAATTACAATTATTTATTATTTATAAAATTATAAATATTCCCACAATATTCACAATCGTTCAACAAATAATCTTTTGTGATACATATAAGGGGTATTTATTAAAATATCATTAATTTAAGAGGATTATTTTTATTATTTAAAACAATAAAAAAGTATTTGTAATTATGATAAAAATATACAAATCCATATTAATTGAATTCAAATAAATTTTTATGAACGGATTTCAATCGCGGATATGAATCGAATTGAATTTCGTTTAGGGGGAAAGGGTCTTGTGTGTGTCAACATAAAATAATGGGTAAATTGCATAACATCCCCTGTGTTTTGTAAAATAAAAAAATATCCCCTGTATTTTATAAAATATAGCAAAAAATTGACTCTTCGGTAGACACTAACGGAGAGTGTGTGACACAATTATTCACTATATCTTAGGACTATTAGTCTATACCTCGTATTTTAATTTTAGATAATATTATAATATAGTGTTTTAGTTTATCTAAAAATAAGTTTAATCAGCAATTTAGTATATTTTGATACTTTTAAATAAATATTTAATATAATGCATATGAATTTTATCACTATAATTTCGATATCCACTAAAACAAAATATTGTATTTAAAATTCACCATAAATTAGAATTGTTAGGCAATATATCATATTTTAGTTTTAGATGATATTAAAATATGATATTTCGATTTGTATAATCTAAAAACAAGTTTAATCAATAATTTAGTGCATATTGATAGTTTTTTCGTAAATAAATATTTAATATAAATATATGAATTTTACTATTCTTTTTAATATCCACTACAACAAAATTCATTTGTTATTAGTTATCTTAATCATATATTTATTTAAAAAATATATTATCTATTTATTTATTAAATAAATAAATCAATCAATCAAGTAATTAACTAAAATTAAAATTAGAAATAAAAAGAAAAGTGAGAAAGTAGTAAATATTATGTAATGTGAGAATTGCCTGTTAGAAGTGAGAACTGATTGCAGAACTCTCTGTCGCGCGAAGAGGAAAAATTGCAGAACTCCATAACTCTAGCTTCACGTCCACGAATCCATCGGCACACGGCACTCCTTCGCTCCCACTCCACCGTTAACAGGTGATTTATGTATATCTATTGTTTAATTTTCTTTGAAATGGTGTTTTGGTTTATTGAGGCTCCGTGTGTTATGGTGTTGTTGGGCAGTGGATCTTGACGTCACGATGTTCGATGAAATGTCGCAGTAACAGACTGCAACGATATTTTGTCTGATATTTGGATCAAGAGTTTGACATGGCGTGGATAGCGTTAATCTTATCAGTGGTTGTGCTTTGGGTTGCTTCTCTTTGCAAAATTCTCCAGGGATCTTCCTCCGCCTCCAAATCTACATTCTTAGAAGAAGGTATTTGTGGTTTTGTATGCCTTATATACAAACATATGAGCATGCATGACAATGTGATATACTACACCTGTACACCATTACGCTTATGTTTTAAGATGGTTGTTTAATTTTCTCTCTTTGATAGCTGAGTGTTCCCTAGTGGCGCGTTTATAAATGTATTCGGTGGTAACATTTTAAGTCACTTTAAGATTCTTGTTCGTTTCTCTGATGCCAGGGGGGAGTACCAGAAGGAGAAATGTCTTGCTAGTTATTGCGCATCCTGATGATGAGTCTATGTAAGGTTGAATTCCTGTAGTGTCATTTGATTTCGAGAAACTGTTGCAAGACTGTGAATTTAACCACATTGAGCATTTTTGTTTATTCTTCTCATACATCCTTCTGTGTTTCTGGTGGTTATGCTGCTGTCTTTATTCCTTTGGTTGATGACAATAAAAAATTGATCCCAGTCCATTGACTTGCAAAACCCTGTGTCTCTTTGTTCCTGGTTGAATGGCATTTTAATGCACTGCAAGAAGGATTACATTTGGTAATTTTCTATTGGAAGCATATTTTGAAGGCCAATTACGAGGAAATGAGGCTAAATTTTGACAAGCAGATGGGTAAAATTTCCATGCCTATTTTCACTGCTTAAAGAGGGGTGTTATTTATGAGAAAGCTTTGAAAACGACATAAGCGAGGAGTCAATAGTGTTGTGGCTATTCTTTACTCGTGCTGTTGAGTTCAGACCAAAAGCATAGAATACTTTTGCCATCATGCTTTTTTAGTTTGATAGCTATAGGTTATGTAAACCTACTTCCTCTCTTTCAAGACAAGCTTACTTCCGATTCTTTATTTTCGCAAAAATGCATTTTCTTGATGAGACTCATAAGCAACAATTAGGTTCCAAATAGTGAGTTCCGTAGTAATATTTGTGCAGTTTTGTTCCGGTATTTATAGATTGTTAATTTGATATTCGGCAGTTGAAGAGTGATAAGAAGTAGTCAGGAGCAAATATTTGCTAAAGCTGTAATTTTTGTGGTTATTTCTGACCTTCTCTTTGAATCTAGTGCAGAAACAAAACTATAGTCTCTTTTTTTGAGCTTCCACGTCTGTGCTCGAACTATCTTAGTAATTTATCCACCCCTAAGTTGATGATTTCACATATTGGCCCTTTTCTGTCATCAAAATTATTACATCACAATTTCATCCCAATTACGAGGTTACACATCTGTGTTTAATATCAGCTGTGAGATTATAGAACCTTTTAGTGGGCTCATCCCCTATGGATTTAAGATCATGGATTAGTGTGAAGAGCAGAAATGGAGCCAATCTGTTTTCTCTCAATTTCGAAAGATTTTGTGAAGAACAAATTCTAGTTTTAGTGTTCATGGGATTTATAGATTTTACTGGACGAACAATATCTTGGGTTGTCCAGAATATGAGAAAACTACGAACATTATGTTTGGATTTATTTTTGGAGTGTTTTGTAGATATAGAGAGAGAAAAATAGAGATAAATAAGTATGTGTTTGAGATAGTGTGTATGTTTAGATTTATTTTTGGAGATAATTTAAAATAAGTGTTGTATGTTTGATGTTTGTTTTTGGTGATAAAAGTCATTGTTCATTGTCAAATCATGTCTTTTTAATATATATATATATATATATATATATATAAATGTTGTATTTTTATTGAGAAAAAAATTACTGTTCATTATCAAATCATGTCTCTTTTATATTATATTTATATATATGTGTGTGTGTGTATATATGTTATATATAGAAAAGTCAAAAAAAAAAAACACGCAGTTAAGGTGTAAAAAAAAAGGCAAACATTGAGTGTATTTTGGCCCATCTCGGAGATGGGTCAAAAATGAAACCAAACATAGTGGAAGCTTTTAGTATTGATGGGCCACATAAATTCAGATTTTGAGCCTTGAATGATATCTATTCAAGGTCTACTCCAAAGGGATCATAAGTGAAATTCAAGAAAGCTATGAGAGGAATTAGCAGTTCTAGGTTCATGCTTTCAATTCTATTAGAGGGTTTGATTGCATCAGACAATCATGAGAACTTTAGGTTGTGACTATTTGGCCTCTCATCTCAATTAGAGAAAAATGAGATATGATGAGTTTGGATGAGATGGGGATAAATCTTGAATGTGTATTTGGATGTGGGATAAAGTATAAAAATTAAGTGTTGGGTCGACATAAAATGTAATGATTATAATTGATGTGATATGGTTAGTTAAAGTAGCAAATAATTGATGTGATATGGTTTGTTAAAGTAGCAAATCTGTTTGAAATATGTTTTGGAAAAATCTCACAAGCAAAACTTACATCTGAACCAGAAACATTTCATAGATGAGGTGAGGTGAAAATTTTCCACAAGCAAGCACAACCTTGATACTCTCTTTTTGATTCTTCTAATAAATTATGTGGTTTCACTTAATTCTTGATGCAAGACCTAAGGCTTCCTGAACTTAGTGGGTTGACCTTATTGCCAAATTGTATTCTTCTTGGAAATATAATAAACAACTTCATGAATTCTATCTATATAACACAAATTGTAGTGATCTTTTGTTAGGACCCAATGTTCCATGATTTTGTGTAACATAAACAAACTATTGTACATATATAAAGCAGAATAGAGGGAGCTGTCATTATCATTTATAAAGAACATCTCTTAACTTGTGTTTCATGTGATTGAGTTAATGGCAATATCAACATTTGAGGTTTTGTTGTATATATCTTATTGTGTCTGCAGGTTCTTTGCTCCGGTTATCAATTACCTGGTTTCAGAGGGTCATAATCTGCACATACTGTGCATGTCAACTGGTAATCCTGTTCATGTCACATGATATTTATTCTCCCCCTTCCCCCATGAGTAGTAATTGTAATACTCCCCCCACGAATAGTAATTGTAATACTGTACAGAATTTAGTATATATGCCACTATAATGGACTCTTTACCATTTCTAAACTTTACAATGGATTCGGGATTCTTGTCAGTGTTCCAATGAATTAGCATAAGTTAAATTAACAAGACTAAAATATTGTGATTAAGTGCCTTTTTTGTTGTGTGTGTGTGTAATTCATTTATTCCATATTTAAATGATTTTGTCTCCAGTGCATCTATTAAGAAATGCTACCAAGATAGAAGTTCCTTTATGTTGATTGGCTTTATTGGTTTGATATTATCATACTTATAAACTTGAATTATTTTAAGAGTTCTCAGAAAGTTTCTTTCAAGGGGAAAAAGATGCAAGAAAGTGTCTTTGAAAGTTTGCCAAGGACTGTGAGCGAGTTTTTCATGTTCAAGGAAAATCGTGACATAGAAATCAATCATCAACTTTATCAGCCTGCTGTTTTAACCTTCTCACCATACAAATGTAGTTGTTGCATTGATGAATGATGAGGAGCAAGATTTGCCTCTGAAGATGATAATTTAGTTTAAAAGAGTGCTCTTAGGTTTTGTCAATATTCTCAGAGTATAAGAAACTTGTTGCAACTGTAGGCAATGCAGATGGCATGGGAAGTATTAGAAAAGAAGCTCTACCTGGCCTCTGCTGTTCTCAAGGTCACCTTTTTTTTAGCTTTATTATCTGTAAGCAAAATTTATACTCTGTTGCGCCCCACTGCTGAGAAATATTTCTTCTGTTTTACTGATTTATGGTGAATATTTTCTGTGCCACACACTTGCTGGTGATTGGATTGACCTTATGCAGATTCCAACCTGGCAAGTATATATTCTGGACCATCAAGATTTGCAGGTTCTATCTGAATTGTCTCGTAAGTTAGCACATGCTATTTGCATTGCTTATGTATGGAGATCTTAATATAATGTGGCTCTTGTCATTAGGATGGTTTTGGCAAAGTGTGGGACTGGAATCTGTTGTCAAGCATTATCGATAAGGAAATAAGTGCCCATTCTATTGACTTGGTAGGATTTTAATTGTCAATATTTTCTTTAAGTTCTTGTTCAATGGGCACCCATCTTCAAAATTTCTGGTTTGCCTTGCTGCTTAACAGCCGACTTGATAGTATTCACCTTACTGTGTGCATCCAGATCATTACCTTTGACGAGTATGGTATCTCTGGACATTGTAATCACCGCAATGTACATCAAGGAGTAAGGTAGGTTTGAGTAGAATTCACACCTGCTTTGTTGGCATAGGTTGTTTGAAAGAAGTCTCTGTATTACAAACCATTTCATATGTTTAGGTAGGAGACTTATAGGGAATACTGATAATTTCTTGAGCAACTTGTTAGCCTTTGGATCTCTAACAGTGCGACAAATACATCACTTCGCTCCTCTTTATATTAAAAGGAGCGTATTTGAAATGCCTGATCTGCAGTTGTATTCAATCATTTAATTTTCCTTCATCTTGATTCCCTCTGAAAATAGCTCCAATGATGTCTGATGACATGGAGCACAACTTGAAAGTGATTAGTTTCTTTTTTTCTCTTTTTTATTTACAACTCAGAAAGCTAGTGCATGATACTTCAGGAAGACATTTTGAGGCATGGGAGCTTGTAAGTTTCCCCTTCTCACTTCCGATCTATAAGTCAATGCAACAGTTCTGAGGACAGTATATAACATGCAAGTCCTAAAGCTACCCTCAATCTTGTGACTAGCTTCACATTTTCACTACATTCATGGTAATTAATTCATCATTTTCAGTAAGCACTAACATAGTGCAAGTACATTGGGCCAGTTGATATTTGGTTATCCATCTTATTGGGCAGATGCCTAAGAACTGGACAATCACATTGCTTACTCAACTTATATCCCCGTAGAAGTTACAATGCAATGGCTCAGCATTCCAGCCAATGGGTTTGGTCTGTCTGCTTAGTTCTTTGACACTTGCTCATTTTGCTAGTTCTAAGAAATCATATTTGGTATTCATCATCACTAATTTCACTGGTGGTTTCTACTTCTCTTGCAGGTATCGGAAACTTTTCGTGGCATTTTCAAGTTATACATACGTTAACACACTCAAGAAAATAGCGTAAGTAGTGTCTTCAAGGTTCCAACTCCAATTACTTGGTGACTATTGAATCTGAGGTGGTTGTTATATGGAGTTAGGGATAATACATAGGACTTTAGAGTTGCTTTGGTCTGAACCGTGTGATTGATATTTGATGAATTGGGTGAGAAATCAGGTCATGAGGTGATACTTGTAGCAATCAACCCCGTGATATCTAGTCTATTTCCGTGGAAGTTATTTGTTCTCTCTTTCATTCACATTTTTTGACAGTTCAATTGGAGAAATGATTTAAAGTTATAGTGGAATGTGAGGAATTATCTGCTTCATAAAACAAAATTGGATTTTAGGGGTCATGGTTCGAACCCTGTTTGCATGGGATGTTGTTTGTTGTATAGCAAGAATTGATTTACTGCATAGTAGGAGTTGTTGTCTACTGTAATAATAGGTGTTATTAAATAGGATATGATTTATAGTTTTTGTTAGATATTGATATTTACAAGAATAATTGTACTTATAATTGATTTATTTAAAAAGAAGGATTTTGTTGCTCATTACAATTTAATCGAAAACAATATTTTGAATTTTAGTACTTCGAGAATAAAAAAGTTTAGTTACACAAACTCCCTCTAAAAATGTAAAATTATATATTTTTTTTTTTCAAAAAAGTTTAGAAATTTCACTTATATTCTCTCCGATTTTTTTTTCTTTACACTTGGCACGCTTCTGTTAGAATTTGGACAAAAAATGCTAGTGGTAAAATAAATTACATAGATTTTTAATTTTATTCTCATCTATTGATATATATTTTTCTAAATTTAATATATATGTAGGGAGTGAAGTTAATATCATTATAATGAATACATAAGAATGTTAAATGAGGAATAAAATTGAAAATTTATGTAATTTTTTTTGTTAATGCTAGCATTTTTTTCCAAATCTTAATGAAAATGATTAAGTGTAAAAAATGAATTTTCGGAGAGGGTGTAAGTGTAATTTAAAAAAAAAAAAAAAAAAGAGGAAAGAATAAGTTTACATTTTTAAATAGTTTGTAAGTGTAATTTAAAAAAAAATAACTTTATTGCACAATCTAAGTGGTCAATTTATGTAAATTGGTATATTTCATTGATCTTTTATGTAAAATGGTCTATTTCCCACAATCTAACTTCAATATTTACAGATTGATGGAATGTTATGAGATGCAATGACTAGGGGTGCAAGTTTAGTAAGTCGGTTCGCATTCGAGCTCGAGTTGAACTTGCTTGAGCTCGAGCTTGAGCTCAAGTTCGAACTATATACTTTGTGTTCATGAGCTCACAAGCAGGCTCGCAAGTCTCAGACCTATTTTTTTATTTATAAATATTATTTAAAATATATATTTAATTTATCAAGTTTATATTCAAAATTTACCATATATTAGAATTATTAATCAATATATCACTTAGTTTAATTTTAGATAATAATAAAATACAATATTTTTATTTATATTGTTTAAAAACATGTTTAAGCAACAATTTACTAAGTTTTGATATTTTTTGGTAAATAAAAATTTAAATTCACCATAAATTAAAATTATTAGTTAATATCTTATATTTTAGTTTTATGATATTAAAATATGGTATTTTAGTTATATTATCTAAAAATCAAGTTTAATCAATAATTTAGTATATTTTTATAATTTATTTATAAATAAATATTTAAAATAATGCACATGAATTTTATCGTTATCATTTTAATATTCACTAGAACGAAATGCATTTATTCAAAATTCACCATATATAAGAATTGTTAGTCAATATATTTGTATTTTAGTTTTAGATGGTATCAAAACATGATATTTTGGTTTATATTATTTAAAGATAAGCTTAATCAACAATTTAATACGTTTTGATTTTAAGTAAATAGTTAATATAATGCATATGAATTTAGGTAGGTGAAGTGAATTTGTTGATTTTAATTTAAAAACTAAGTAGTTGTATGGAACTTTAGTTACTTCTCATTAAACGATTCGACCGAATGATTTTTTATCATGGTTGTCAAATTTCTTCCATCTATTTCTTCTTTTTGGTCTTGTGAATATTTTCTTTCCTAGTTCTCTTTTGAATTTTTAAATAATGTGTTCCACATGATACAATAACTCTTTTTTTTTTTAATTTAAATATTTTAGAAAAAAAAATAATTGAGCTCAACAAGCTCATTTCATGAGATCGATTTCGAGCCTATCTTTTTTAACTCCCCAAGCTCAAGCTTCCTTACTTGAGCTCGAACTCAAATTTTCAGCCGAGCTCGACTCGTTTGCACCCTAGCTATGACAATCAACCATTCTGATCATGAGTGCCCAAAAACTAAATGGTAGAGCATGGATAAAAAGTAACACAAAACATGGTACCATGAATTCTACAATTACCAGCTCCACAAGAATTCAGGAGAATACTAAAATTACATAAATAATTCCAAGAATTCCATTATGCTATGCTAGTCATCACTCAATGAGAAACTGGCAAAACGCTATGTGCATATCACAAGCTTTTATTAATGGCGTACAACATAGACTTTTTCTGCGCTAAAATGACATCTACAGACCCAAAGTCCAGCTTGCTACTCAACTGCATTTGAGGTGATATTGTTCTCACATCAAACACCCCCAAGGACGCTTAAAAATGAAGTTAGTGCTACAGCGGACCCGGTTGTTGACATGTAATACCAGGTCCAATTTGCAATTCAAAGAAATGGGCTAGTAAGCATAAAAATTTTACATAATTACTTGCCAAGTATCTTCAAGAAGCACAAAGGAGTTTATCCAACTTGGGCGCGCTTATCTGCTGTTGTTGATTCTTGGATATGTTGGTCTGTCTTAGAATTTTGTAAGTCTTTCTCGAGTAAAGCTTGTGTTTGCATGGCTTTCATCATCTCCCTCATCGTCTTCTCCTCTCCTTCAAGCTGCATTTTCATTATGTACTCTGCTTCCTTGTCAATTGGTTTGAAATACTCCTCAATGGCTGCCTCCTGTGGACAATCATCAAATTGTTCAACCAAGCTGACAATTGAGCAAGAAAAAAGCTGCTGCAGAAGAAATATATATATATATATATATATATATATATATATATATAGAGAGAGAGAGAGAGAGAGAGAGAGAGCAGCAACAAATATCTGGAAAAACTACGTGAATACTTTACTTAAATCTAAGTTTCATAATTCTTCACCACTGACAGTACAGCTGAAGCAGTCATTCTAAAACTTTTTCCTTTTTACTTTTTTCTGGATAGGAGCAGTCATTATAAATTGATCTCATCTGGCAGCAAGGCAAACCACCAGAGCAGATAGTGGAAAGAAGGTAAGAATATTCAGAGGTAAAGAAGAGCACTTGGATGTGCATGTTGTCATAGGGACACCAGGGCATGGGACTATCACAGAGAGCAGGAGGCCATAGTTTATACATTGGAAGTGTCGTGCTGTGCTTTACCAGTGGCCATGAACACAACACCTGATCTGCGTCTTGAACTGAGATAACATGATAATGACCCAACAAGCAAACTGAGTACTATATGACATACAGATCCACAGGAAAATGAGAATATTCAAGTTATCCATTATGCTTTCGTAGGCAAGAGAACAAGAATGTCTTTACAGTCTCCTTATCTTTGCCATAATAATTTCCAATCACAAGTTAAATATCCATTCCCAAGTGAAGATCCCTTTTGACAAAGTTATATAATCCAGATTCTGAGGATTCAAGTGTTCAAAACTCAAATCTACATCTGTACTGGGTTTGGAGAAACTAGGAACTATAGAGTTTCACGATATTCTTACATTGAAGAACTTCACTGTCAGAATCCCGTCCTTAGCCAATGTCATCCTAGGGGGCCAGTTGGCATAACTAAGAGCCATGTAATGAAACTAAGAGCAGAGAAGAACTCACTGTTTCTTCTAACTTCTTATTCAAAGATTGCATATCCTCAACCATCCGTCGGACCTCTGATAAAATAATTTGTTCAGGAACCTTCTTCAAAGCAGCTTTCCTCTCTTGTGCCTTGACAAACAGTTTGAATAAGAAAGTAAGCATGCAAGAAGAAGAACTGTGGGAGTCTTAAATGCATAAATACACACAACCAGATACATGTATATAAGATTTCGTAACTGAAAGCTACAAGCATGTGATGTTTCTAGTTCGTTTAGTTTGACATTTAACATATTTGATCACGGCATTTTCTCATACACAACACTTACTTTCCTGGAAGAAGTTGTCAGTGCATGTTGCTTCAATTTGTAAAAACAAAAAGCTTTAGACCAAGGTCATTATTGTGCTTAAAAACTTGCAAAACATATCTTCTGAAAAGACTAAAAGGGGGCAACATATTAATTATTATTTCATTCATCTTATTAGTTGTAAGGTAATAAAGGTGGTACAACCTAGAAATTAACTGGCAAATATTTCCAAATGGTAAGAAAGCAATGAAGTTCTAGGCATTGGAACCTAATCCAGATGGAAAATAGCATAGCTTAGAGAAACCCCAAGTCAAAAATCAATAAAAAAAAATGGCCAGAGGCGGAAGTAGAATTACTGTGCACATCTTCTTGAAGGAATCTGAATGCATAAATTTTATTACAACTGTACCCATTTTGATATATATGTGATTTTGAGAAAAGGGATCCCTTAACCATGGGAAATGGTAGAAGTAAACATAAAATCCCATGGGATGGAAATCACGCGAAGATAGCCAGCAATAGAGTAGCTCTTCTCTCAATCCACAAAAACCCCATTTTCTGAACATTCTTTTCCTAACAGATTAAACCAAAATGCACTGAGACGAAAAACCCAAATCATAAAGACCACAAACAAAGCCTGTGCTCAATAACACTCCCTATAGAGATGTTATCACATATTGTTATGCAGCAAATGAACTAAATCAGAGCAATCTCACGTACATCAATTATTCATCAATCAAAATACAATCAAAAACATAATGTTTACCCTATAGTTTTAGTTATGAATTCTATTTTCACTTCGGGAAGAGAAAATTAAGGCACAATTAATCAGATATACATATTCATGAACACAGCTAAAACAAATTCCATGAATTTTGCCTGCACACACAACTTCCCTTCCTTCTTTTTCAATAAAAAAAGGCAAGAAACTAAGCAAAAAAAAAAAACAGTAAAGATGAAAATTTGACAATGAAAAAAAACCTGCTGGAGCCGTTGCTGGAGCTGCAATCTGTAAGATCGGATTCTGCGCTCTTCATACCCAGAAAGAACCCTAACATAGAACATCGCTCTTCTGCCAAATTCCAATAGCTTATCCATCTCTACAATTCTCTCCTATTCTTCTTCAAATTCAACAAAGCTACGAACAAATCAATCCTGTGAGGAATAAACTTCAATGGGTTTTCGCATCTCTCACACTGAGATCTTTATTTTTTCATCAACTAAAAAAGCTTCTGCAACCGGCAATTTTAGATTTCCATGAAATATTTTCAGATGGTTTTAGGGTTTATTGAAACAAAATTTGAGGGTAAATAGCACTTCTTTCCCCAAAATTTTACTATATTTACATTTTGGCCCCCATCACTAACTTAAATATATTTACCTCCCATTTTTCTAGTATTTTCTCCTTTTTACCCCTCCCAATAAAGACAACTAAAATGTCATATTATATATATACATAGTAAATGATTTTAAATAGATTATTAAAAATATTTATATTACTTTAAATGAAATACACTTAGATTGTGTTTGGATACATAGATTTGAAATTATGAATTTCAAATTCTTTAAATCTGTTTGGGTAATTATAAATTTAAAGGATTTTAAATCTTTTGATTCTAACTTGTAGAATATTAACGGATTTCAAATTCTTTTCATGTAGAGCCATTTGAAATATTTTGTTCAAATTCTTATCTTAAATCCCAAATCCACCAATCCAAATGCAATCTTATGTTATATTGGATTGATAAATTCTGATTTGAGAAAAAATTTGAGGGGAAAAAAAAAGAATTTCAAATGATTCTATATTAAAAAATTTGAAACTCTTTAAATTTATAATTATCCGAACAAGTTCAAATGATTTATGGCCAGGGTTTTGAAATCTATAATTTCGAGTCCATCAATTCAAATATGATCTTAGATAAATGAAAATATATGATTGAACTTTTAACCCCTTTTGTTCTTCTCATTGATTATAATGAAAAAAAGTATATACCATATGGTTCATTGATACAAAAAACAAAAAAAAAATATTATTAGATGTCCATTTAAGAAATATTTATTATGTTTTAAATAACAAAAAGATATTTATAATTATGACAAATCTTAAAAAAAAAATTGAATTTACCCTAAATTTAATTCTCATGTAATCACATGTTCAAACAGAGTACTCATGTAATTCTTGTTTTCACATGTCAAATCAACATGTCACCACAGACAATCATTTAGTTCCTCAAACATTTTCATTAGATGTAGCAAACAGGGAGATGTCAATTTCTGCAAATAGGCAAGAGATGTCAATTTCTGCAAATAGGCAAGATCATTTACCAAAGATAATCTGTATACAAAGTAATACTACCATACATGAGTTCATCTTGACCAACATAAACAGATAATTACACCAAATGTAGTTTAACTGAGCAACATGAACAGATAATTACACCAAATGTAGTTCAACTGAGCAACATTAACACATAATTACACCAAATGTAGTTCAACTGTTTAACACATAGTAGTTAACTGAGCAACATTAACATATAATTACACCACATGTAGTTTGAATTGTACTAGAAATATAGTATTTTAGTAATTTTCTTTAAGGAAATCAGCAAAATGAGCAGAGTCAACATGTGCTCAAGGAGAAACTCATCGACGCCAGTGTTGGTTGCATCATGTTCAACTCCATCCTCAAGTGCGATTGATCAACGGTTTAGGCGATTCGCCATGGCAAATTGATAATAGGACGAGACGGGAGCACTCCCTTGGGACATTCGAGGAGCAAGGGCCTGTGGCTGCCGCGGAACTGATGGAATATTGTGAGCGGGAGCTGGGGGATAGGAGTTGTATGCAGCCACATTATCTCGGTATAGACTCGGTAAATGTAATTGATGATAAGTCGCCTGGAGTTCTGGCTGTGAAACTGATGCAGTATACCGAGTCGGAGCTGCAGGGTTGGAGTTGTATGCAACGGCACGGTCTTGATATTGTGTGCCTCTCTGTAAATGCAAGTGATGGTACGAAGCAGGAACTTGTGGCTGTGGCTGCAGCTGCGTAACTGATGAAGCATACTGGACTGGAGCGACTGGGTTGGGGTTGTATGCAGCTATATTTTCTTGATATGGTGCTTCTCTCCGTAAAGGGAATTCACGGTACTGCCTCTCCACTATGCTGACTTGATCATGAGGAGCCCTCCCTTCTGCGGTCCTGAACCTGTCAAAGTAGTATTTCAGAAGCAGCAAAATGTTTCTCAATTGATTGATTAAAAAGGAACAGGGGTAAGAGATGATACCGCCTTTCCAGGCTGGTGATTTGAACAGGAGCCCGCTCTTCTACAGGCCTGTACCTGCCAAAGCAGTAGTTTAAATAGTGAAACAGCTATCTGTTGATTAAATAGGAGGAACGTGTAGAAACCAAAGAAGGGTGCAAAATGGCACACAACGAGGTAAATTAGTTGATGCCCTCAAAGGTATAGCAACATGTGTATATACATGTGATGCAAATCAACTCAACAGTTGTTCAAAGAGGTACTTTGGAGTTTCAGGTTCGATTATATTAGAGAATAGTTTCATTCTAGTTTAGATTTGACCATGTTTAATACAGGATTTCCACAATTTCAAAAGCAACCCATGCACATAATATAACATCTAATGGAATAGTGGAACAGAGAATCACAACATAGGGAGACACAAGGGAGTCTAGAAGAATAGCCATAGCGAATTGGATAGTTTCATGTTCATTTCTTATGCTCTAAAAAAAGTTAAACCACTAACTTGCATTTTAAAATTCTTCCCAAGCACCCAAACGTTAAAGGTGTTGAAGAGAGCTAGTACCTTGAATAGGTTGGCTCCTGCACCCCATGGACAACAGTATTAGTCACGGGAGGTCGTTGAGGATTGGCAACATGATGAGTATTTGTTCCTGGCAAACTTCGATGATCCAAAGTTGGATTTACGTGATCCATGTAAGCTCCTGCTCTATGGTAACCATGCTGCAAAATGTTCACTTGTGGACCGGGGCCTCGCTCTGGTATAGGTGGAATGCGGCCGTATTGCATCTCAGCCAAATACGGACCATCGTTTGCCAGCCGCCTTCCTGTATGCTGAAACTGATTTTCTGTTGCTGCAGGCGGCATTGGCCGTGCAAATGGTACATTTGCCAGAGGATGGGGTGCAGGTCGAGATGATGACGTTGTAAGAGGACGAAATGATGATAGCAGCTTTTTTACCTGTTTTTGAATGAAAAGTTTCGCATTACTACGATTTTTAGGATAAGCACAATATTCAACCACAAGATACACTAAGAAAGACACTTACTTGCTTTCCACTGAGTTCTTGCTTGAACTTCAAGCCTGTATAGTTCTCCTTTATGACTTGCTTGAGAACACTCTCAGGCAGGGGAATACATTCCTTGAAAATTTTGAACTTTACCTAAAAGGTGAGAAATTAGCAGCGTCAGATCACAAGGACAAAAAGTCCACCTTGTCAATGAAAGCAATTAAGGAGAAGGGGTGAAGCCGATTAGGACATTCAACAGCTACCTTTAATTCAACTGAATATATAGTTTAATGAAATATTAGTCAAACAAAGACTGCAGGTTCCTCGGGACAGATCAAAGGAAAATGGTGGTTTACGTTAAGTACTGCTCCGATTTCACAAAAAGATCACAGGAGCTATTTGACAACAAACCATAATATTTTGGTTTTAAGTCATTATGTGCTCAAAGAAAACTGTGCACCCCACAGAATCGATATTCTGCAAATTGTACCATGCAGGAAAGCCCAAATTTTATTTCATTATATGAGAAAACTCATTCTTAGTGAGACCTCATCGAGATGCACCTGCCTAGTCCAGTAATATTACACTCATAAAAATTCCTCTGCATGTTGCTACAAGGTAAACTAGAGTATTCATGCACATCGACATTTAAAGGACTGCGGTGGTTAAGACTTTATGGAAACATAATATAAAAGCAGATAAGAATCACTAAGGAAAGTACAAAGATTGTAATTTTGTCAATATGGCTTCTCAGGTAGGTTCTCCGTTGAAGCATCATGAAAAAAGCTAGGTGATGAAAATGCAAGCAGGAACTGTGAAATTAACTTATGGCATTCATTTTTAATACATAGGAGATATCATCTCGTTTATTTTATTCTATGTTCGGGGTTCAAGGCAAACTTTATAATTAGATTTGTTGCACCCGATTCGGGTTATTAGTAGAAAACAATTCAATGCTGTACCTGAGCAGGAAATTTCCCATTAAAAGCAGCAGGTTCCAGGTTCAGCTTCCCGGCAGAAGTTGCCTCATATATGCCATATAGAAGCTTTGACCCGAAATCATACAGAAATAGCTTTGTGCCAGGCTTTATCTCCTCCACCACCTCCTTTTTCCCCGAAGGAAGTCCAAAGACACGGTATTGGTAACAATCTGACTTTGTACTTGGATTACACATGAATATAAAACCAGCAACACGCTTTGCCTTTTCCCCTTGTTTCTCTTGACCTTGTGAGGCACCTACATTGCTTTTGCTCTGAGGGTCATTAGGAGTTGCCTCGACAGCATTTGTAGGAGGGGCAGAAGGAGCAGATACAATATCCTTTGCTCGACTGACATTGGTATGCACCTTTTTTATTTCAGTATTTTGTGGGCCGATCTTCTTGCCCTTTCGCCTAAATCTCTTATCTCTTTCCTTGGCCATGAGCAAATACTACAAGAGGATAAGACACTAATTAGATGACATCAGTTAACACAAGCTCAATATGAAAATGTTAACACTATTTCTAGACACCATATAACCTTTTACATGCTAAGAATTACTCACACACGGATAGAGGACTTCAGCATCTTTAAGAGAATTGAAAGAGAAAAAACAGCAGAATCAAATAGTGCAACCTTGTCCAACAAGAAAAACAACAAGTTGATTGAACAATAACAATTATATTAACATTTCATGTTCTACAGCTATAATCTCCTAAATCAGATACTTATACAGTCTGTCTGGTTATTTCACTATTGAACATTTCCATGCATTCTCATCTGCTAATGAAGCATTAAGATAAACGAAATACGGAAGTTCATCAAGATAAGCTTGAATTATACATATGTCATCACATTTCATTTATAGCTGTATATCGTAACTCTCTATAGGTAGACACAAAAGTTATGTTTTCCACTTGAAAATACATAGCGGCAAGAGATGCCATTTGAACTGCCTACGAAACTGGTTAGCTAACACAGATGCAATAAAGATGTTTATTAAGATATGCCCAATCAAGTAGCGATAAAAGCAAAATGGCAACTGATTGGAATAAATAAACTACAATGATGTTTCAATTCGAATGTCAACGAAAAAGTGAAGGCAAACCAAAAACCACTATAGTCTCTTAATTTCTAATTCTGGTCGAATCCACATTTAATAACAAAAAAGCTTTCAGTTTAAATGATCCAATATTAGTAACTAACTCTATATAATTATCTTGAGATCTTAGAATCAACATTTACGCGCCAACAAGTACGTACAATATGTTCATGCAAGACACGTATATAAAACAAATAACATCATGACGTCACGTGATCACACCAGATTCCCTTGTTCCCATAAGTTAGGCGGCATCCATCTGTCAATTAATCCCCATTACTACAAGAAGTTCAAAACATTAAACTACTTAAATTCCAAAATCTTCATTAGCAGAAGAACTAACCTTCTATATCTGATGAATCTTTCGGTAGCCATTTTCTTCAAATAAATACAAATTTGTAATCTTATGCACTTATACATGAATTTTATGAAACAAAATGTGGAGTTTAAGTTTAAAACACAACAGAAGTTAATCATAGCCAACAAATAACAATTACTGTTGATTTTCTCCAAAACAGGGAAGGGTTGCGGGTCTTCCAACAGCGGAAATCAGGGATCTTCGCTAAACCTGACCGTTACCATCCAAAAGGGAAAAAACAAGGGATCTTAGCCGAACCTAACCGTTACTAACTAACAACGAACAAGGCCAACAACACTAGTCAGAAAGTTGCAATCAACGAGAAACTCTTATTCCATACAACCGACCCTTAACTTATTTTAATCCTTGACACTCAACTAAAACCATTAAAGTCTCAGATCCACAAAAGAAGAACTCATGCAAGCATTTTACAGTGAAAAAAGCACAACACATAAAATCCCAACTCAAAGGCACAAAGGAATAAGCCAGTTTCCTAATTATTTAGTAGCTCAAAAAGATTTAATCTTAAAACTGAATTTATATCACATGGACACGAAGAAGAACTCATGCAAGCATTTTAGAGCGAAAAAGGCAAAAACTTTTTAAATCCCAACTCAAAAGCGCAAAGAATATAAGCCCACTTCTTTACTCACTTAGAAATCAAAAAGATATAGTCTTCGAGTAAATTCAAACCACATGCACATTGGTTTATCGCAGAGTTAAATTTACAGAAACAAACCAGAAAAGGAAAAATCAATGGTTATACCCTAACCAATTTAAAAAACACCAGAACAACTAAACCAGTAAATTAAGAAACCCTAGAACTGAAAAAAACTGAAAACACAAAAAAGAAACAATTCACACACATTCCTCCAGAAATCAAGAAGCGCAAAATCAGTATAAGCAAACGGGCAATTCTCACATGAGCACAAGAACACACATAGCACACCACATGAAACCACACACACATTCAACAATTCAGAGAAACCCCATTGGGAAGATTACTTGCAGAGCTTGAGAATTCATACCTGTCGTGGCTACAGTGGTGAAAATTCTGAGAGAGAATGAGAGTTATATAGAATGGGAGAAGAAATTACAGTAATAAATGAGAGTTGTTCTGCTTTAGAATAGACGGTTCAGATTAATGGAGAGTCCCACGTGTAGGCCCAAGATTACTCATGCATGCGCACAGCTGTGTCAGCGTCGGTTCTTTAAGGTTTCAATTTGTAAGAAGATTCTCTATATATCAAAAAGGAAAAAAATAAATAATTCTTTTTTTGGGTATTAATACATCAATTCAATCAAATTCATGACTTCGAACTTGTTCATAAAACCTCAACTTCAGCCTTAAACACTAAGCGATCATTAATATAAATAAATAAATAAATTTAAATTTAAAGTGCATGTTCCTGATATTCAACATTACAATCTTTTGAATATGAAATCTCAATTTTGCTATTCAAACAAGATTTTATTTTGCAAATTTAAGTGTTTCAATTACCATATTTTCTCATGATTGTATAATTCTTTTTTCATAATTTTAATTCCATGTTGACCTTCACTATATTTGTAATATACTTTAATGTATATATTTTTATAATTTAATATGAAATAAATTAATTACAAACTAAACCTGGACCAATCACAAATTTCAAGTCTAATTTTGATAGTGAGGTCTACTCAATTTAAATTCAAGGTCACTCTTGTCTTAATATATTTTTATCACAGTATTGCTCCCTTTCTCTATTTATTTGTCCAATTTTATTGAAATATTTGAATAAAATAAGATTATAAAAATTATTTGATGATATATATATATAATTAATTTAGAGAATATAAACTAAATTATTAATATATTGAAATTAAATTGGATTTTGGATAACGGTTATTTAAATAAGTACTTATAAGCATACTCAAAAAAGGAAATGATTTTTGAATTTATTTCAAAATCCTAACAAATTTATTCAATTTTCTACAAATTAATTACAAATTTGACCTCTTCAAAAAAAAATTTACAAATTTGACATTAATAACATACTATAAGTTCTGTAATTTTATTTTATCAAAACACTTCAGCAGCTTCTTTTTAAAATAAAACCTAACATCTTATAAGCTCAAAAAATATTTTATAAGACGTACGAACTTATAAAATCATATATAAAGGCGTAGAAAAGTACATGCATGATACGTAGATAAACTTGAACACAGTTAGGAGACTATGAATCAATTGCTATCCGCATTTAAGAGTACCATACAATGTTCAGAAGTTTCTTGGTGTAGGCATCGCGCTTTTGTTCTCTTAACTTGTTTGGCTTCGGCCAGTCATATAATCAAAATCGAGACAAGACAACTGCGCACAAATCCCCAACACTACGTCCCAAAACGAGTGGCCTACTGCTATAGTTCATATGGGAACTCCAGAAGGATGCAAACCTGCAGCAAGCCCAAAAAACATGTTTCCTTGTCTGATAACTTAGGCCCTTGCCATGCATTGTCATCAAGCGACGAGCATAGTTCTCATCAAATCAAACTTTTCATCTGGAAAGATGGGGAGGACAAAAGACAGCTGTGGTACTTTTTGTCAGCAACTTAGGTGATTCGGTGTAATCCAATGTTTAGGTCGGAAGAAATGGAGATGAGGAGAGGGAGAGCGTGATGCCATGCGGCTTTGAAGACTCTTTTCTGATGAGCTCTTATCGACTGAGATGGTTTGTGGACATTGTATCTGATATCAAATATGTGAATAACAGGATCAGCTGAGCCGGAAGTCATATACAGACCATCTGGAGACCATGCCTGATTTATAAGGGCCGACTGGGATTCGCTGCTCTCTTGCTTCCACCCGAATGCGTGAATCTCCATTTGTCTCAGTCTAAGATCAAATAGTCTAAGCTGTCTCTCTGGGGTCCTGCAAGAAAAACATGCTAATGAATTTCAGTAAACAGAGTTTGCATTTTCATAATGGTCCAAAATTCTGTACTCGGTTAAACAAAAATGACTCCTTTCCGGGTGGTTCAGAGTAAGAATATGCTAGAAACAACCGAATGTCCAATTTTTTCAAGTGCCGAATTTCTAATGTTTTCTCTACCTTTTGGAGACAATGTCCAGTAACACAGCTTGCAAGTTTCAAATTTCAAGGAAATATAAATCCAACAAACAGTTGAATGCAGCTGGTAGAAATTTGAGAACCAGAATACAAATCTTGAAAACTGAATGTAGATCCCGCAGGTTTCAGGCGACCCTCTAATTCCTCCCCTATTCATCACACTAGATCATTTACTCGGGAACCCCCAAAACCGAACCCAACCCAATAAAGCAAGTACTGGTAGGACATAGAAGTAAATTTGCATACGACAGATCTTGAAACCATACTTAGTTGTATATTCCCAAATAGGGAACTACAACTGTTGCAAATTGCGATGAAGCAAAACAAAATATTGCCTCTTCAGTTCCTTCCTAATTATTGCATACTTTATGCATCACTCCTGTTAATAATAATTTTCACATAAAGAGGTAAGTACTTAAAATTTATTGATGGAGACACACCTGCTGCAATTGTCTTTGAAGTACACTTCATCGTCGATATTAAATTAATTGGACAGTAATGGCATGAATTCACGTAATTTGTCAAATCAATATGATGAAGGACTGAGTGATGAAATCAAAGGTTTTGAAGTAATGTCTTTTCCATAATAGTGCTATCTTAACTCGCATTCCACTGGTAAGAGGGGGCAGGAGACAGTGGAGTGCAGGTGAAATAATCTAGTCTCAAATGTCAAACAGATTATTGGAAAAATGGGCCGGGGGGAGGGGAAGTTACCCTGTTTGAACCATAAAGTTGAAGTCACATGGATTAGGCAGAACACTCATGCATTTGCTTTCTATCTGATGTTTGTAATCTGCTCTCCCAGTTAGAACATCGAACCCAAAGATCCGCTTGTCTGCACCAGCAGACATCACTATGTTCTTATGCTGCATTCCAGCAACACCCATTACAGCAGAGAATGATAATGTCTGTGCAACGCTTTAGGTTTCCCATGAATCTTCTCCATCTTCTCAGTCCAAAGGACAACAGCATGATCACTTCCACCAGTAACAAACGATTTATCATCCCACGGCGAACGTTATGTTGATGATGCCTCTAATGTGAGGCTTGTCAGAAAGCTGTGGATTGTCATAGTAAAATTAGGTTAGAGCTACTATCCTAAAAGTCAGACCAATATACATTGTGAAAAGAGCATGGGTCTACGAATTGGCATCTAGTAAATTATTTCAAAAAGAAGGGACAACATAATTCAAAGCAGCAATTATGGGCAAGTGTGAAAAGGCCCATTTTTAAGAACAAATGTAACATTGCTAAGACAGTAAACCAAGTAAAATACTATTTCTTAGGATACAAACTACATAAGGAATAAGCATTGTTATAGATATATATTAAATGTTAAACAATTCTTCTCTCTAAGCGCTTAAGCTTTTAGATGAGGTAGTGATCAACATGGTATCGGAGCTACATTCAAAGAAAAGGTCTAGTGCATGGAAATTCAAGAGCAGAAAACACAAAGAAAGCTTCAATCTCATTGTTAACAAGGCCAAAGTCTATTTAGAACTTCATTTCCTTTTCGACCAAGTAAACTAGTTTGTTTAGAGTGTGCAGTTTCCATCCATCGCCGGCACAATATTATTCAATCATGAGACATTATGAGGTACTCCAGAACAAAATCAGCTGGCACCTTTTAAGTTAATGACTATCTGGAGTGCTATTTAGCAATATGTTATTTTCAGACACATCTTTAATCCTAAAACAGAATGTAACAACCAACCACTTGATTCCCAGAAATGCCATGTTTTATTTTGTCTAAAGTTTATTACTCTTCTACTAATTCATGTTTCTGTTTAAAAAAATCTGATACAAATAGGCTAGCGAGGATGGAGATGACAGGCTAGGCGTTGGTGAAGCAATTTCAGGACAAGATATAACAAAAAGGGAAAGGAACAACTGGGAATAGTAGCAAGCTGTATGTTCCGTGGAAGAAATAAATGCAACAAATATAAAATGGACTTAGGCACAGAATAGTTGAGAAAGCCAAAGAATGTGATACTTAGTTGTGTTTAAAGGATTCAAAAGAGGTATGAATTTTTTAAAGATTTACACAACTGATTACAGTGAGTTCTAGAAAAGCTTTTGGTTGAGAAATAAAAAACTATTTAGATTTACCAAGACATCAGATATTACTGATTGTTCATACTCATTACATCAGCCTGCATGTAACGTCAAAAAATAATTTGGATCCTCACTCCTAAGGCCTACTAATATTTGACTGCTTAAAACTGAGTTTTTTCCCAAGAACTCCATGCTTCATTCAGATCTATTTTCATCCTATTGGGTTAGATCCAGCATATCATTTAACTTTTCTGTCTTTTCATTTTTGTATTCTAGCCAATGCACCGATCAGGGATGTAATAATGTCACATCACTCCAACAATGATAAAGAATAATACAAGTTAGATCTGGAGTTCAAGTCATAGAGTTACTTACAGTTGAGTTAACTATTGAACAACACTTTCACAAAAGATTGAGATCACAATTGCAGCAAGCAAAAATTGATCAACCTAACATCCATATTAGTTATCAGTTTGATTCCTGGAAAGCCTTTTATAAAATCCAACAAAGTACAAATCCTTGTTGAAATGATAGGAAATGTAATCCTATTACAGATGTTTTTCCCTGACTAAGCATAAGTGGGCATACCTAAAGGTTGGATGGATACATGAACATGTGATAGAATGATGATGTTAGATTGATGATGTAAATGAATGTAGATACTGACTTTAATGGTGTATAAACCCAGATATAGTATAGAATTTTTTAAAAAAGAAAAAAGAAAATCCACGAGCATTTCAGGTAAAGAGTAAGAACAAGCACATCAAATGATATGCATGGAGAAGAGTGCAAATTTTCTATGTAGGGCTTCACATGAAGAACTCCAGATAGCATATGAGTAAAACTCTAGTTTCCTCGAATAATGTTGATACTGCAAATTTGTGTATGAGGAATCAGAATAGAATTGGAATAACTGGGAGGATTTTGTTCCTGGTTGTCTAAATTCCAGGTGGTACTTCTGTCACTTGACAGTAAGAAGGATGGAGAAAGTGTCGAAGACGAAAGAACTCTCAACAGCATTGGATAAGTAATATGGAAACAAAAAAATATGCCAACCTTCCTGCATGGTTTACAGAGTTCACAAAAAAAAAAGCATGCACTTCTCAGGGAGCAAGAGCTAGCCTGCTCTTGCTGAAGCTGATAAAGTGGAGTGAGTATCATAAAGACGTGCTTATCCAAATCCTTCTGATGATCCATTATCATTTGGATCAGTTCTCCTCCTGTGTAGGATGATATAAAAGCATAAAACTAATACTGAAACGCGCAGTACTTTACACAATAAAAGTAACTCGCTATACAGTAAGCTTAGAATAATATACCAGCGGAACAACTTTGAAGTAGGATTCTCACCTCTCTTCCCTTGTTTAGATTCAAAATTGATATCTGTGAATCCCCGCCATCAGCACTATAAACTGAAAAGAGTTTGTTCCCATGTGGATCCCAAGCTACGTCTTCTGGCCACCTCCTATTCTTCTCAGATTGACAATCAGTAGAACTTAGAAGATTGGCACTAGAACTGCACTTTTATGTAATGAAAGGAAAAAGCGCGCAAGTCAGAAACTTACTACCCAAGTTAAATTGAACACAAGAGCGTAAACAGATGAACACTCACAAATCCAGAATCACATTTTATGTATCAAATATCCAAGACTGTTCATTAACATACTTTACAACATAAGATACCTACCCTCTCCCCTGAACTTGCCACAGGTTGACCACTCCATCCAACGCACTGCAAAAGCATTGATATTTACAAAAGGAAGTTACAACCATTACCATAGGAATTGTCGACAAACAAAAGTATATGCAACCCGACAAAAACTTCACATGTCAGAAAGATTCTATTTGGTGATCAAAAGGAGGGACAGAAATTATAAAATCATAAGTCACATACTTTTGTACTAAAATCTAATCAGTACCGAGGGGATGGTTACTGCATAGCCAAAACATTTATCTATCATAAAAGTTGCATATAGTATAATAGAAGCATGCAAGATTCCAGTCAACCCAACTTGTTATGGGAGCAATAAGAAACAAGATCAAAGCTCATGTCAGATCTTATAATATTGACAGTTGATCTTATCCTTAGCAATACTCTTTCTGGGTGAGCGGAACGAGAAATGCTGTAGGGAAACAAGATTTGTATCCGTAAGTTCCAAGAAAAGGAGCCCAATCTTGCCGATGCAATTACCACCTAATTCAGGCTTATATCAGCAAGAGCTACAATATCAGAACTTTCATGACTAACTGTGCTTTTCTAAAATTACATAAACAGTTTGATTGACCTGACTTAAAAGTAGATAATTCTTTGATTACAAACCGACAAAGTCACGTTGAACATTACACACTAACTTACTTACAGATTTCTTATAAACTACATCTAAACCACATAAACATTCAGAAGATTTAATTTTAATGATCGAGAGGATGAAAAATATGTCATAAGATGCAAAGAGTTGAAAAAATTGAAAACAAAATGTCAACCTCATTCAACTTTTCCAATTCCAGAAAACTTTAGAGAGCATACAAAACAAATTTCCAGATTTCTGGTGTCTTCCCAAATATATTGCTTTTGTTTCCATTTTGTGACGTTCCAAGATAAACGTCATTTCCGATATGTAGTTCTCTTCCAAAACTATACTGATACGGCATCACTGGCTGCTATCTAATACATATATTTTTAAGGGCGATAGTTTAAGGATATTATAAACCAGATCATATGTTGGATGAGTTGAGTATACATGTAACCGGGTTGAAAGTTAGGAACATGAGTCTCAGTCTCAGACCCTACTATTGAAATGAAAAGAGATAATTGACAACTTTGAACTAGAAAGCATTTTGTGAAGTTCCAAATTTATTGCTCTTCTTTCCATTTGCAATGTCCCAAAACAAGACTTCAGTTTGTAAAATTGACTTTTTTTTTCCCAGCACTATTATTTTCAATTAGAAAAATGATATGCCATCAACTCTTAAATAGTACTTTTAAAGACAATAGTTTAAACATTACTCAAAATAACATTATCTTCAATTCTCATGTAGAACTCCATATTGGATCAAATTAGACCCATATTTTGGGAGGGACAAGGTACATATGTAGCTTAGGATATAAACTGTTGGAAGCTAAAGACATTTTCCAACTTGATATCCAAAAAAATCAATTCATTCAAAGAGTTTCATCAAGATCACCACATTCTTTTGTCATGAAACTGAAACATTTTTTTTTTACATATCTCATTTCTGGAAGTTGCAAGCAGGAGGTTTGTTGCAAAATTTTTTGCCCAAGAACAAATAGTATAAGGATTTTCCTGTCTGTGTAAGACATGAGAAAACAAGTTGATGCATATCCTTGAAATATATTAATATGAAACAATGAAATGTGATATCCTCGAGTCATCAGAGACGGAAAGGCATAATGAACTTACTACAACAAAAATAATTTTGAATATTTATATAACTGAACACCAGAAGTAATAGCAACCTGATATATCAACTTTAGCTCAAGAAGAATAGAGGAGAACAAAAGGAAAAGAAAATAAGTACATGCATCATATGCTTGTGTCATTCTTGTCTTTATCACAGGACCCAACATCATCCCAGATCAAGTCAAAAGAATTAAGGGTGTCCAAGAACTAATATTTTGTATTCTGATTATTATTGGTAAAAAATAGCGAAGAACAAATTACCTGGTCACAAACAATTGATCATTTGTCGGACACAAAATAAGACTTCTAAGCTTTCTTTTGTGTTGACTAGATAAAAGACAGCCAGTCTGACAGCGGATTGTAACTGGTGAAGAGCTTTTGTTTATCAACTTAATCAAATCCTTGTGTTCTCTCTGCTCTGTATTTAAACATAAAAAAATTATGAAGATTAAATTATGTACAACAAAGAACTTCATGCGAAGTTTGTGAGCCATCTAACTGATGACTAGTAAATGCCAACTTCAACATGTAAGCAAACGGAGGCAGGGGGAAAAATCTTAATGATGCTAAAGGATTAAGCAAAGAAGCCGAACCAAGATTCCTTTTTGTTCCTTTAGGTTGAGGTTCCACCGTTTCCTGCTCAGATGATCCCTTACGAGCTTTTTCCCCCTTAAACTTTGCAAGACTGTTAACATGGGTTGGTGTTGCTGAAGTGGACAGTGAGCCAGAACCACTGAAAGTTTTATTTCCAGATTCCTTTGTCTTTAAGGATTGAGACATATTTGGAGCAACAGCAGGAATCACAAGTTGTGGTCTAGACTGAGTTTGGTTTTGAGAAGAATCTCCATTTCTACAGAAAGGACTAGGTGGTCTTCTCAGGTTATCACTGGGCTTCATGGTATCATGGCGCTGATGCGATGGTGTAGATTGGCAATGTTTTTGAGATGAACCTTCACTTATGTGAATAGGACTTGCAGATCTTCTTTCAACTTTTACCTCTTCCCTTCCATTTGTGAAATTTTTAGAAGCTTTCGACATATTCTGTCCTCGAAGACGAACCAATTTATTTTGGGTATCCTCCAACCTCTTCTCTGCATCATTAAGCTGCAGGCCCATACACAGGAGTTAATTCATGGTTTCTCATCAGGAGAGAAAAAAAGTTCGCAGAATATATAACTGATTTGATTCAACTTATCCAAACTGTAAGCAAATTATGAACAGAAGATTCATTGTCAGAACAAGTTGTTTTCAATCACAGTAATGTGCAGTTTACAATTGAAAGCTATATGGAATGTAACCAAGGCAAGCAACCAGATATTGACACCTACTAGAACATGCGGCAAATAAAATCAACTTGCAAAGCCATATTAACTATTGCAGCGTGATTAACCACATGCATGCTAGCTCCACATGAAACTACTTTAAGCTATCAGAGATATCAAGCATAAAACACCAGATAAAGTCATCATAAGCGGGAAGTGTCATTACATTTTTTCAGAATACATATTACTAATTCCTTTGGAAAACATTAAAGATTTACTTTCTCATAGTGTTAATGTATATAACTGGTGGCAGAGCTCATCAATAGCTTTGTGAAGGTAGGCCACTAAATTATAGCCTAACAAATAAGATCAACTCAAATAATTGAGTAAAAATGACACCTGTCTTTTAATGATTGATCCTTCAAAATAAAAAAGAGTATCTTCTCGGTTTTCCCTCCACACTTCACAATGATTTTCCATCAAAATTCAATCATTAGATTGAATCTAAAAATTTAAGTGAAAGATGATGCAAGAGAATGTTCTGTAGCATAGAAAATATTGTTGCCAAGTGCTAAGATCAACTTTTCACCGGTGTCAAATGTCAGAACAAACAAGAACTTCTTAGTGGGGCATTGCTGCTTGCACTTTGTTATTGGTAATCTAATGACAGAATCAAAAATCAATAGAACAATATTTGGTTTCCCACACCACCTTTTCGTACAACTTTTATAAGCATGTGTGAAATTTAAATGCTAGCTTGTTTAAGTGCATGAATAAGTTACCATACAAGATGACAAAACAATCTGGTGCTGTGAACCCACAATATTACACTACCTGCCAGCTTTTTTTACCTGCATTAAATGCAAACTTCCCATTCTTAAAAATTCTAAAGATTTGCAACGAGGTACCTCTAGGAGTCAAACCTAGTTGAGGATTCCATTTCACCAACATGAAAAGCACACAATTAACGAAAAAATCCAAAATAGCACAATCGCCAAAGGAACAGTCCATGACAACTAAATACACAAAATAGAACCAATAAACCTCAGGACACTTGAAGTATGGGGGCAAATTATGAAGCGAATCCATAAACTCAGTTAATAACCGAATTTAAAAAAGGTGTTTCACTAAAGCTAAAACCTTTGTGCTAGATTCAACCACCATAGCCAACAAACCAGGAAGAAACCCAGACCCCTCCATGACACATTTGATAAAATAACCAAGAAAACTCAAGCATTACGAACAAACTAGAACAGACCCTAAACCCTCCACTGCACTACACTTCTCCCAAAAGAATATCACGAAAATGCATGCATTACAAACACTATACATAGAAAACCTTACCCCACCCATCACACTTTCCACATGAATCATCGACAATATACAAAAAGAAACAAGAACCCGGGAAACCACACATCAAATGGGACAGGACAAAAAAAGAAAGAAAGAAAGAAAGAAAAAGGCATTCTTGACAAAAAAGAATCAAATGAAACCTGGGATTTATAGTAAGTAATACGCTGGCGTAGGTGCTCCACTTCCTTCGTTCGGTGCTCTATGAGTGCCAGTAGTGCTTCTTCCTGCTCGTTCCTAATCTGCTCCTCCATTTTTCCATCATCATTTTCTTCCGGTTCTTCTTCTTCTTCTTCCTCATTTTCTTCAATTTCGATTTTGGGCTTCTTCAGAAGAGGGTACCCGCTCATTTTCTTTGATTCAAAAGCGACGATTCTCGTTTCCGTTGAACACTTTCCGGATTCTCGGGCAGCGTAGGAAGATATGTCGGTTTGTGTGAGGAATTCGGGAAATACTGAGAATCAAATATTGATGAAAATATATATGTAGGGTTGTTTGCAAAATGATGAGTTGAGAGTAGAATAGTTGTTACCTTTGTCATTAGGTTTTCTTTTCTTCTTTTTTCTCCCCCCTTGAATATCCCTCTTCTTGATTTGTTTTTGTTGTATTGTTCCAACATGTTACAGTAGTCCATACGTGCATACAATAAATAATTTTTTATATTATAAAATATATTATAAATAAAAATAAAATTTATTAATTAAGTAGTTAAATCATTGTAAAACTTGAAAAGTTGAATAAATTAATTATTTTATCAATTGTAAAGCATTTTTGGGATATCAAAAAGTTGGTGCAGCGGTGTCAAGACCGCCACTTTGCGTCTATAACACCTCTTTTTTTCTATAACTAGCTGTTGTGGCACAAAATTTATGCGTACATGTAGTAAATAATGTTTTACGCTTTAAAATATATTATATAATTAAAATATATAAATCAATACATTACATTAAAATAGAAGAAAAAAACTAATTTATCAATTAATGTGAAATTTAAAAAATTTGAATAAGTTAGTTATCTTATCACTTAAATGATATTTTTTACTTTAAAAAAAATGAGTATGACGGTATTATTAACCGCCATTTGTCAGCGTGGAGGCCCTCTCTTTTCTATATAGGATAGATAATATATGATATGACAAGCTGTGATCATTAAAATACAATAATCAAAATATTTTAGAAGGTCCATATCAACTTGATAACTATGGATTATCGAAATTAAAATGATGACACTGAAAAATTACCAAAAATAATTAGTCACTAACTATATAAATTTAAATACATTCACAAAAGGGATAATTACACTCCCCTTTCCTAAAATTTAGTGTAATTATACATAAACCTCCTATGATTTGAAAATTACACATAACACCCTTGAGGTTTGCCTACATCTTATAGATAAGTCCCTTCGTTAGTCAAAATTCACCGAATTGACTTATATTAACAAAAAAAATTAGAAACAAATCTATATTAACCATTGATTGACTTATTACTGACTTATTGCATGCTAAATAATTGTTTTTTTTTTTACTAAATTACCCTTATAACAATGAAGATATACGCCCCCATATACAATTTCGAATGAAGACGTATGAGGGTAATTTGGTCGTAAAAAGATTTATTTAACCTGCAATAAATCAGTAATAAGTCAATTAATCATATATTGTTTTCTGATTTTTTTTGTTAATATCAATTAATTTGGTGAATCTTGACTAACGGATGGACTTATTTGTTAAATGAAAGCAAACCTCGAGGGTGCTAGATGTAATTTTTCAAATCACAGAAGGTCTATGTGTAATTACACTAAACTTCAATGGACGGTAATGTAATTATCCCTTCACAAAATGGTATTAACTTAAATTAGATTGAATTGATGAAATATAGAACATTCAATATGACTGCATATATATTCCAAAAAATAATAACTATTGTAATTTCTTTAAAAAAATAAACTTAATTAAAACATCAAATATTTAATATAACAATCGAATGTAAGATATGAATCTACTTAAAAGATAGAGAATTATCGATGAAACATAACTTAATCGACATACTGACGTGTAACCAAGCCTGCCAAATTATGATCTGCATGCTAAAAATTGTGAGCTTAGTGAAAACATTAAACTCCAATATTGGAATTTTCGGACTATGTCAGCAAATAATTATAAGACAAAGTATATAAATTATATACATTATGGGTATATTTATAAAAAGGGTTAATTATAGGGATAATTATATTTTTTATCGCTCTAAAAATGTGAAATTATACTTTTTTTAAAGAAGTTCCAAAACTACATTTACAACCCCTCAAAATTCACAGTTTACAAATGAACCCTCCTTTAGTTAGGGTTTACAAATATGATTGTGCTTGCAAAATTTACGGTAATTGAAAAAAAAAAAAAAAAAGACATAAAGCTTAAATAATAAATAAAAAATACATAAATTATGTATAAAGTTAATAAGTTGGTCAAAGTTGAAATCTAAAGTAAATATTGAAAATTTAAATTTCAGTACTGTGAAAATTTTAATGTCAATTAATAAAATGAGGAAAAATAAAGAAAATCAATTTGACTTCAAGTCTTGAACCGAGCTACAAAATCATTCGCCACGGAGCCACCAACGTCAACTGGAATATTCAAACTGCCTTATTTGCTTGCCCTCGACGAAATCGTGGTTCACTCATAGCAGCATGAGGTTTTCTATCTTGGACTTCTCTGAATGATTAAAAAAATATATGAATTATATTGTATTAAGTGTTATAACTTGATTACTATTAATTCATAATACACCTACAAAATAACGAGCTTCCCACTGGCATATAGAAAATTAAATTAATTTTTTATTAAATCAAATGTACTAAGTCAATCACCTTTAGGTTACAACAACTCAAATAAAATAACGAATTCTATATTCTTAAAATATTAAAAAAAAAGTAGAAAATTAGTGATTGAATTGAGTAAAGTAGATTGGTTGAAATCTGAAATTAAGGAGGTGATTGGTTTGGTGCATCACACGTATGAAAGTAGTAAACAAATATTGGCACCTCATCATCTTCACTCCAATTCTTATTCAAATCTAAACTTAGATTCATACATGCAAATTCATTTTAATATGAGATGTTGGTAAGTCCCATAAATATATATATATATATATATATATTGTTCTGCTTACATCACATCACATGTCAACAACATTGCTTGAAATGCTATAATACTCTTACTTTTTTATTTATTTTAAATTATATATTTTTAACTAATTTTTAAATGTGGTTCTTTCCAGCTATATAATTTTAAATTTAGTGTCTCAACTTGATTAATAATTGATAGGGATAATTACACACTCTGATTCTATGTTGGGTGTAATTGTACGTAAATTTTTTGTAATTTGAAAATTACACCTAACACTCTATCAGTTTGCAAAATTACATATAATGTCATTGAGGTTTATTTTTCGTCTAACAAATAAGTCCATCAATTAGTTAAAATTCACTGAATTTGCCGACATTAACAAAAACATACCAGATAAAAATCAATATTTATCTCCCGATTGACTTATTACTGATTTTACTACAAATCAAATAAATATTTGTATGATCAAATTACCCTTATACATATTCATAAGTTGATGCATGTGAGAAAGTAGATTTGTAAAAAAATTAGTAATAAATTAATCAGGGATAAATAAAAAATTTTATTAATTTTTTATATAAATATATTCAGTGAATTTTGACTAGTAGATGGACCTATTTGTTAGACGGAAGCAAACTTCAAGTGTACTAAATGTAATTTTCAAACCACAGGAATTTTTATCTAATTACATCAAACTTCAGGAAGAAGGAGTGTACTTATTTCTAATTGATTTCAATAAATCCCACATTTCACTAATCACTGCTAAACACACACACATATATATATATATATATAAGATATTTATAAGATTATATTAATATTTCGATAATTGAACAATATATCAAGTTGTGAGTACATCAATAGTAAAAAACTATAAATAAAATACAATAAATTACACAAAGACAACTACTCACATATTTGATGAGACTCAAATCAATAAGTCACAAGGTAACTCTATTACATATTATTACATCATAAATGTCAATTATTAACAATTATAAAATTATAACATACTGGTCCAATAGTTTAAACAAACTAACAAAACTTTGACAATCTGCTGATAGGATGAAAAACAGAAAAAGTTGATCAGAAGGTTTAATTGGCGAAGTTGATGTCCCATAATTTTTTGAGTCATATCATTGTACGAGTGTTGGTCTATTTTAATATTTAATTGTTGGTTAGTTTTAATAACAATTATTGATTAGTTGTACATAGACAATTTACGTACATTAGTTGTTAACAACTTAAATTTATAAAGTAGTTGTTGGTCTCTTAAATTTATGCTAACGAGACCTAGTTTCTTGGCGAAATTAAGACCCTATGACCCCAAATATTATATATTCGAACCTCATCATGCGTGAGATTGATTTGATATTATTCATCAATGTATGATTGTTATAATTATCTTTTTAGATTTTGATATTTGATAAAAATGAATTTAATTTACTTAATATTATTGATCAGTTATAATAATTTTTACTAAATATTAATATTCAATAAAAATAATTATTATCAATTTATTTTAATTAATAATAATTTTTTAATATATTTAAAAATTAACTTAAAAACAGAAACATTGAGTTGGCAGGCAAGCACAAGCATGCGCATGGCACCGAGAACAGAGATTGGTGGGCAGTGACCGTTAAAAGGGAAAACAATACAATACCATACAGCATTTAATAACGAAAATGATGCACACAGCAAGAACCGTATATTTTGTGACAGCCAAATACCGCAAACTATGCCCCATTTCCCATCCATTCCCTCATTCCTCTCCTCCATTTTCGTCTCGAGTTCTTTCTCTCTGAAACAACCAATCATTTATTTTTCCCTTTTATTTTTTCTTTCTCTTTTACCGTATTATCTTGTTTATTTCCCTGGAATTTGATCTCTTTCAGACGGTTTTAGAATCAAGAATTTGCATGGAGGGTGATCTGTGATCTGAATTTCCTGATTGCGGAGTGGGAATGTAGTTTTGTGTCAGGGTTCGTCTGGGATTTTTTGTTGATTTCGTTTTTCGAGATTGAGGGTTGGAAGTGTTCGGGTGGGAGGAGTAAGAACGATTAATGAGATGAACAGGCTGTAAGGATTTGGAGTATATGCAGGAGGAAGATATGTATTTCGCGAAATTAGATGATTCGCCGATGTTTCGGCAACAGGTTAGTTATCTCTCTGCTCTTTATTTATTCTGAAGATCTGTCTAGTGTGGAACTCAGTAGGAATATTAACGATTTTTAGTTTAGTAGTAACAGTTAAATGTTGAACTTTTATAGCCTGCAAAGTGTCTCAACATTATCTGGGAGGAGGGTTTCTTTTAACTCTTGTAATTTGATGATGCCACTTTGCAGTTTTGTGGATTTTAGTATGAAGGTTTATAATATTATGAGAGTTGTTAGAATTGGATGATAAGTTATAATCTGAGAATGTTGAAAGCATAATAGCTATGCAGCCTTTACGAAAAATGTCAAGGAATTGGAAGAACCAAATTCACAGACATAAAGAGAGGTAAAAGATAAGATGTTCCATGAGGATTTACGAGACGGGGGATAAAAAGTTGTTATCAGTTAATGGCCAAAGAGGGTTCTCTTTTGGTTTTCTGACTCCAACTTAGTTTAACAACCAAAAGTAAATATTTCTCTTTAAGTATTGGTAATAAATAGTTTATAATGAGTTCTAGGCCTAACTATACGATAACTGATGAACGTATTTACGCTTTTTTCCTCATTTTAGTATTGGGACTTGACATGAAGTTTTTTGTGAAAAGTAGAGAAGGGAAAAAGGTGTTTATATGAAATAGAAACAAACCACCTCAATGTATATAGATGGAACAAACACCCCACCAAAGATCACTTTTCTATTAGATATATAGAAACCATATCATATCTACTAATATATAACACTCCCCCTCAAGCTGGAGCATACGCAAGTTATTGAATTGTTTTGTCCCTAAGGCTTTAGTGAAAAGATCCGCTCTCTGCTCTCAAGAAGGCGTAAATGGAGTACATATTGTTTTACTCATGACATGCTTCACGTACAAAGATTACTAGCTATGTGAATAGCCACTTGATTGTCACAATAAATAGGCACATGATCAATTTGTGAGAAACCCAATTCTCCAAGTAGATTTTTCAACCATAGTACTTACAAGCAATGTGCGCCATGACTCTGTATTTCACTTTTGCACTAGATCGAGCTACTCTAGTTGTTTCTTATGCGCTCGCCAAGTCGCTAAATTCCCCCTAACATAGGTGCAACACCCAGAAGTACTTTCTATCATTCTTGGCACCAGCATAGTTATCATTATAAGCTTCAATTTTATATGTCCATGTTGTTTCAACAACAATCCTTTACGAGGGGCTCCCTTAATATATTTAAGAATCCGGAGAGCAGCCTCCAAATGAATAGATCGTAGTTTGTCCATGAACTGACTAACTATGATTATAGTCCGTAGTAGTATCCACTGGTTTAGTACCAAGCAATCCAGTTTCTTCAAGGAGATCACACGCATATTTACCTGGGACAAGGAAATTCCCTGTTTGCTATGAGCAAGTTCAATACCCAAGAAGTACCATGGACGTCCCAAGTCCTTGACGACAAAGAGCGGCTTATCAAGGTAAAGAAAAAGAATATCCCCATTAAGAACCCTTGACTACATATACTTAATGAGATAGAAAGCAGTAAGAACAACATCCTCCAAAAAATCTTTGGAACATTCATTTGAGTAATCATGGTATGAGCGACATGGAGGTGGCGATATTTACGTTTGACCAAACCATTTTATTGAGATGTTCAAGGGCAAGAAATTTGATGGATAATGCCATGTGAGTTACAAAATAGGGAGACCTCCTTCTGGATGAATTCTAGTGCATTGTGAGTGCGAAAAACACATATATTAGTAGAGAATGGGGTTTTTATTTCATCGTAGAAAGAAGTGATGATATTAGGAACTTGAGATCCATCCTTGAGTAAGTAGACCCAAGTCATTTGAGAGTAATCATATAATATACCAACTCCACTCGACTAGGGCCCCAAATATCAAAATGGACTAGAGCAAAAGGAGATGAACTACGTTTTTTGACACGAGGATGGTGCTTTCCTAACTCACATGACTCACATTCTAAGATAGATATAGGTGAGTTAAAGGGTAAAACCTTTTTTAGATTAGGTAGGATTGGCTGACCAAGGCGACAATGCCACAGAAAGTGTGAGACGGACACAGAGAGGGCGCGGGCCGAATAGCTGTATTTGTGTTAAGATAGTAGAGCCCAACATGTAGGGGTGTAAATGATACGAGTCGAGCCGAACACATTATTGTTCAAGTTAGTTTGAATTATTATCGAGCTTAGAAAATTGTGTTTGAATTTGGTTTGATTATTATTCTAGTTGAGCTCAAACGAGCTTTAATTGGATCAAACTTGAGTCGCGCTCGAGTAATTCAATATTTTTAAGTATATTTTACTATTTTTGCACTAATCGAATCGAGCTCGAGCCGAGCTTAAAAGTTTACCGAACAATTTTTGTTCAAGTTTGGTTGGTTAAATTTAACAGATTGAGTTCAAACAAATTTTCAACCGGATCGAATAGTTTAATTATTTTTTTAGCCCTACCAACATGCTCATGTCAACGACCAATCGTCCTCTTTGTGTGAAGATCCTGAAAGATACACTAGGATGGAAAGAAAGTGTTCTTTTAGTAAGTTGACCAATAGAGAGCAGAGTAACACGAAATTTAGGGGTGAAAAGAACATTAGTAAGGCTAAGATGTTTAGTAGGATTAACCTAAAAATAGAGGAAGAGCCATCAACAAGACGCACACGCACAGGTGATGAGGTATAAGACATAGACAAGGAAGAGAACTTGGATTTGTTACCAGTAATATAGGTAGTGGCCCCTGAATCTAACATCCAAACTCACTATGAATGCAATAAAAACACAGGGAGAAGAAGAGAAAGCGGGATCAACGGAGTTAGCTATGGGATGATGGAGGAGCTGTCCATATTGTGCACGACTGAGGGTGACTATATCAGAACTTGATGCACTCGATGCAGAAGGTTTTCTGTCTCTGGTAGCTTTAGTAGCTCCATCTGGCTTACCAAACTTAATCCAACACTTCTCTGATAAGTGGTTGGTTTGACCACAGTAAGTGTAGTATTGAGGTCCAGTAGGAACACGACCACCCCGAGCATGAGGAAGACAGTGACCTCGAGAAGAACTTAGTCCGTAGAGCTGGAGCCCATGTGGCAGGAGGAGGGCTGCGCGGCGGTTGCCGATCAAACGCATAGCATGGATACAGCCAATAGGTGGCGCAACGGCCGCGGGCAGCGGGAGCACAGTTAACGACGGGGGGTGGGACAGCGCCAACGGACAGAGTTGCGGGGGTGGGTGGGTGGTTATCAACGGGTAGACAGATTAGGATTTGGCTACTATGGTTTCTTTCCTTTATCTCTCTTCTTTTTTTCTCTTAAAAATACATCAATAATAACAAATATATATAAATATATATATTTTTATTTTCGTGCCTGATATCATGTGAAAAGTAGAGAAGGGAAAAAGAGGTGTGTATATATGAAATAGAAAGAAACTACCTATATAGAGATGGAACAAACACAAATATAACTATTTTACTGGATATATCCAAATCATATCATATCTACTAATATATATCTTCTAACAGAAGACATTTACTAACCATTAAGGATCACGAACATATGGAAAGCTGAAGAAAATGGTGTGAACATACTAACCCTGTAGCATGAATCATGTTCAGCTAACCTCACGTTGTCATTTGAAATTATGACATCATTAAGATTGAATGGACAGACAGGAACTAACTCCCTGTCCTTGTTCTATGCCACGTTAGTTTAGCACAGGAAGTGGGGTTTTGGTTTTCATATGTTGTGTTGGGTGTGCCGGGTGGGTGATGTGGAGTTTGAGGGATGGTGGTGGCTGATGGAATGAGATTGAAGAAGAAGGTGGCTATGTGGAGTTGGAGGTGGTAGATAACATTGAGGGTAGACGGGTTGCTTGGCAATGGAACAGGAAAAGGTCAAAAATAAAGGTAAAGAAAATATAAAAATGGTATCCATTTTCTTATTCTTTGAAATTTAATCTCTTGATTGTTTATATATTTAGATCATAGTTACGATACTTTTTAACCAATGAGTACTCATGTTAGATGATTGGTTAAAACGTAGAGTTAAAGTGATGTTTGATTAATTTTTGTAAGTTCAACAAAATAATATAATGATTCCGATTAGTTAAAATTTTATTCACTTTTTTTATTGGCTAAAAACAAAAGTTAAAGTGGCATTACAAAAAGGTTTAAGAAGAAAGAGAGGTAAATAAAACTTAAAAATAAAACTGAAAAATCTGAAGAAAGGTAAGAAGTGTTAGTATTTTAGTTTTTTAAAAAAAGGATTGATGGTTGAAGGAATGTTGGTTTGAGATTTGGAGAACAAGGCTAGAATAAGAGTAGTTGGCTAAATCAACAAAAGAAGAGCAAGAGAGCTAGAACTTGGAAAATGATAGTTTGTAGTTAGTTGCAATGCTTTCTTTCTCACTCCTACAAATCCTCATACTATATGCCTATTTATAGTAGCTCATAGAAGCTTCTTGAAATTGTATTTGTGGCTACAATTTGAAGCTTGCTCAAGAAGCTTTGAGCACTCTAGAATGTTGCTAAAAAAATATCTAGGATTTTTTCTACAATTCTCTAGAAAATATCTAAGATATTTATTTGTAAAAACACATTAATCTTCTAATATTCCCCTTAATGTGTTTATGGCAGACTCCGATCTTCATGCGTAGTTCTTCAAATTTGTTTCGTGGTATTGCTTTAGTAAATATATCTGCTAGTTGCTCTTCAGTGCTACAGTACTTGAGTTCAATCTCTCCTCTGGTAGTTGCTTCTCGCAGAGAGTGATACTTGATATCGATATGCTTAGTTCTACTATGCTGCACTGGATTTTTAGTTATGGCAATTGCTGGCTTGTTATCGCAGTAGATTGTCGTGGGTTCCTCTTGTTTCTCTCCTATATCTTCTAAGATCCTTCTAAGCCAAATGGCTTGATTTGATGTTGCAGCAGCTGCAATGTATTCTGCTTCCGCTGAGGATTGTGCTACAGTAGCTTGTTTCTTGGAAGCCCATACTTTATGTTTACAGCGGTTTCAAAATTCTCTGGTTCCAATATGATGAAGTTGCATGTTTCATATATATCACTGAGAAGCTTTGTCCTTCTTGGCGGGTTTCTTCCTCAATCTCTTCTGATGGTGGTGGCCTTCTGGGTGATACTGGTGCTTGTTGACTCCTCCTTTCCATTTCTGCTTGGTCTGTTCCTTCTTCTTGTTGTTGCGGAGGCGTCTCTTTAGGAATCATTACACTTTGTCTTTCTACTTTTTCTTCATCCCAGTTCCACATGGCGTCTTCGTCGAACTCAACATCTCTACTGATAATTAGTTTCTTGGTCTTTAGGTGGTAGATTCTGTAGCCTTTTGACTGTGTGTTGTAGCCGAGGAAGATCCCTTTCTCTGTCTTCTCCTCCAGCTTATGCTTTTCTCTGTTGGAATATGTACATAGCAGATACTGCCGAATACTCTCAGATGCTTAGCTGAAGGTTTCTTGCCGCTCCACGCTTCTATTGGAGTCATGTTTTGAACCGCCTTGGTGGGACACCTGTTGAGTAGATAGACTGCAGTGTAGACTGCTTCTGCCTAAAAAGCTTTTGGCAAGTGTTTCTCCTGCAGCATCGATCTTGCCATCTCCATGACTGTTCTGTTCTTTCTTTCTGACACTCCATTTTGTTGAGGATTATAACTGACAGTAGTTTGATGTTCGATACCCTCTTCTTCACAGAACTTGTCGAATTCTGAGTTGTTATATTCTTTTCCTCGATCGCTTCTGAGAACTTTTATGCTTCGACCACTTTGTTTCTCCACCAGATTTTTGAACTTCTTGAAAACCTTAAAGACTTCGGATTTTTCTCGCATGAAGTATACCCAAGTCATTCTGGAGTAGTCATCGATGAATAGGATGAAATATCTGTTTTGCTCATGTGATGGTGTCCTCATTGGACCGCAGACGTCAGTATGAATGAGTTCCAATACTGCTTTAGCTCTCCAAGAGGTTCTTGAAGGAAATGGCTTCTTGTGTTGTTTTCCTTGTAGACAGGCTTCGCAAGCTCCCTCGACAGCTTGGATTTGTGGTAAGTCTGTTATCATTTTCTTTTGATGTAGTATTTTTAAGCCTTGGAAGTTGAAGTGACCGAGCCTCCTGTGCATAGCCATGACTGGTCCACTTGTGCTTTCATAGCTGTGCGTCCCATATATTGGAGATGTATTGGAAAGCATCTATGCTCCTTCATTCTTACTTCCGCAATTTTAAGAGTTTTATCTTTGTTGTCATAGATAGTACATGAATCTCCTCCAAAGTGTAGAGTATATCCTTTCTCCATCATTTGTCCAACACTGAACAAATTTGTTCTTAGGTTAGGGATGTACATAACATCATTAATGATGCGCGTACCTTTTTTTGTGTTGATAGCGACTGATCCTTTTCCTTCAACTTTCACGATGTGATTATCTCCAAGTTTGACGTTGGTCTTGAATGACTCGTCCAGTGTCTGAAAAGCTCCTTTGTTGTATGTCATATGATTGCTAGCTGCACTATCAATATACCATGTAGCTTCCCCTGTTTCGGCTACTGAGTTGCATGTGTAGAATAGTTGATCACTGCTATTATTCTCTTCTATGCAGTTAGCTTGATGATTTCCTTTGAGCCTACAATCTTTTTCCATATGTCCGAACCTCTTGCAATTTCGACATTGTGGTTTTCCTCGAAAGTAACAATCCTTCTCAAGATGGTTTGTCCTTTTACAAATACGACATGGTATCATATTCTGCTTCTTCTTGTCTTCCATTGTACTTTTAAAATTTTCTTTTTTTCTATTAGAATTCTGAGATCTCATATTTATTTAGACTGAAAGCATTTTCAAGAGAATTTTCTTCACGCCTACTTCGCCTTTTCTCATATGCTTCAAGTGACCCAACTAACTCAGTGACAGTTAGTGTGGTGATATCTTTTGTTTCTTCAATAGTTGTTACTATTGGGTCATACTTCTCAGTGACACTTATAAGCAATTTTTCTACGACCCTTTTTTCTGGTATATCTTCCCCATAGGCTTTTAGTTGATTCGCCAATTCACGTACTTTTGTATAATATTCATCAATTGTCTCAGAATCCTTCATTTTCATATTCTCAAAATCTCTTCTAAGAGTTTGGAGTTTAATGATACGTACCTTTGCACTGCCTTGATATTCCTTTTGCAAAATGCTCCATGCTTCTTTTGCCGATGTAGCAACACTAATTCTTGGAAAAATATGATCTGCCACTGCTGTTTGGATGTAGTATAACGCCTCTGAATCCTTTGCCTTCTTATTCTCCAATTTACCTTTCTCGGCCGAAGACGAAGTGGAACTATCCTCCGGCAGAGTAACCCCTTCTTCTACTAACTCCCATAGTTTTTGAGATTGAAAGTAAGTTTTCATTTTAATGGCCCAGTAATCATAATTTTGGCCGGAGAAAATGGGGACTGAAATTTGTTTGGCTAATGAGGACATGGTGGTTGGACAATAGAATTAGTTTTGATACGAAAGTATTTAAGATAAGAATACACGCCCAGTATACGGTCGAACCTAGCTCTGATACCACTGTTAGTATTTTAGTTTTTTAAAAAAAGGATTGATGGTTGAAGGAATGTTGGTTTGAGATTTGGAGAACAAGGCTAGAATAAGAGTAGTTGGCTAAATCAACAAAAGAAGAGCAAGAGAGCTAGAACTTGGAAAATGATAGTTTGTAGTTAGTTGCAATGCTTTCTTTCTCACTCCTACAAATCCTCATACTATATGCCTATTTATAGTAGCTCATAGAAGCTTCTTGAAATTGTATTTGTGGCTACAATTTGAAGCTTGCTCAAGAAGCTTTGAGCACTCTAGAATGTTGCTAAAAAATATCTAGGATTTTTTCTACAATTCTCTAGAAAATATCTAAGATATTTATTTGTAATAAACACATTAATCTTCTAATAGAAGAATAGCTGAAAAAGTCGTAACTCCCCCTGTGATATATGTGATATTTTGTCACATTCCAGACCTATAAGCACATGCTTTCTCATGTGTACAATAGAAGCACATTTGTTTTAAAATTAGTCAAATTGATAACAATGATGGTGGGATAAAAGTGAAATTCACAGCCCTTTAGAATGACTTCAGCCATTTTTGAGCTGGAATTTTGTCGAAGGGGGAATCTATGATGAAAACATCATGATTGACGTGGGATATCAATGTAATTATGTAAACTATAGTAGGTATTTCTGTATCTTGCCATAGTTGAGGTGTCCAATAGTTATACAGGAAAAATTGCTAGTATGTGTCATACATTGTTATTCATTGCTCTTTGAGGTTACCTCTCAAACTCAATAAGATCACATGATATGTACAATTTATATCATCTTGATTAACGTGCATCACCTTGATTGGCAAAGCAGATCCAGTTAATGGAAGAAAGTGCTGAGACATTAAGGGAAAGAAGTGTTAAGTTTCATAAAGGATGCCAAAAATATATGTAAGTACTATGCCATGCTCTCTCTCATGCATCATATCTTCTTCGTTCACTAGTTACACATCAAATTTATTCAATAAACTCTTAGACATATCACAAGTTTTTCCTTACTTGTAAATATGGAACTGCCTTTTACGTTTTAAAATAAATCCATGGTTTCTTTGTGCTTGACATCTTATACTGGTGTTGAATTGTCCATGTGTTGAGTGACATGATGTGTTATATATGTTCTAGTGAAATCCAGCAAATATAGCCACTTATAGAATGTAGTCAAGGACCGTTGGCTTGTCAGGTGGGAGATTCAATTCAGATTCCTTCACAGCAAAGATTGGCTGTCTAGCAGCTGACTATCAGATCTTAATTCTATCAGGAAATAGAAGGGTTTGGTTGTTCTTCTAGATTTGAAATATTATGGCTTGCAAGAAGTTCCTGATCTACAGTTATGTTGTATTTGTTTCTGTATATGCACATCTGTTGTTCATATAGAAGTGTATCTCTCGTTTATACTATGGATGGAAAGATAGATAAAATGATATCTTCTTTGTCAATATGTAACCCACTTTATGAATCCCAAATAAGCAATAGGTGTTTCTTAACAAAAATCAATATGTCAGGACTAGTGCATGTGCATCTGCGTGTTCTATGTTTTCCTGTTAAATCTCCTTCTAGCAGAAACTTGAGATTCTACTACGTTTTAACCACTGTGCCTGTGCATATTGGAAAAGAAACAAGAACACTATGCATTTTTAAAGTATTTCGCTGCTTCATCCATTTATTCATTTGTTCTTGCATCTCGACCTCTCCTGCTATTTGCAGTATGTTGAGGTAGGTCTCCTCTCCTTCTGGGTTAACATCTCTGTTGGGTGTTTGGATGTCTCTAGTGAGCGAAGATGAGATTTAAAGGCTTTAGAAAGAAGTCTTTAGATAAACCTGGCTTTAAACTGATGTCTTACTAGAAGAGTTTCTGGCTTCTCCCCGTTGCCAACTTTTCTTTTGGGTTTTACATTATTTAGCTGCAGTCTGCTAAATTTGCTTCAAGGATATTGGTCTATTCCTCCTAATTTATTACTAGCAAGAGCTACAGGCATAGCATCAGCATACTCTTCTTAATTTTTATCTGGTCTTTCTCCTTTTTTCTGGTACTCAATATATGGGGTTCTTCATCTGCGTCATTGACTGAATATAAATATACCACTTACTTAGTTTACAAACAAGTGTTGCTTAACCGTGATTTGTTCCTAATAAGAAAGGGATTGTTGTAGGTTTTCCCTCTGCTTTTAATTCACTTTCTTGGGAAATTCCAAACCATTGAATATACAAAAAAGATGATAAAACTTTTTTTAAAGTTGCTTCTTGCAATACCTGTCATAATAACTCTCTTTTCCTCGGGTTTGGGTTGACAGAGATGGGCTTGGAGAGGCATATGACAGAGATATTGCTTTTGCTAGCGCCCTTGAAACTTTTGCAGGAGGACATAATGATCCAATATCTGTAGCATTTGGAGGTATAAATAATTTTCTGACACATCTTTATTCTCTTCCATCTTAATGTGCGGGTCTGGGTACTAAAGTTCATTCCCCCTCTCCCCCTGGAGTTGAGCATTGAATGTATACCCATCTCAGGAAACATACTTGCAATAGCACAGAACATATAGAGCTTTCTCCACAGCTTCCGCCGAGTAATTGGCTTGATCAATAGCTTTCTTTCTGGAGCTTTAATTCTTTCAGTAAGAAAGTTTCTGCCTTGACACAGTTTAACATTTGATATATATGCACTTAGTAAATCCAGTCCTCATATGTTGAGTGGGCAAAATGATCTTGCAGAATGCTCTAGCTCTTCAATTTTTCTGAACTTTTAACTTGACTCGAAACTTGCTTCGCAAAGAATATCTATCCAAAAATTGCTGCCGAAGAACAACGGAAAAGTCAAAACTTTTTGTGTCAGTAACACATCCCATTTCACTATAGAACACTGCAAACTCTTGCCCTAGAATGATACAGCACTTCTATGACCCAAGATATGATTTCACCAGGTATAAGAAAAATAGCCCTGTGATAGTAGCCTAGGTGTAAGGGTGGGGATTTCTGGTTTCGGAGCTAGGCTCAGCTTTGGATCTGGGCCTTGCTTTGAAGCAGGCAACTATTAATTTAGTTTATATAGAAGCAGTATGATTTTTTGGTTTTAGTAGCTAGATACATCATGTGATCTAACCAGAATCAATCCTTCAAAGATCCTATTCTACAGGCACGAGCTACAAAAGAAATTACCCATTACCCGTGTTCAGACACAAAAGGAAAATAATTAAATATGGGTGTCTTACACAACAATTTTGTAAATGTTTTAGATACAAGTTTTTGTTGTAGACGCCGATTAAGTCTGCTTTTGCTTTTAGGCCCTGATATGGCGAAATTTGCGATTGCACTGCGAGAAATTGGAACTTACAAGGAAATTCTTCGGTCACAGGTGGAACTTTCTCTCTGTTGCTATTACTCTAATACTTATTCCGACCTAGTGCAATAGCTTGATTATTTGTTATTTAACTCTGATACTATATTTTAAAATATAATACAGTGTTCTTAATTGAAATATTTAGGTAGCATTTGAATTTAAGGATTTAGGAACTAAGCATGTCAATCCATAATGACAGGTTAATTGAACTCGTATAGAAAATTTCAAGTTAAAAATGGATTTCAAACTTTTTAGCATCCATTTTGAGCTATTTTTCAACTAATACCTTGATTGTCTCATCGCGTATGTTTATGTAGTTGCGCTTCCTTGTTAATTCTGCTTCTTTGCAGTCCATTAAATATACTGCACCTATTGTGTGAAATGACAATGCACTGCACATGTACTCATATATTGGGTATTACTCGCCAGTTTATTCATTATACACCTTCCTCGTGTGTATTAATGTTTCAGAAATTATTGCTAGCCCTGGCAATCTGGTGGCGCCTTGAGATGATAGAGTTTCTGTTTCTTGTTCTTCTCAGACTATTTGCTTGATCTAACTTTAACTTTTAGCATGAAAGCTTTATATCCGTAAGTCACTTCTTTGTACTAACATTCCTTACTTGTATCCCTCAGGTAGAGCAAGTGCTAGATGACAAACTTTTACACTTTGCTAACATTGATCTTCAAGATGTCAAGGTAATTCTCATGGCATTTTTGTTCTGCCTGTTTTAGGTTGTAGCTCTCCAATTTTATCATATGTCCATGATTTTGGTGCATCACCAATGACTGGGAAAATCTTTAGTAAATGATGGCATTTTCAGTTTAATGCTTAAACATGATTTAAATTGTTGTGTATATGTCTCAAACTAGAATATAGGTTTAAAATAGGGTAAATTACAACGACGTCTCCTGAGGTTTGTCATAATTAAAAAAATACTTCCTCGTTTTTTGGAAAATTACTAATATGCCCCCTTGATTTTAACGTCCGTCTAACAATTAGCCCATTCCTTAGTGTCTGTTAGGTTTTCATCCATTTTTTGTGGTGAATGGACCATGTGCTTGTGGTCTAAGAATTTTATTTATTTTTTAAAACTTTCTAATTTTTTTTTATTGACTAAGTGGATAATTTTTTATAATTTTTCAAATTTTTCATCCACTCCGTCTGATTTCTTTACTATTTTTTTTTAAAAAGAAAAAGATAGAGTAAGGGCATAGTTGACAATTTCAAACCTCCATCCAAGGATTACATAATTTCATCAAACATCAGCGGTGTTTGCAATATTTCAAACAACGAAGGAGTATTCGTAATTATGCCAAACTTGAGGGAAGGTAGTTGTAATTTACCCTTTGAAAATATGAATAGTTTGTATCTTAGATTCTTCAAAAATTGAAGATTCCTTTCAAATTTAGAATTTCATTTAAGTTATTCACTGCCTGCTATACTTCCAGGCTGAAAATCTTTTTCAAATTTGAAATTCATTTTTCTAGTGCATAAAATAAAATGGCTAATTATGGAAATAGAAACTGATAAACAACTTTAGTGTTTTAATGCTTGGAGTTGGATCCCTCAAATTGTGAAATAGGCCTGGTGTCCCAACCGCATGAAATAAGATGAAAATTGTCAACAACTTATAAGCATGGGAAAGTGGTTGAGAACCAGGTTTCTGGGTTGACCTTGATAGATTTGAGGTAATTTCTCAAATCAAACGGACACAGTCTGAAGAATGGCAATGTTAGAGATGATGTAATTGTGGTTTTAGATTGTGGCAAGAACATGAATCCAACAAGATTATAGTTTCCACATTGGATGAGAGGAAGTTTTAACTAGGTTTTGGTTGGTGCAATAAACTTTTCACTCTCCTTTTGCTTTTTTCCCATTTTCTTTAAGTCCATTGATTTTATATCTCACATCTCAAAAATCGTTATAACATGCAGGATGCCCACAAGCGCTTTGACAAAGCCAGTGTTGTTTATGACCAGGTAGGATCATATATCACTAATTCAGCAGTATTAAGCTTCATAGTGACATTTGTACTGATGTTTCTTTGTCATCCTATCATTACTAAGATTTTCTGATTTTGATCATTTTTTAGCTTCATTAGACAGTCTGGGTGGCCTAAGTTATTTCCACCAAATAGAGCTGCAGTCTCAATGGTCTGAATCTCTCATATCATACAGAACAATATATGATGGAGATGGTCATTAAAGAACGATATAAGGGAAATTACTTATGGAAACTTCTGAATGGAACACTTTAAAGGCAAAGAAGTGATAAATTACTTATTTGCAGAATCATGCATCACCAGAGTGAGACCTAAAAAGAAGAGCTATTTGCATCCCTTGCAGTTATACCAAATGTCCATATTCTTGCCCTAAAGTAAATAGTTGTAGATGCACAAGCATGCTTCCTTCTGTTGAAAGAATTGCCAAATATGAAGCTTAAATAGCGGGGATTGCCTTAAAAAATGGTTTTTAATCATAACACATTCCGTAAACTAAAATCATATAGGGCGTAGAACTGCAGGAGTTGCCAATATGTATACTCCTATTTTAAACTTTAGAACTATGAGTGAAGAGATTTTCCTCATATTCATTGAGTCCCTGTTGGTTCAGATTCATACAGCATTCTGATGTCCAAGAAAGTTGGACTAATTAACCATTACATTCCAGGTTCGTGAAAAGTTTCTGTCCTTGAGGAAAAGTGCAAGGTTGGAGATAGCTACTGCCCTAGAGGAGGTATACTGTTCTCAAGTAGCTCTAACTGTTCAGATAGTTGTCATGAGTAACCGTCAATGTTATAAATTCTAATTTGGTAGAGAGACGTTCCAGGAACTTCACAATGCAAGATCAACTTTTGAGCAAACACGCTTTAATCTGGTTTGTTGATCTTAGCCATCTATTTACCTTGTGACATAATATCATTGAAATGTTCAGTTGGGTAGTGGCAAGATATTGGATAATTGGATTACCTGTTGGATTTTTTAGGTTAGCGCCCTCTCTGCTGTTGAGGCGAAGAAAAGGTTTGAGTTTTTAGAGGCTGTTGGCAATACAATGGATGCTCATCTTCGTTATTTCAAGCAGGTTTGTTGTATGATGAAAGTCTCATCTATTTAAGCATTTCGTAGTCCTGCTTATATGATGGTTTTGAAGCTCCTCATCATGCCAGGGATACGAGTTATTGCATCAAATGGAACCTTATATTAATCAGGTGCTTTGTTTTTTTATTCTTAGTATTACTTGCACCATTTGTCAACATATATTTTCTTATTTGTTCCGAGTAATACATAGATTTCCATGGACATATTGAAGATAAAGGTGATAGCAAAATAAATGTAGAGACAGATTGGCACATTGTTAAGAGAAACACATTATTTGACATCCTTAATTCCCCTTAGACACTGTGTGGAATACTTCCGTCAGATTTTGAACAGCTAGCAATTGAGACTTGTTACTGGAAGTAGCAACAGTAAATTGGATACTTTACTAATCTTAAGTTTGGATATAATTCCTAGTCCTTTTCTGTTGGAGAGTAAGAAAAGCTATTATGCATTGAGTAATCCTCAAAAGATAAATACAAAGAGCTCTAGAAAATGCAGTCCACCATGAAACTATCATTGGTGGCTTTATCAGCAAATTCCCCATATCCTGAATTACATTCTTTTTTATGGCAATTATCAATGCAAGTGGATTATTGGAAGCTTTTGCGTTTAGCTTATTTTTCTCAAGGACTATCTTTGCAGGTAGGCGTGTGATAAAGCTATTTGCAACATTATATTTAGAGATAATTACCGTAACACCCACTTACCTATGGTGTATTTATGCAAAAACCACTTCTCTGTTTTGCATGATTATGCATATACCACTGTAAACGTCAACAACGTAATCTGACACCTCCTCCCCCATTTTCAAGCGTGGAAAAATCTGATGTCAGCCGTATTGTCCTTGTTGACTTGGGGTCTTAGGTTTATCAGATTTTTTATGGAGCAAAATGTCCCCAAGGGATGTTTTTGTAATTAGAAAACTTGAGAGTGGGTGTCAAAATAATGTCCTAGGGAATAGCAATATGATCCATAAAATTTTTTATTTATTATAACAAATTTTAATTAAATCTGCATTTCATAACATTGTACTTTTTACTCTTTACCAAATTTCAAATTGTAATTTTCATATTAATTAATAAGTTTCAAATGAGCATAGCTATCCTATTTTACTAACTTTTTTTTTTATATAACCTCTATTTAAAATTACACCTTTTAATAATTAAAATATGGAATTATATTTATATGCTAATAAAAATAATTACTAGATAATAAAATTTCAATTTCAAAATGATCTCAACTTGTACAAATTATTATAAACTAGTATTTGTGGCACACACTATGTGTGTGTAAATTTTAAAATAAAATAATTTTAAAATTCTTTTTATTTAATAAATATATATATACAAATTAATATTAATTTTATAATAAAATAGTGTTAAGAATAAATGTATGGAATAAAAGAAAGAAGTAAATATAAAAGGTAGTGGGAGGGTACGTGGGAAGTTATAAGATGAATAAATAAATAAATAAAAAAACAGATCAAAAAAGGGAGAGACACCAAAGAAGTGTTGTCCCTTAATAATAAGGTATAGATATTTGAAATTAAAATAATTTTTTATTTTTTAAATTTGTATTTATTTATTATTCGTAATACAAACTATAATTGATTATGTACAATTGTATTAAATTGTTATAATTAATTATCAAAGGGAAAAAAGAAACACAACCATTCCCTTCTTACTGCACCTGCCGTCACCCAGCCCGTCTCCCTTGTCCCCTCCACTCCGACCCAAGTTTATTTGAAATTTTGAACAAAGGGTAAAAATTAAAATGGTCCGTACATCTAGTTTATTTTTAAGTGGTTTTTTTCTTAGGCTTTCACAAGAGGGGCAAATAAGTCATTTTATATCTTCTGGACACTTTTCTGATTGACGTTTTATTGTGTAATTATGCAAAAAAAAATGGGTGGTTTTGTGAAATTACACCAAAGGCCACGAGCTGTAAATATGATTACCCCTTATATTTATGGTTTGATACTGGATGTAAGAGCCATAAAAAATGTTCTTTCAAATGCGTTATCTTGCATTGTTAGAGTCATTTTAAGTTTAGCTTGTACTCGTATAGATATCATTTCTCGCTTTTGTGGAAATCTGAACTACTCCAATAAATTGATCTCAATTCAACTTTTTTTAGAGGCATCTCAATTCAACTTATTTAAGTAAATATTTAAGAAATCTTGATTTTCTGTTGATGATCCGTTATTCCGTCCCATCTTGATCTACTGCAGGTCTTGGCTTATGCACAACAGGCCAGACAGCATTCCAACTATGAGCAGTCAGCTCTTAACGGACGGATGCATGAGTATATAAGACAGGTTGATCAGGAGAATCGACGGTCTTTCAGTAGAGATCATGGTTCTCAAAGTGGAGATTCCGCAAAACCTTTTCCCCGAAGTTCCAATAAATTGATAGAGGCCGTGATGCATTCCTCTACCGAGGGAAAGGTACAGCTTATGACAATACACTAGATCTTTAACTATGTTTTTACTCTCAGCACCCAACTTTAAGGTGTGTAACTAAGACTTCAATAGTTTAGGTACAAACTATTAAACAAGGATATCTCTCTAAACGTTCCTCCAATTTGAGAGGTGACTGGAAGAGAAGATTTTTTGTTCTTGACAGCCGGGGAATGCTATACTATTATCGCAAACAGTGGAGCAGGCCAACAGTAAGTCATGGGATAAGAAACAAATTAGATGCTATCTATTTTGTGTTACTGCCATTGTTTTGTATGACATTCTTTGCTAACTAAATCATTGGGCACAGTTCCATGGAAGTGGTCAAATTCCCTCACATAGAAACGCTTCCTCTGAACAAGGTTCTGGGCTGTTGAGTCGGTGGCTTTCATCTCATTACCATGGTGGTGTGCATGATGAAAAATCTGTTGCACGTCACACAGTGAACCTGCTTACATCGACCATAAAAGTTGATGCAGAGCAGTCTGATCTGAGATTTTGCTTTAGGATTATTTCACCTACAAAAAACTACACTTTACAGGTACACTGGTACACCAGATTTTTTAGTATTAAGTCTTTCTAATAAGCTTAGTCAGTGAGATGGATTGTTTTTTTGTCATACTTTATCTTGGTAGTATACATCTGTATTAACATAGTGCTCCGCATATTTGATAATATCTTTCTGACGCAGGCAGAAAGCGCAGCAGACCAAATGGACTGGATTGAAAAAATAACGGGAGTTATCACTTCTTTGTTGAGTTCACAAGCACCTGAGAGGGTAAACAATAAGTAGAGAGTTGGATTGATGAATTCTCTTTCTTTCATTTTTTGTTTTCGGGATTGATTTGTCATTGTTTCTGATCATGATTATTGTATGTCAGCAGTTTTGTTTTAGCCCTGTTAGTGAAAACAGTTCCTTTGGAAGTCCTGATTGCAACCTAAGGACCATCCACGAATATAATCCATCAGACAAAGATCATACTAGTAGAAATATAATGCGAGTAAGCAGAAGTTCCCTACAGCTTCAGTGCAACTTGAATAATGAGAAGCCAATTGATGCATTGAAGAAGTTGCCTGGAAATGACAAATGTGCTGACTGTGGTGCCCCTGAACCAGATTGGGCTTCCTTGAATCTTGGGATTCTTATATGCATCGAATGCTCTGGCATTCATCGGAATCTTGGTGTGCATATATCAAAGGCAAGTTGTTATTAGTTTCCTAATAGCAACTAAATTCTTCTTCAAGTGCATGCTTTTGGTTCCATTTCTTCATTTGTTAGTCTTAAAATACTTTTTTCCTTTTCTTTTAGGTATACATCATAGGAGCAAGGGTTGGGGGGATGGAGTTGGGGTGATTTTGAATTGAATGATTCGGGAACTAAGGTTTTCAAATCCTGAGTAGTAAATTCATTATATTGCTTGCATAACTTTTAGTTACTATGCATTCCAAATGCTTTGCCCTTGCTTTGATCTATTTTTTTCAATCATTTTTTGTGGATCTCATATCCACCTAATATTTGAGCCCATTGAAGTATAGCTTCAAATCCTTTCTAAAAAATCCTTGAATTCAAAATGCAACCTCAAGATTTGTGACTGCATGCTAGAGAAGATGAAAATAGAAAGTATAAGAACAGGGTATCACTCTTAAAGAAACCATACTATATGCAGTATTTTTTTGTTCAAGAAGTTTAATGAAAACACCTATTCTCATATTATCTTGTTTCAGTAGAGATAATTGAAACACTTGATGTTATCTCCAGTGAATGCAAACATATGCCCAATATACACCTGAAGACCCACGTTAATCCTGTGAAATTCTCTAAACCAACAGATTACCCAGAATGCTCATGTGACCTTTAGCAATAAAAAACAATAATTCCAGCTTCTAGTGCATCTCAGGTGGTTCAAGTAGTGGGTTGAGTTATCGATCTCCTCCTATTTAATCCTTAATTTCCTTGTTGTGGCCCAAAAGGTACAGGGTTGGATCAGCCAAGGACTCAAGATGCTAGAAGCGGTTATAGGTTCACGAGTTTTCAAGTTTCAACCACAGTGCATAGAGTTAGTAATAATACTTGCTCACACTTTTAAATGGCAGCTATTCCAATTTTATTGTTCACACCCTAGACTTGCTAGGGTGAGAATTCATGAGTTCTCAAGTGCATAGGAATACAGTTAATTGTTGACTTATGCTGTGTTGGTACTCGTGGGTGTCACACTTTAGTCTACCAACTAATGTAGGACAATGTTGGGATCTAGCAATCTTCCCTATGCCTGATGTCCTTAGTGCACATAATGATTGAGGGTCAAACCATTGTCCATTTGGATCTTAGAGATAGTTCTCTGGCAGCAGAGGTTTCCATACAATTGCAGAGTAGCACTTCTGACCTGTATAACATGGGTGCCGAGACTAAAGCCGAGCACTTTTAGTCGGTAATTGTTCTAACTTGTGAAAGCCGCACATCGAATGCAAAGGAGACAAGTCATGCTGCCTTAGGACTTTTACAAACTTCATGAAATTAAGCGAGTTGCAGTAATGAATAGGCTTAAGGTGTGGAAATTCGTGAGTCATATTGTATCCTTGCATCTTGAGCCAATGTACAATCCTTTCTGAATATCAAGTTTGAGGCCTTATTCACTAGGTCATTTTTTCCAGACACGGAGGCGAATTTGGGGCCCACTTAAATCCTTGTTATGCTGAATGTCTATTTCAAATGGACATGATCAATTCTTACTAGATATAAGTTTTTGAGGTTAATATACTTGCACCCTAAACTGGAAGATTCTGAAGGTCCAAATTATCCATACCCAATTTTTTCTCTTTTATTTGTTTGTTTTTGGGGAATCACTTACAAAGTTTTCTGCTATGAACTCATTTTATAACTACAGTTATGTGTTTATTACTATTAAGGGTGTGGCTGTGTAGGTGATAACAGCTGTATGATGATTTTATTGACAGAAATAGTTTTCTCTATGCTTTTCTTGCTATTGTCTTCTGCTTTGAATTTGGACTTTGTCCTCAGATTCTCTTTGTTCTCATATGCTAAATGGCATCTAATTACATTATTCAAGACCATAGAAAGGAAAATCGAAGTGAAAAGTGTCCTATAGGACTTTGCTGGTGCAAGGGCATATAAATATTTATTGCTTGTTGAAAAATTAGTATTCACCAAATAAAACCTTGAGTGTTTTGCTAGATTATGCTCAGTAAAATTAACATTCTCAATCTCCAGCTGAACAACCAGCTTACTGTTCAGGATGCTACGAATTCATGGTCCTTGTCAAGTATAGACGTTTCTTCCACACATTTATTCCAAAATAGACTTGATCAACAAATTAAGTTTTTCCTTGGAATGAGGGTCAATGTTTTGCCTTGTGTGTAATTAATCGCCTTGGCCAATTTTCAATAAAGCAACTTTTGAAGTTTGTGGAAAGGGCATCCCTTTTCAATGCTTCTATAACCACTTTTTTCTCCTTCACCGAGCCATTTTGTTAATACTAAATGAGTATCCATGAAGTTGATTGCGGAAGTAGTTATATAAAATATCTGTACAAGCATGTGATATTATGTTTACTGATTGCTGATCTCACAGTCTCCGTCTTAACTTCCAATGCAGGTAAGATCGTTAACACTTGATGTGAAAGCGTGGGAACCTTCTGTCATTGCTTTGTTTCAGGCACTGGGTAATGTCTTTGTCAACTCAGTGTGGGAAGGAGTCTTGCGAGCAAGTAGAACTGCTCAGGCAGATGAAATACCAATACGGTAAAAAATGCAATTATACAGGTTACTGCAACTTTCTTGCATACTTAATAATTTGTTAATGACAAGTATATCTTTTACACTGTAGGACTTTTGAATCTGATAAAATCAAACAGTTTTTTTCCAAACCACATCACAATGATCATATATCCGTCAAGGAGAAGTTCATTCATGCAAAGGTATTGCTCCAAGTAAATGGGTGTTAGTTTCTTTTGCAGTTCTTCTATCCATTTTGAAATTCAGAGTATTGGTGCCGGATAATTAAGGAGGGTTTGATGAACTGGCTAATACATACACACACCCACGCATATATATATATATCTTTATCTTCCTTATTTAAGCAGCGCCCCTGCCGCCCACCCCCCTCTCAACCACCACTAAAACAAAAAGGAAAGAGGAAAATGCTTGTAAATAGGTCGGGTAATTTCACACACCATGTTAACAGCAGTATGCTCTTTTGATGACTGCAAATTTTGACTTGCTTTTGAGTTGTCCTACTACTACTTTGGGCTTTCTCTTTGCACAAAATGCTGAATGTCTATAAACGATCAGAGAAATACTTGGGAGATCTAGTTTTCTAGGTTCAACTGTAAGAAAGTAGAATTTGTCATCAAATTAGACCAAAGACCTAGTATATAAGATCTCGCTCCTTCCTACTTACTATGTTATTTGCAAACTCACTCCTTCCTACTTATCGTGTCCTGCAATGCAATAACATGTATCTTCTTTTGTCTCGGTGTAACAACTGCTGAGTTCCCGCCTTCCACATTTGTGGTAGATCTCTTTTGTTGACCAAAAATTCTCTTGGGGATTTGGAGAATGATCTTTACGTACTTTTGGTTAATGAGTGAGGTTTACTTATTTATTCACTTTTTCTTTTGAGTAAGGTTACATGCCAAGTATGAAGATTTAACTGTAGTATTAACCTATATGCAGGTAGATAAATTGAAGTTAATGAATACAACCACCAGAATTTATTTTTATAAATAGCAATAAGAGAAAGAAGGAATTTGGCTCCTTTTAGTGACTTAGTCGAATTAGATACTTTTATGATATGAATTAGCTTGGCTTTTGTATTAACTATGGCATTGGCAGGCGCCAGTTTGAAATAACATATTTGAATCTCAAGAAAGAAGCGGAGGGACAAATTTCTTTTTCTTTTAGTCTCTCAGCATACCTTAGTGAGGTCTTTGTGGCATCTGCCACATCAGATTGGTCTTGTGATGTAGTTGTCTTCTTCCTCTTTAGTGGTTCCTGACCAACAAAAAATGTCACTTTATTACTCATTAGCAGTTAAAGTTATTTGATTGATATAATAGTATGATAGATCCCTTATGGTTTAACTGAATTTGGCTTCCAATTTATGCAACCTAAACTTAGTGCTCTATTAACTCCAGTATGCAGAAAAACATTTTGTTCACAAAATAAAGGACAGTCAGCATCTTCTTTCAGTTGCTGAACAGCTGTGGGAAAGTGTCCGTATAAATGACAAGAAAGCAGTGTACCGCATTTTAGTCATGTGGGAAGCAGATGTTAATGCAGTTCATGGTCAAGCATCATCTGTTGCATCATTAACTTTAGCAAATGTGATGAGATTGCACGAGAAAGCAAATCCTGACGAGAACTTTCATGGTATGGATGTTAGTACATCAAAGTCCTTGGGCTCACAAGAAGATGACGAGAACCCTTTCGTTGACGAGATTTATAATGGTTGTTCCTTGCTTCACCTTGCCTGTCAAACTGCTGATATTGGCATGGTAGAACTTCTCCTACAACATGGGGCAAACATCAATTTTCGTGACGCAAGGGGTTATACACCGCTACATCATAGCATTATTAGGGGCAGAACTGGAATTGCTAAACTGTTAGTCGCAAGGTAATGTTTTGCCTCACTGCCCCTCTCTGTTGCTTTTCCATAAACATTTTGTTGTTCCCTGTTCTTATAATGAAAGTTCTTTTGCCTCTCAAGTTATTTTTGAACAATTTATTTAGTCTATTTACTTGGGATGACCATTTAAACTGATTCCTAGCCATCCTTATTGATTTACTATTTTTCATCAACATATTGTGTTTGAGTTCCAGAAATTTTACCTGACAGCCAAATTTCCGATGCATGATGGCGTCTACCTGGTTATGCTTCAGTAGTTTAAGTATGGGATAATTACACTCCCCTCCTCTGAGGTTTGGTGTAATTACACGTAAACCTCTTGTAGTTTGGGAAATTACACCTAGCACCCCTAAGGTTTGCCTATATCTAACAAACAAGTCCCTCCGTTAGTCAAAATTTACCGAATCGACTGATATTAGCAAAAAAAATTAGAAAAAAATCTATATTAACCTTTGATTGACTTACTGCATGATAAATAAATTTTTTCGAACTAAATTACCCTTATAACGATGAAAATATACGTCCTCAGATTTATTAACGCGTGAGACGTATGAGGGTAATTTGGTTATAAAAAGATTTATTTTGACCTGCAATAAATCAGTAATAAGTCAATTAAAGGTTAATGTAGATTTTTTTCTGATTTTTTTGTTAATATCAGTTAATTCCTCAGGGCTGCTAGATGTAATTTTCCAAACCACATGGGGTTTACATGTAATTACACCAAACCTCGGGGGGTGTGTAATTATCCCTTTAAGTATTTAAAGAGAGTCTTCCACAGTAGTTTATGGTTAATAGCATGGTCCTTTCTCATAGATAACTAATATTCTAAGACAGATGTAAATTATCCATGTGCCTGGCTAGATTTTGCTGGAGTGAACTATAATTAGCAGTTGTTAAGATTGTTTTTCCGAGGCGATTGTGTAGTGCGGTGTCTTCTTTGCAAGATTCTACAATTCATGCTAGTCCACTAAAACAACTAGAAACAGCTCTTAAGAAATCATGATTATAATTGTTTTACGTCTGAGAAATCTGGGCTTGTTCTGTTGGGTCAAAGTAAGAGTCTGTACAAGATACTCTCACATAATGGCATAACAGCAGCATCATTAATCACTTATGTAACGAATGGTCCTGCCCATAGACATTTTCTACACTTCATTTCTTGACATTAACCTGTACCATCTGAGGCTAAGACAATGTATTTCATCTTTTAGTAACGGCACTAGTCATAATTTATACAGGGGAGCCAGTCCAGAAGCAGCTGATAATGAAGGTAGAACTCCTTTTCAGCTATTTGCAGAATCAGCCATAGATGATGTCGAGCTCCTTGCTCTCATGAAACATGCAAATAGATAGCATTATTTGCAAAAATCAAGTTACATATACCGAAGAGCAGAGCGTAATCCAGTTGGGGTTGGCTGATAGGTGCATTATCCCACAGGACTTTCTACCAGAAACGGACGACTCCTTCACCACAGCGACATTATGAATTGAGATGTTGAGAAACTAAATGATTTCTTTCCTAGAGATCTCCTGGAGGGAGAAGAGATAAAGTGATTCGCCCACTTGCTGATCACGCTTGTTTGACCCTGGGAGATTACTGTTTTTTTTGTACAAGAGACTTGAGGCCATATTTAAGACGCACCTTTATTTAAATTCCTGGCATTTTAGATACTGTAGAGTAGGCAATTGCAATTCTATGGTGTACATAACTGCTAAATTATTTGATCATTGAACGGAAAGACAATTGCTTTCAAAGATTCAGTTGCAATTTTGGCCTTAAACTCAAATGATTACAAGATATTATTCTTAGGTGATTCAGGTCTTTCTATGTTTCCTTTTCCTCTTTTCTTCTTGTGTGTGTCTCGTTACGGTGCAACGTGATGTGGGGGAATCTGCATTTGAACCCATAATCTCTTCTACTCTGAGGAGATTAATCTTTAGCAAATTCTAATTGTCTTGTTCTTTTCATAATCATGAGATAGATCCATTTTTGTGTTAGCATGATCAATCATTCCAGTTCATCTCTTGCTTCACGAACCATACAAGTCACAGACATCAAAAGACAGAGAAATCCAGCACATTATTGTTCAACACTCTCGTGTGATTCATGCATCACATTTCCTGAGAAACCAAAGTCCTACAACTATTCATAGAGCTGCCAAGACAAGCGTGGACTAACCAGCACTTCCAATGGATTCTCCCTCTCCACAGAAACACCATCTTCATTCACCTCCACCAGTGCAGAAAAATCAAAACCCTGAACCAATCTAGCAAGTGTGAAGCTCGTAAGTTCCATGGCAAACGCGATTCCAGGGCACGATCTCCTCCCACAGCCAAACGGGACGAACTCAAACTGCTGCCCCCTGACATCCATTGCACGTGCATGGCCAGTCATCAAGAACCTCTCAGGCAGGAACCTGTCAGGCTCCGGCCAAAATCCAGGGTCCCTGTGCAGCTTCCACAGGTTTACAAACAGCTGCGTGCCCCTGGGAATGAGGTAGCCAGCAACATGGCATTCGTGGACCGCCTCGTGCGGTAGAGACAGGGGCAAGGGCGGATAGAGGCGCAGAGTTTCTTTGATGGTGGCCTGGAGATAGAGCAAGTTGTTGAGGTCAGATTCTTGTACCCATCTTTGCTTGCCTACATTGGTGTCTATCTCTGCTTGGGCACGTTGCATGACTTGTCTGTGGTTTGTTAGTACTGAGATTAGCCTTGTCAGGTACATGGATGTCGTGTCGAAGATGCCAAGGATGATGTTCTGCATCGATGATTAAGTTATAGTGAGGCAGGGACAGAAGAAATAGATCTAAAAGTTGGAGGGTTTGCATGTAAATTAGATGCAATTCAAGATTTTTGCACCATTCGAAAATTTAAGGTTACTAATTTATAATTTATATATTATATATTTATATATATATATATATATTTCTTTAGAGATTATGAAACTTTATCTTTCTCAATATGATAAAATGAAATCATTAATTATTTACAAATTTATATGTTATGTTTTAGTTTTCAAGAACTAGAAATTTCCCGAAAAAAATTTAACAATAGAATATATTCCCAAAAACATTCTTTGTTTATATATAGTGAAAATACAAAATTCTATATTATTATTTTAATTCATAATAGTATTAAATTCATGTGTCATGTGAAAATTACATGTAGAATACGGTTATTTTTCCAATGTATATACATCTCGAATTACACATATAATAAATAAAACTACTACGAATATTGTAATTGTAATATATGATTCATGTTCCTAAGAAACACAATCAAACGAAGTAGGCTGCATGACAGTACCAAAGTGAAAGGTTTTCACAGAGGATATATAGAAAGTAACTTACCAGGGTAAATTATATTTCTGTCCCCATGTATAGCCACTTATCCATTTTTGTCCCTAATGTTTATATATTTCACAAATTTGTTCCTACCGTCAATTTAGGGATCAAATTAAATATTAGAAATCAAAATCGTGACAGGCGAGCATTTGGAACCAAAAACGTATAATTGAGTTTATATAGGGACCAAAAATGTAATTTACACGAACTTACCACCACAAACGTTTTGATAATTGCTTGCCTTGTAGGTGCATCAATCAAGAAGTTGTCATGAACAATGGAAAACACCTCATCCATCAAGTCTTGCTCCTCTCCCTCTTCCCCTTTGATCACTCTTCTCTTCATACATTCGTCGATCCACTCCTCTATGACGCCATCAAGATCTTTCGATGCCCGTTTCATTCCCTTTATGTGCCCTTGAAGATCCATCCATCTCAAAATGGAATTGGAATCACATCAGAAACCACAAACTGCCCTGATAAGCATGCAACTTCTCTTATAATGCTTCTAAGCCTTTCTACTTCCATTGTTGCAGCAGTATTTTCGTATCTTTTTCCAACAATCATCTTCACAACTATGTTAGAAGTCATCTCTTCAATCCAATGGCTGATCACCACTTTGGATGGCCTCACTCTTCTTGTTTGATAGTACAATCTTCTGATGGTTGTGATGGTCTCAGACTTGCCAAGCTTCTTGGTTGCCTTGAGCCTCGAGGATGACAGGAGTTCCAAGGAGATAAGGTTTCTCATTTCGCGCCAACATGGACTATCGTTGATCCCAAACTGCTTGTGTGCATAGACAAGATGCTCTCCAGCACTGGATTTCGGCCTATTGGCAAAGCACTTGTCATTAGTCGTGAAGCATTCCATGATGGCTTCTTGGCTGCTGACAACCACTGCACGTTGCATGCCTAGACAGAGAGTGAAAACAGGGCCATATTTATCAGCAAGAGTGCCTAGAGTATAAGCTATGTGGTTTTGGCCACTTAGAAGATGAAGGTGGCCTATAATAGGCCAGGCCCCTCTTGGTTGTGGAGGAGAAGAGCCATAATCAACATTCGTAGATCTATGAGCATCTTTCCTCCATAGATTGTAGAGCAAGGCCAAGCACAACAGACCAGAAAGTATTGCTCCCACATGCACTAGAATCAAGGTCATTTTGTAGAGAAAGAAGAGATCCAAGAAGATGATTCTGGTCCAAAACCAAGCAAAATATGAGGTTTTTCGACAAGTTCCAAGATTTATGCTGGATGCGTGACTGAGTATTGTAAATGATTCGAGACTAGCCAAACAAAACGTAAGCAAGAAATATGTCTGAGTTTGATTTGAAAATGGTCCTCTTACCAGTCATTCTCTACCTAAGTTTCAATCAGTTTGTTTGGATTTGGAACCACTGCAGCAGTATAAATGCAGAGTATCAGTTTTGGGCAAAGGTGGTGTTAAGAGGAAATTGACTGGATAACCTAGGAATAGAAAAATGACCATTAAATGCCGAACAGAAAATTGTTTAGAGGTTAAAGTAAGTAATGGTCACTGTCCAAGTAATTTCACCCCATTCTGAAAGAGGAGTTCTCACAAAATCAATGGCTATATGGCCTGTGTTTTTGGACTTTATTGTGATTTCTGATCATTTTAAGTCTTCTTTTCTGTCAGTTCAATTATGATAGAAAGTATGTATGCTTTTTAATAAAACTCAAGTAGACTTAAGTTGAAACCAAATATTAGATCAGATGCCAATAAAAACAGAAATCAAGTGAAGAAGTGGATTAGGATTAGAAATTCATCACAATTCATGTGGGAGAAAGAAAGTGGAACCCATGAAATGAAAGGTTTCATCTACAGCAAAAAATGTTTATTTAGAATTGATTACAAGAAATCATCATTGGTTCCTCATCAACATATGTAGAGTGTTATATGCAAGAACTGATTCATCGATAATCATTGTAAAAGGTCACACTTCTGCAGGATTGTGTTTGCTTTCCTTGGAAAGGCACTTTCATCGATGATTCAGATCAATGAGACAAAGATACTTGGATCTTTTCTGCTTCGCCTGCATGTATGAATTTTGTATTTAGTTGAGGAATACAAACAAATTAAAGACGATTGTACAGATGCATTTCTGAATTCGACCATATTGAAAGCAGATGAATGACGATCCTTTTTTTTTTTTATGGTATCTTTTACATTATATAAGTTAAACGGGCAATTGTGTATTCATTTCAGAGAAATTAGTTCAGCAGAAACCAGTACTCAGTAATCACACAATTAAAATTGATGGGAAGGGAACATGTGTGAGGAGAGGGGTGTGGAGAAATTTTCCTGCATTTGTGTTGATAGAATTGACAAATAGAAGAGAACAATTGTGTGTGTGTGTGAAGTTATTGAAGTGATATTGAAGTCGAAATGGCAATGAACTTGAAACAACTACCGGCAAATTGAAAGTTCTCAACATTAAAGCAAGGCAGCTTTGACTTACGAAAAAGATGCAAGTCTTTATGCATGTAGACCAGTGCTCTAGATGCAGTGCTTTTATTCCATGGGAGACAAGGGGTAGAATTCTTCACCTCGCTTTGCCTGCTTCAGTAATTAAAAGAAAAAAAAAAATTATCAATGTTTTCTGCTAAATGTAAATTTAGAGAGTTGCGCTCAACAAAATCTGAGCATGTTCTTCATGGCCTATCCAAAACTTTATCACCAAAAGGGCCTAATATAATTTGACAAAGAAAGAGCATAGCCAGATTTAAATCAAGATTGAGATAGGCTGCAATACTACAACATACCATGTCGTCAATCGTACTTGTATCAAATAGTGAAGCATCGGCATATCCGCTTGATTCTTTGCACAGGAGACAGTGAGCTCCTTGGATCAATAAGAAGGATAGCAAATCCCACTTCTAGACAGAACAAGAACCAACAAGGATCAGGTGGAAGAAATAATTCATTAGAAATGCTTCTGGAATATGTGGTTGTTGCCCGTCATCATGAATTTCATCCAGTAATCACCATTAAGGATTTTAATTTTGGACAAAACTAAGAGAAATCAGGTAAGAAATTTGCAAGCAGAAGTAACAATGTACTCATGAAAGCATACTTCCTTTAACATGATATGAAAGTAGCAAAAGCTAAGAAGATTAAGCAAACACACCATACCTCTGAAAGAAAAGCTATGGAAGCGTGGCCTCCAATTTGGTGCAGGCTCCAGTTGCTTTTTCCCTAATCAGCTAAGATTAAACCTGACACGCAACTTCAGATACTGCTTGCACAGACTGGTCACTGCCAATCTCCAAATCGCCTGGTTGATATTGGATAATCAAGGCGTTTAAACTCAAGGATGATGGCACCCAGCCAAAGCTCACCATAACGTCAAAAACCTTATCTAATTCTTCTTCTCCGTATCCTATTCTCTTCAAACCATAGGCCAAGGTACTGCATGTAGCAACAGTCGGTTTATACCCTTGCTCTCTCATTTTATCAAGTGATGCCAATACCCCTGAAATATCTCCATTTCCACACCATGCCCCTACCAGTATTTCACTAACCTTTCCTTTCAATACACCCCCGCCCAGAAGTTCATTCCAGACTGTAAATGCTTTTTCCAAATTTCCATCTTCATAGAATGCATCAAGCATCAATCTATATGCTACTTCATCAGGATCGATACCCTTTTCTACTAAGTCCTCAAATAGGGCAAACATCCTGGATCTATCCCCTACTTTGCTATAACCATGCAAAAGGGAAGTGTAAGTCACAATTGTGGGTGCAATATTTCTCCTTTGCATCTCCGTAAGAAGTTTCTCTGCTTCCTTCATGTTGCCCATCTTACTATAGTGATTGATTATAATAGTGAAGGTTATGTGATTAGGCATGATTTGCTTATCAACCATGTCTTGAACCAGCTCAAGTGCTTTAGTCAATATTCCAGACTTGCAAAACCCATCAATCAATGTGTTGAATGTAAGTATAGATGCAACACCCCTCTCAACCGTTTCTTGGAATAGGGATAAAGCTTTCTCCATGTCTCCTTTCTTGCAGCACCCATTGACAAGAGCATTGTAGACGAAACCGTCAGGTGGAACCCCACTCGATGACATTTCTTCCAACAAACGAAATGCTTCATCCAGATTTGCTGACTTGCAGTACCCATCGATCATTGCGGTAAATGTAATCTTATTTGGTGTCAACCCTCTGCCAGATAGTCCTGTGAACAGTTCCTTAGCTCTCTCTAGGTCACCCGATCTTAACAATCCAGAAATCAAGGCATTGTAAGTGACAATATTAGGATTTATACCCTTCTGACGCATTTCATCATGAAGCCTGAAAGCCTCTAGCATATCACCTTGCTTAGAGAAACCAGATTAATGAAGTATAAGTGTAAACATCAGGTACCAACCCCTTTTCACAGAGGTTGGAGAAAATTTTCATTGCTTCTTGCAATTTCCCATTCTTGGAAAGGCCAATTATGAGTACACTGTAAACGTGCACATCTGGGAGTAGACGCTGTTGTAGCATGCGACTGAATATAGAAAAGGCCTGTGTTATGTTCCCCTTTTTGCAGAGACCATCAATCATTGATGTATAATTATAAAGATCAGGAGCTATACCCTGATCAAGCATCTCCATGAAATAACTTTCTGCAGTCTCTACCTTACCCATCTCAATATATCCAGAAATCAAGGCCCCAAGGTGTAGGCATTTGGCATCAGTCCCCTCTCCCGCATTCCGATGAGACAAGTTCTTGCCTCTTCCATCCTCTTTGCCTTTCTAAGACCAATGATTACAGAATTATAGCAGAAAACATCAGGCACGGTGCCTTTCTGCCACATAACGTCCAAAATTCTCATTGCCTCTTCATACTTACCTTCATTCACATAACCTTTTATAATTGTCGTGTAGATCACGGCGCTGGGTTTGATACCTCCTGCCATCATATTCTCCACTAAAAGATTGGCCTGTTCTAGATCGCCTGAGCTGCTTAACTCATTAATTATAGCACCAAAGGTGTATGCCGAAGGTGCCAAGTTTCTTTCGTTCATCCAAACCAGAACTTCAGAAACCTTATCCACATTACGCTCTCGACTATACCCCTCAATCAAATAATTGTATGTCTGGGTTTGGGGGTGTATTCCCATTTTAGTCATCTCATGTATTAGACTTACTGCCTTCTCCATGTCACCAGCTTTGCAGACCATGTATGATAGCATTATATGTCACCAGATTCAATTTAATTCCACGTGCAACCATTGCATCCTTGACTTGAAAGGCCTTATCCACAGCTCCCTCTTTCATGAACCCATTTATCAAGGCAGTGTAGGCATATGATCAGGGTTTAAGCCTCTTTCACGCATCTCCTCCAAAATCAACTTCGCCTTGGAAGATCTCTTGTGCTGACAAAACCCATCAATAATTATGGTATAAGTATAATTATCAGGAGCGAGACCCTTCTCAGCCATTGTCATCTTGAGTTGCAAGGCCTCATCAAAGGCTCCGCTGCCACACAAACCCTCTAATGATGACATTATAAGCAATCAAGTTTGGGTCACACCCGTTTTCTTCCATCTCAAAAAGAACCCTCTTTGCCTCCCTTCCTTTCCCAACTTTGCAATAAGCCGTAATCACACTAACATAAGTGTAGACATCGAAATCAATCTTTCTTTCCAGCATTTCCCTATACACCTTCCAAAACAGCTCCATGCTATTGCATTTCAACAAATCCTTCAACAAAGAATTACAACACAATAAACTGATCCTAAAGTCCCCACCTTTAACTCCCAAAAACACAGTCACAGCCTCACTCCACATAGCCTTTTTCCTATACACATCAATCAATAGCTCAAACACCACCGGCCTCGATCTAAACCTCGAACACCCATTATAAAGATTCAAAATTGAGTCCAAAACGTCAGAAACCGAAACCCGGGCATCCACCATTTTCCCCAATACATTCACGGCAGGGGCATAAAGATTAGAACTGCACAAAACCAACGCAAGAATCGAATAAGAATGAAGATTCTGAGAAGTACCCAGATGCCGATTCGACCAGTTGAAGAAATCAACGAGGCGCCTGGGGTGAACAGAAACATTGGTTCTCTGGAGCACTGAATGGACCACATCAGCGTTTAGTCTTTGTGTGATGTGCGATGATTCCAGCAAAAATTGCCAGTTATTATGCTTCAAAATCTTGTCAATCTCTGCGGCTGTGGCTTCACTTTCTGCAGGGCTGCGAGAATATTGCTGGGATTTAACGGAGATACAAAGAAGCCTAGTTTTCTTGATTAAACCTCGTTGACATCTCATCAAAATAGAAGCTTTGGGTGAGAACAATTGCACCATTTTGTGCTTTTTTTTCCCGAAATTATGTGAAAATTCCCATGTAACAGTGTGTTTTAGAGGTTTGCAGCCATCTGCATCTCCGGTTTGTTTTCAAGAAATTGCAGCAGTGCAGTGTGTTGGGACTCGGAGATGAATATCAATCGGCCTCATGTGAGTCCACTGGGCTGAAATTGAAATTGATACCTTAAACGGGCTTAACTTGAATCTTATTTGGATAATATTTTGCCTGAAACGGGTCGGCTTTGGAGTGGATTTGTTCGTTTTTCGAATCCAATCTACAAAGACTTTTATTAACTCAGGATTCAAACTGAGCCCGAAGGGTTGAACCCGTTAGACTCGTTTTATAATTTTATAAATATTGAAAAATAAATATAATTTTTTAATTAGAATATTTATTTTTTTAAAAAAACCTAATTGTTCGCAATATTATATGTGCATGTTATGATTTTTGAAATAGTCAAAATTATAAATATATTTATCGCACTTATATATTAAAGACAGATTATATTTTGTTAAATTTTTGCAGTATTATTTTGATGTAAAGAATAATAAGTATTAAAATTGATTATCCAAAAAGAGATCTAACGACATAAAAATTATATTTGCATTCGAAACGCAAGTATAACCTACTCAATCGAAGGACCTAACATGATATATTATATTCGATTCAATAAAAATTTAAAGTCATTTTCAATATATATATATATATATATATAATCTCGATTCAATTAAAAATTTAAAGTCGAATTTTCAAATATATATATATATATATATATATTAATATAATATTATAATATATATATATATATACGGGCTTGGAGTCCATTATCCAATATAGCTACAATCACAAAAAAAGCTTGGCCCGAATCCCAAATAAAAAATGGGCCCGATAACAAGGTCGGATTATCTACTCTCGGTAATGGAACGAAGAAAATTTTTATAGGTAAATTATATTGACACGTTTTCAGATTATGTTTAATTACACAAATATTTCATATTTAAAAAAAAAAAAAGGACACTTCTTAAATTTGCAGTTGTAATAATAAACATACTTTCTATTTAGTGCTGACAAAAACACTTTTTAGAGAATATTCATATAATAGGTCTGATTCAAATATATCCATGTAAATTGTCTAACTTTTATGTGGTTTGAGTGTGAAAATAAATGGAGGGGTGTCATAGAATATGTCTATTATTACAAGGTTTATTAAATTATTATACTCTATTGTTTATTTATTTCGTACAATTAATGATAAAGAGTGGTGAAATGCCCATAATTCCATATCATAGTTTATCTTTTTCTTTTTTGTTTTTATTTTTTTATTTAATAAAATAACTACAATTATCAACTGCTCCACGTGCCCACAGTGTCTGAATGTTGGTTACGAGATCGAAGTGTCCAGTCTCTTTATGTGTATCATGAATTTTTTCTTTCATTGATTTAATAAAATAAGTAATTAAGATAATATTATTCTGTTTTTCAATACAATTATTAAATACTTTTTGGACAGAGATATATATTTAGAAAAAGAAAATAATTTAATTTAAATCGATCAATATAGATGACGAGGGGTACATCTTACAAAAGTCGTATCAAAATCTTTCCAAGTACAATTATGGTCTGCAAACAATATTTGGATTCGTTTTATTAATTTATGATATATATTCAGTCAACCTAAACCCGAATATGTATGGAATCATCGTGATGATCATGTATGGTGTGTAGTTCACAAAATCTAAACATGCACTGTATATGTAAAATCATACAATAGGCAAAAATATACAAATAACCGCACTCCATGTAGTAGGTACAACTTTTGCAACTCTAGCATATTCTACAACATTTACTATTCTATGCTTACGTTATACCTGAATTAAGCGGGCTATAACTTCGATTATAATTTATTTTGTAGGTTTCCAGGTAAGAGACTCGAGACGTATTATGCTCCTTGTGGTTGGCAAATCCGTAATTTTATAGAGATATTAACTCTAGAATTTGATATAATAATAGGCCTATTATCTTCTTCTTCTTCTTCTTCTTTTTTTTTGAATAAATTACATTAACAATCCTCAAGGTTAGGCCTAATTACATAAACTTCACCCCCTTTGTAAAATTATAGAAACACCCCCTAAGCAGGTGTTAGTGAGTTACTCTAATATACCTGAGCGGGTGTCTGTGTATGTACTTGTAACTAAAACTACAATATCAAATAATATACTTATAAATTTACAAATTATAGTAAGATATATTAGAAGAAATTTATATTTAATCATGATTAATTGCCATTGTTAACAGCCATTGACCAGGCCACGCAACAATTGTCGGCCCTGATTTTTACGACTGTGGCTAAAACATTCGTCATAACGACAAACAATGGTAAAAGTATGAGCACAACAAAAATAGTTTTTATGGTGGATAACTCGATTTTTATTTAGTCATGGTTAATAATAATTATTTACCACAATTTTAGTCCATAGTCGATAATATATAGTCAATAATAAATTTTCTTCCAGTAATATTTATATAATTAAACCTAACCTTAAAAAAATATCGATATAATTTTTTCTTTCACAAGTATATATAATGAGAATGAGGTTGATTAATTTGTGCAGCTTGTGAAGGCAAGAAATAATAGGTGAGAAATGAAAGAAGCATCCACCACACATTATTCCAATGAACTCAAAACTGCTTGTTATGGACCATCAAACCACTAATCACCAATCCCTCTCCACCCTTTCACAAACCACTTTCCTCATTTTTCTTCTGCAATCCTACAAAACCAAAATTTTATAAGCCATTTTCAGCCAAACACCCCCTTGTTGAGCTACTATAATTCTTGTGATTTCATTATGAAAATAGATACCTCATTAAGCACAATCACTAGTTGGTTTACCCATAGGAGACTATGTAATTAGTGGGTGTTTGGTTATACTTATTTGAAACGTTTTATAAGCTCGTACATCTTATATAAAATTTTTACAGCTTATAAGATTTTATTTTAAAAAAAAAAATTGTTGAAGTGTTCAAATAAAATAAGATAATGGGGCTTATATGATGTTAGCAATGATAAATTTGTAATTAGTACAATTGAATTTGAAGAAATTTGTTAAAATTTTAAAATTAAGCTGAAACCCCCTTATTTTTATTTTTTTTTAAAAAAATAGCATTCATTAAGTTAAAAAAAAAAAGCGTCAATCACTTTATAATATTTTATCAGCTTTCAAACATCTTATAAGATGTTTTTAAAAAGTTAATAAACCTACTCAAACACCATATAAATACCGAAAGAAAAAAAATTCAAGGAATTGAACTCGGGATCATAATTGGATTTTATATTTCAAATTCCGTTGCATCTTCTATGCATTTAATACGTATGTATATTATGTATATAGAACCTTCCATTAATAAAGTAGATGATGTCATTATCATACACATAGCATTTAGTAAGTTTAGGGATAAATTTACATTAACACCCTCTAAAAGATGTCTAATTACACAAACACCCCACATACCTCTTTGTAAAATACAAGTAAACCCCTAGAGGTTTATAATTATACTTACAAATACATCTTATCAATAGCAAATCTTACATAAATACCCTATAAGGTATATTACACTAACACACCTCATAGATAAATCTTCCAAATTTTCAAAGAGCAGTGACTACTCACATAATTACGCATAATAGAAAGAATGTCGATATAATTTATCTTAAATATAATAAAAAAAAATACAATAGAATTTGAAATCGAAAATCCAATCTACTAGCCATCAGCCAGTTCCAAACAGCCCACCCCATGTAAGTACAACCCTAGAAAAAAGCACAATTAAAATACCCAAAATAAATGCTATATGATCTAACACATGATGCAAAAGTCCAAGCCCAAATAATAGCAAAACTAAAAATGGGCCTTACATAATTGTGACAAAGAACAATTAAATTTTTTTTCCCCTTTATTTGAATTTATATTTAGGAAGAAAAGAGGAAGCAATTGATGGTTGATGTCACACACAACCACTATGATTTTTGTTAGGACAATTGGGCCCTCTTACCTAACATGAAATCTTTGATGCAATACATAACTCTAACTGCAAAATCATCTACAAATCTTCACATGTTATGGTCCCCAATCCCATTTTGGTATATAAATTATTTTATATCTATGTATATATATATGCTACATTATTATATATGGTTTTTTCCAATGTGCATATTGGAAGGGGTTGTGATTTTTTGTTTGCCCATTTTTTGCTAGTGATTTAAAAATCAAGATTCAAACAAATGCCACATTTATAAATTCAATCAATTTCACTCTCTCTCTCTCTTTTTTTTAATTATACGGAGTGAAAGATTAAGAGGGTGTTTGGCTGAACTTATTTAAAATATTTTTGTAAATTAGCGAATATCTTATAAGATGTTTTTACAGCTTACAAGATGTCAAATCTTATTTTAGAAATACGTTGTTAAATGTATGTAGGATGTTAGTAAAGGCAATTTTGTAGTGAATATGATTAGAACTGAAGGACTTGATTAAAATTTTAAAATTTAGTTGAACTTTAAAAAAAAAAAAAAAAAAGAGAGTCGCTTCTCTAAGAAAAAGTAGGAATTTTCAAATTATTTTTTAGTAAAGCTCTTCAATTAAGTATAAAAATTTTGTTCAATATTTTATAAGCTTCATTATTTTGTTTTTTTGTCATAAAAAAGTAATATTTTGAATAAAAAATTAAATAATTAAAAAAGAATTTTTTTATAAACTTATAAAACAATATATTTAAAATTAAGTCGAGTCAAATACCCTCTAAGTCCAACTATTTACCAACTTATTGCGAGTAGTTACATGGTGAAGGCTAACAACTAAAGTAGCCGAATTAAATGTGCCAAGTTATGAATAATAAATATTAGAGTAAATTACATAGACGTACTCTAAAATTAAGACTAATTACACAAATATTATATTATCTCAATAATTATAAGTATATTTTTAAATTTTTATTTGTAATTGCAAGTACATTTTATATTTAGTAGCAAAATCTTAAACAAACAGAGTTCAAAATACATTATACTAACACCCTTACAAGGTGTACTTATAATTTTACAAAAGTTAAAAATATTTATATGATTAGACCTAATCCATAACGTGTCGATGTAATTTACCCTAAACTCCACTTAAAAAAGTATACTATTGGCTACAATATTAATGACTATTGCTAAAAATCATAGTAAATAACTATTATCAAGTAAGGTTAATAAAACGATGCAAAAAATTAATTTTATCACCATGACAAAAGTTATTGCTACTTCTAAGAGCTATGGTAAAAACATTTATCATGACAAATATTTTAACCATCATTGCAAAAATACCAACAATGTTATATGAAAGTGGTCAATGATTATTTACTATAACTATTTATTATTAACCACGATATTTAACCATAATTAAATATTGTATTTCTTATAGTGTGCTCGAGAATATACCACACTCCAAGATTAAATGTAAAAGACACAATTAGAGTGTATATATTTTGGCCCCATTGAGATGGAATGCGGTGTTTTTTTTTTTTTATTTAAGTAAGAGCAATAAATAATTAATTGAAATAAATTTATTGTCCCATTAAGATGGAATGCAGTGTTTTTTTAATTATTATTTAAAGTAAGAGTGATGAATTATTACTAATTGAAATAAATTTATTACAAATTTCTATCAGATATCAATATCTAATAAAAATCATTACAACAACACTTACCATTCAGCAGACACACACATCCACCCATAAAGTGAAGTTTGAATCCATAACTTTAAGATTATGGGATCTCAATTTCCCAAACTAATGTATACTTCATCGACGAGATGGAATGTGGTGTTAATGATGTAGACGTAGCTACAATGCATGCTCAAATAAACCACACATTGAATGTTTGATTGCTTGTCACCTCCGCAAAATTGCACCTCAACATGTGTTTCATGAGCCCCATTTAATTTGGGCAAGTTGTTAACCACGTATTTCGTTGAATCAAAATTTTAGTACACTGAAACAACATATCGAATATTAAATTGAAATATTCAATTTAATTAAAAAAATTCAATTTGTATACATTTTTTATGAATTAATCATAACTTAATAAAAACAAACCACATGTAGAAAGAAATTATAATATAAATATTTTATATTGTATGATAAATATATATTCATATATATACATTAAATTTTTGTATTTGATATCGTTCAATTCACCAATACAAAAATCAAAACTATATTTGAATACTGAATTTTGCTAAAAAAATATTACGGAATACCGAACAAATTTTTGATTCGGTATTCTATATGTAAAAAACTTTTAATTTAATTTAATTTTAGTCAATTAACCAAAAAATATACCCCTAGTCCTATATATTTAGGTGTCTATCGTCTTACACAACAAATCTGTAGTGTATCCTCATTATGACGGCTCCAATTAATTGGGTAATTGCATTGTGGGCTAATAAAGAAGAAAGGGTAAAAAATAAAAGGGTAAATTATACTTTGCCATCCGAATTTGACCGTTTTTACACTTTGGTATTTAAACTTTTTTTTGTGTCAATTTGTCATCTCAACTTTACAAAATTTTGCACTTTGCCATTTATAACTATTTTTTCACCAAGTTTTTGTAAAAAAAAATCACATGCACTCCACATGTGATATTTAAGGGTTATATGATGCGATATTTTTCACATATGCATAGCATCAGATGTTTTTTCGGCAAAAAATCAATCATATATGGTAAAGTGCAAATTTTGCAAAGTTGAGATGGCAAGTTGAACCAAAAAAGAATTTAGATGCCAAAGTATAAAAACGGGCATAATTAGGATGGAAAAATATAATTTACCCAAAATAAAATACAAATTGATGTACGAGGGTATTAATGAATTTCATGTGTTATTTACAAGAATAAGTAATTTAATAAGGGTAAATGCGGTAAAATATTATTTAGGCAGTGTTTGGATAAAATATATTTTACCCATAAATAAAAATGCTATAATTTTTCCTTTCTAATTAAAAAAAAAAAAAAAAAAAAGGTCAGATCGCGGGTTAAACTTGTTATGTAACTCCAACTAACACACAATGTTTCTTTCTCCAAAATTCATTGAGATATTATTCAGCCTGCTGATTATAATCCCAACCAACTCACAGGCATATTAAACCTATTCTATTAAACATTATTCTGCTTTTGACTTAAAAAAAATACTTTTAAAAATATTTCAAAAAAGCACTTATAATTATACTACAACTTTCAACTTTTCTATAAATTTAAAAAAAAAAAAGAAAAATTTTTGCAACTGACCATCATTGTTTGAAAGGTAGTCTCAGACATACTTTTAGAGAAGGCAACCAAGCAGTAGACCTGCTTGCTAAGTATCTTGAACATTCCTTTTGTTTGTGAGATGTACTATTTAGTCTTTATTTGGATCTTATTGCTATTGACAGATGTTAGGGTATTTATTGTACTCCCTGTTTGTGCTCTTTTGTCGAGCCATGAAATTGAGATGTCCTCCTTTTCTGGCCGCTTGGTTTGTCTGATTTTCTGTTACATGTACCCTAACAGACAACCTGAAGGTTTCAAATTGAGATATATTCGTTGCTAATTAGAGATGTAATAGAAATTTTTTGACACACCAAACTTTTAACTCAACTTGGCGATAATCTATATTTCTTTACATTTTTCGTTTTTTGTTGCAAGGGAAGCTTTTTCAGGTGATAAGTAGGGCCCGATGATTTGAGCAAATTGACATAATTTTTTTGACATGCTAGATTATTTCCTCTACCTCATTCCCTTTTTTGACAGTATACCTAGAATACTTTTTGTAAGGAAGTAGTACTCCTTATTTATGCTTTCTTGTTTATCTATTGTAAGGGAGTAGTACTCCTTTTCATGATTTTCTAGACGATACTAGGGTGTTAGTACTCCCCATTATGAATTTAACTATTTTTTATTTATGAATAAAGAAGGGACGTGAATCCCAAACGCTCCCCACCTCCAAGTAGTTGATAAATTAAAAAAAAAAGCCCATAATCACCATAACCTCAAACAGTACAAGCACATCAAACAATGCCTCTAGTACATATCAACTATTACAAATCAATTATTATCAATCTATAATACACTCATATAAAATAACATATTCCACATTTTCAATGAAATTCTAACAATCACGTGGAAAACGGACTCAACCACTGTGGTAGTGATAAATTATAATCACATAGAAGAGATTGGACATGGGTAAGGTACAATGCATTATTGCTTGTACGTACCCTGCAGAATTAGTGCAGTACTTGTGAGTGAAGATGGGACTTTAGGGTGGGGGTGGGGGGGGGGGGGGGTGAAGTTGTTTGTAGGAAGTTGAATTTTGCTTCTAAGTGTGGTTGCATGTTGGTGGAATTACGTAGTGGTGGGACATAAACATAACATATAAGAGCAGTGACAGCAGTCAATTCCAAAATATATCCACCTGTTTGTTTTGTAATTTTACTGTGTTTATGTGTGCAGCAAAAGGCTGAGGTTCGAAATCTTGGGTCGAGTTGTATTGAATTTGTGGATGTTTATCTCATTTTATATGAATTATTATAATTTATTTTTTATTATTAATTATATTTATATATTAATTTAATTGAATTATTGCTATCGTGATAAGTATTGAAACCTTATCTCAGAAAAACAACATCGTCGTAATTATGAGAAGTCGCTACAATGTTTTGAGAAACAAGCGACACATTTCGAGTTTTGCAAGAGTGACCAAAGTTTAATCCGTTTGCTTTACATTTGTTTTTCTTGGGTTAATTTACTCAGTAAAAATATTAATAGGTTGGGCGTTTATAGTTTGCCATTCGATTGAATCATAAAAATTGATACGTTGTAAAATCGAGTTGAAAGTTTCAGTTTGGGATTCGATTTTTATTTCCTTGAAAATTCAATATTCAGATTGATTTTGATTTTTAGTGCTAGTTTATCAAATTCTATCAAAATTTATTTTTATTTTTTTTAATTTTATACACACTAATTACCGTTGCATGCGATTTCCACGAGCACATAAAGAATCTTGACGTGAGATGATAAGAAAAAAAATTTATAAATTTAATAAATTATAATAGATATATGGAGAAGTAAGTGAGAAAAAATATGGAATAGTGGATAGTTAAGATGAAAAAAATTGAAATTACTAATTTGAACAAATTTTTTAAAAATGAAGTAATGAAATAAAGGGTAAATTTCAGTTTTAAAAAGTTGATATGCCAAAATGTTTTCTTTTATATCAGTATAGCTAGATAGATATATTTTTATTATACTTATTAATTTTATACATTTTATTTTACTTTTTTAAAATAATAATAATAAATAATAAAAGTGTAATTATTTTAATGCTTAAAATTTAACTGTTTTTTTTATTTTCTTAGCAAAAAAAATTTAGTTTACCGAATATGAAAACAAAATACCGGAAAAATAAATGAGTAATTACCGAAACTAAACTATCTAATTTAGTTTAGTATTCGATACAGTATTTTGGCGTACTAAAATTTTGATCCAGGACTTTTCAATTTTATCAAACGAACAACCCTACTAAAAGTTTCAAAACTTTTTTTAAAAAGAAAAAGTAGCAATTCAACTCTTGAACTTAAAAAAAAAAAAAAAAAAAAAAAAAAAAAAAAAAAACTGATTACTCTCCACGTTACAAAATTGCGCCCTATTTATAAAAGGTTAAAGGGTTGCATTGTACTTTATTTTTTAAAGAGGGGTTTGATGCTAATTTTTATTTTCATAGGGAGTTGTATTGCATTTAACTATTATTTTAGTAAAATATAATTTGCCCCCTGAATTATACAATAAGTAAAATTTACCCCTTACATTTTAAAAATTATCACTTACACCCCTCAATTTAGGGGTGAACTCAGTTGACCATTAATTTTGAGGTATATTACCAATTATACCATTATGTTTTATTTATAAAAAATTTAAATTATCCAATTAGTTTATATTTATAGTACTTGAAAAAACAAATTATTTTGATGAACTAAATGTTGAATTTACCATCTAGCTAGTACAAACAAATGAGGTGATGGTGCAAACAAAAGGTTTAAATCTATTTTTGATCCCATAATTTAAATTATTTTACTTTTTGGTCCTTTGATTTTCTAGGTAGTCTTTTAATTTTTGCGATTTATTTTTATTTTTATTTTTTTGTTGGAGTTCATCATTCTAGCCCCCGGAGGTAAATTCCGACCCAAAAAAAAATAAAATTATAAAAATTAAAAAAATACAGGACGAAAATTTTACCTTAAAAAGTTAGAAAACTAAAATACTAAATAACTTAAATTACGGGACATAATCCGCAAACAAAATTGCAGATTTTGAGTTTGCCCGCTGCTCTTATTTAGTTCAAAGAAATTCTGCACTACCATTTAATTTCCGACAGTTATTATATTACACATATCTTCTTCTTTTCTTCTCGGAAATTTATTCAAAAATTGAAGTGGGACAAGAAAATATTTTTTTATATTTTTTTCCAATTTTCATTTTCTTGTTTTTGTGTGATAAAATTTAAATTATTGATGACAACTTTTAGATTAATTTTAATAAATTTATACCATCTATACTATTATAAAAAAAAATCTTTTGAGTTTATCAATTTTAGATTGTCCTATTTTACCCTCGAATTAATTTCTTTTTTTCAAAATAAATTTGGTTAAAATAGTAATTTCAAAATTTTTAAATAATCTCACAATTTTATAAAAAAAAAAAACTCTCATCCACTACTCCATGTTTCTCTCCAAACTTCTTCATGTTTGTTTTTTTTTTTTTTTTTAATAAACTTTTAATTATAAATTATTATTTCTTTGTCATCTCACCCCCACGATTCTTTATTCTCATGATTTTTTTTTCTTATCATGATTTTTTTTCTCCATCTCATATCATAATATTTTTATATACTTGTGAGAAGCGCATGCAACGAAGACTATTTAATAAGTTCGAGGAGTTAGAGTAACCATTTTTTGTTACAAAACGTACATTAATTAAAATATCTACTCATTCTTAAACAAAATGACGTTTCTTTAATTTTTTCTATTGGTAATAAATGTAAGGAATTGTTTAAGAAATATCCGCCAATCAATTATTTATTTTATTTTTTTCTTCAGATTATCGAGTGTAAATTACAATATGTCATTCGATTTATGCTCGTTTTTATACTTTACCATCTAAATATTTTTTTTGATCAATTTATCATCTCAACTTTATGCTATTTGCACTTTGTCATATACATTATGGATACACTACAAAAAAAAAAAAAAAAAAAAAAAAAAAAAAAAAAATTGAGCTTTTGCTACATTATAAATGACGACGGTCTAAAAATTATGGTAAATCAATACTACTTAAATAAAATCAAAGCAGGAATTTAAACTTTTATCACGATTAATCAATATTTGCTATGAGTTTTAGTTTTAGCCAAAATATTTGCCATAATTTTGATCATGGCTAATGTTCTAACTACACTTGTAGAAACAACAGCCAATAGACATTGTGCAGTTGTGATTGATTTGTATTTTTCATAAAAAAAGTTACTATAATAATTAAAAATCACATAAAATTATATTTTTTCTAGTGATAGATCATATCTAATATTACTCAAAGTATGTTCATAGTTAATTTATTACAACCCACTTGGTGAAATTGTGGAGAAAAAAACTTATGAGTAATAATATTCTAATAATAACTTGAATTTGATATTTTGAGTCATCTAAATAAAATAAAAGTAAAATTATCAAAGAAAGGAAGACAAGAAAACCCTAGATTGACCTGACCATATATGCCTGCAGGATACACCCATGTGGTTTTGCCTCTCTCATCATCTTTCTATTATATTTGATTTCTCATCTTACTCATATACAAATTTTGAGTATTTTTTACCTTATTCAATATGGTGAATTTCAATTAAATTTAACCTAATGTTCATTATTATATTTTTTTATAAATTAATAAAAAAATAGATCAATCAGTATAACAATTCTCTTGAAACATGATCCCTAATTACTGTTGCGAAATGTTCGATTCAAACTTTAATTATTATTCACAGGATAACTCCGTTACAACAATCCTACCTTGATGTAAAGTGGGTTGGCACAACTTCTTATAACTTTAGAAGAAACATTTTTTTTTTGTTACGACTGATTATCTCTGTTCAAAAGTAAAAACAAAACTAAAAATAAAAAAAGTATGGCAATTACTAATTAATCAGGGTTGCGCCATGACTATAATTGTTGTAGGTGGGGTCAAAACATTAGATGTAACTAAAAATTATGATAATTATTATGGTCATAACTACATGTTTTGTTTGACACTGTAAGGTATATGATATCGATTCACCCTAATTTTTAGGTAGTAGTCGTTTATAATGTGCGGATAATTCATTTATTTAGTTTAATTAAGTTAACAGTCTGGCACCACAAGCGAATTTGTGTTTAAATAGATTTGATTCTACGAACCATTTTCTCGAAGACACAGTTCGTCCCACTTAAACTACCATCTCCGACGATTATTATAAAATAAATGTGATAATAAGTATCGGAAAACAAACCAGCACCATTTAATTATTTGCAATCATTCATTAATTTTTTGCTACGGTTAATTATTATGGTAAAAAAAATCATGAAAAATACTTATTATCGTAGGAAATATATTCTTCAATGAATGAAAATACTTAATAGACTAAGTAAATTAAATATTTTGTATTTTGATATCACTCATTATATAATTCTTGAAGAATATATTTCCAAAAAAAAAAAAAACTAATTAATTGCTCTCTCAAACTTGAACAATCACACAATTATTAAGAAGAGGACTTCAACCCCATTAATTAACAAACACTTAATTGACTAACATCTCACACATACTACCAAAATTAACTCATTAATCACCATAATTAACTCTAGGCCGGTTGCATCGACACCTACCAATAACTTCATTACCAACAACAAAAAATAAAAAGCGGTGGAAAAATTAATTCTTAATTAATTATCATTACCAAGACTTTGATTAATCACTTAAGTCTAATGTCCACAATTAATAATTTATTTAGGTCTCATCAAGAAAATTTATATATATACATATTTATATATTATTATTATTTTTCTAGCAGCCGGTGAAGCATGAATGCACAAAAAAGTCATGGTTCGGGGCCTAGGAAAAGCATATGATACCACAATGTTTTGGACACGTAGACGTGCTCGATTTTATTAAAATAATTTAGAGGTAATATTTTTTAAAAAAAAATATTATGTTATTTTAGATTATCTTATGAGGAGGGTGTGGTCTATTTTTGTGAAGATGAAGAATTTAATTTTGAAGTATAATAAAGTTTAAGTAGAGCTCCTCAACCACTAGTTCTATTTATAAGTGAGTAAAATATGTATGTATTAAGTATGGCATGTGGAAAATGCTACACTTGGTTAGTTTTCTTACTATAATACTTATGTTTTCTCAATTGTACAATGTTGTCTATGGTAGACAACTTTTGAAGTCAATTTTTGACAGCCAACACAACCCTCCCAAAGGAAACAAAAAATTGAAAGAAAATATCAAAATGTTTTGACCAAATTATAATGTAAGTGAATTTATAATTAGGGTAGAGTGCATCGAAGTTTCTTGAGATTAGGTTTAATTATATAAATATTTTTTTACTTTTTATAAAATTACAAGTATATTTATTGATATTGTAGTTGTAGTTACAAGTACAACGCATATTTTAGATCATATGAATTAATTTTATGATAATTTATAAGGAGGGTATTGATTTTAAGATAATTAATTTTAAGAAAAAACGATTCTTGGTTTGGGTATATGATTTCATAATTAAATATATAAATATAGATTGTAACTAAATTTTAAAATTAACCTCATTTTTCACGTCAGTAAAGGAGTTAGAAAATAATTTAAGAGGCATAATGCTAATTAGAAGAAAAATAATTACGGTTATGTTAAAAGTAACAAGTTACAACTTTTATTATAACGCGATTTTGATGGTACTCAGTCCCAAAAATAATTATTTGGAAAAGGGATCAAACTGCACGAAAAATTGCATTTGCACTTGAAACACGGGTTGGATCAATCCAATCGCATGGCCAGATACGCACATGAATTTTTGAAACTCAATCACGACAACAAGGGCATTTGACAACGTATACCTAAAATCACTTTTGGTTATCTGTAACACTAGAAGATCACTTTGGGTTGTTCAAACACAGTAATCTGCATTTTTATAAGAGGTAATTACATTTACACCTATTGACTTATAGTTTATATGCACTAATTAACCACCCCTATTTTTTGAAAAAATTTGAGCATACGCTCTTTTAAAAAACGTTAACATCATTATATAAATTATCCCTTTTTTTATATCCTAAATAATTTTTATAATTATATAAAAGACAAAAATAATCTATACAAATAGACCATAGATAAAAGGAAATAAACATAATCATCCCTTCTACAAAAGTTAGAGTTTGAAATTTTTGAGCAACCATAGTTTGACAAAATCAAACATTTCAAAATTAATAATTTGCTACAAATTCAACTGCAGGTCCCCAATTAGGTCACATGAAATTGCAGTTGTCAAATCGAAAAATTAGGGTATATTTACATCATCATCACTTGCAACTAATGATTAAAGAACATAGAAAGAGCTGACCTTGAAAAGTATGATAAGCTACTTAAGTCAGTCTCCAATCACAGTGTTCACATATGTCATTCAATTTCTTACACTACATCAACATTATTTTTTTTTTAAATAATAATAATTCATATATTGTGTGGCTAGTAAAATAGTATTGGGAAACTCCACAATTACCCCTTTTTCAATTAATTTCGTATGTGTCTGAGCGGGGTGTTTGTTGTTAATCCTACAAGTATTTGTTTGTTAGTCTTTTAACTTTATTATTATTTATTTGTTTATTTATTTATTGATAGAATATTGAAGATTAACTTCTTATTGAAATTAACCGAAAAAATCTGTAAAAAAAGAAAGAAAAAAAAAGTACCATATATATTCAACTAAAATTATTGTCGACAGAATAATGAAATTATTCAGGGGTTAAAATTGCAAAATTTTATTCTTAAGTAGGGTACTGTGTATTTATAGTTACAGCTACAACTTTAAACAGTGTACTTATAATTTTACAAAAGAAATGGGATGTTTGCGTGATTAGGCCTAATATTAGGGAGTATTGATATCATTTATCTATTTTTAATTTAATCCATATTATATGGCTAGTAAAATAATGTAGGTAGATTTCACAAATATTTCTTTTCAGTTAACTCCGTATGTCGTATGCGTCTAAATGGTGTGTTTGGTGTAAATTCTACAACTACTTGTTTGTTAGTGTTTTGCACTTGACTTTTATTTTTTATATTTTATTTTTGCTAGAATATTGAAGATTAACTACTTGTTGATTTTAAATTTAAAAAAAATGAAATAATCCCAAAAAAAAAAGAAGAAGAAAGATTTGCATTTTCTCGACTTTAATCACTTTAAAACATCGTAAACCATTCAAAAACGTGAAGAATGGAGTTGAAAAGAGGGTCGATCTTACTTCATTCAAAACTAATATTCTCTTATAATTAATTAAATGATTTCTTGATCTTGATTATGATTATGATTGAAAAGAATTCAGAATTAAGAAATCAATGATGTTCTTGATTCCCACTGTCTAACATATATATCTTGACAGGATATTGCTTTAGTTTGAATGCAAGGCAGCTCAGGTGATAAGATTGTTTAATACCAAAAAAATAAGGTTATGTTTGTGGGTGATTGTAAGAAAAGGAGATGCTAATCCTACTTACTTATTACAACCTACATTTAAAGGGACAAACAAGTGGACTCCCATTACGTTGAATAAAGTGATCATAAGAGCCCTCCAAGGATGTCCGTATTAGAGCTACCATATTTATCCCATCATCAATATTTTTGTATTTTTAGTAAAGGTTGTTGGGCAACACCTAAGACTTGGCTGCCCATTCCCCCCCAACTGTTTTTCCCTTTAAACTATAAAGAAAGAAAGATGATTGGTACAATTGTTTGGGAATTCGTTTGTCAGAATGAAGATTTACGTGTTTTGGAGAATTATAGTATATTTGTGACTAATTAAGATTGATTCTTATTGGAATTGTTTCTGTGTGAATCATAGAAGAAGGTGGCTTGTTGGCTGTTTGTATCGTGGTATTTGTAAAATATTGAAGTTAATCATGTCCGAAAATTGGCTGATGATGGGTAAAAGTTGCAAAAGTTTGGATGTGGGTGATGGGCTATGATGTAATGTTGGGTCAGACTTCACGTTCGAATGATAACGATCTTCCTTGAATGTAATCACAGAAGTCGTTGCGTAATGTCTTGGATTATAATTGGTGTTGAACTGGACAGGAACTGGCAGTTGGGACAACTTTTGCGTTGGTCCAATATTTGTCTGAATAGATTTGGCTCCGAATATCAAGAGAAACCTAGTTCTTGTGCCTATGAAGCGATTAGGTGTAGTCGATTGAGTAAGCAAAATGGAGACCCTATGTTATCCAATCAAAAGATTATCAACTGAATAAGTATATTAATATAATCATCTAAAATATCTCGCAAATTGAAATCGAAATATTACCTACCAATATAGCCTTAAATGAACTATTGCATTAAATGAGCTCCTTTCAAAAAAAAAAAGTGGGTAATTTTGGCCCCGACAGTCACCACAGACCATGATAAGCCCTATAATAAAAAAATCTATCCTTACAGATTACCTATCAATGATAGCATTTAATAAATAAATAAAAAATTTGAATCCACAACTATTTGATTAAAGTGGCTCGTTTTAAACAACTAAAATATCAAATATTTTACATCATATTAAACAAGTTCGGGCACGTTGATTTCCTTGCCATTTCCCACTTCCTAAATAGCTTCCTACCACCTATTAAACATGCCCATCACCTATTTTGTGCTATGCATGCGAGGCCTATAATTTACCCCGATTCCTCTAAAAATAGTCTCCGAGTTAAACATCAAATTACCGAAACACCCATCGATCAAAAGATTCTTATTCCATTCTGAAAACAACTTTCCATCTGCTTTAAAAGTTACCGTTATAATTATCAGTAATTAAGATTACAACATCAAAAACATACGAAAAATTCCTAACCAAATCAGGTCTAACGAACCAAATCAATCACATGACAAGTGTAATTGATCATTTTTCTTAAACTATACATCAATCACATAACAAATATATTATACTTATCGTATAACTGATTATCACTCAAATCTAATCCGACTTAAAATTTCCCCACACACAAACTAACATGTTTTCCAAGAGAAGTAGAAGTAGTGGTCCAAAGGCAATTAAAGGGCTAAATGGAAGGCCTTTCCGACAGCATCCTTAATAATCAATTTATTACCATTATCCCTTTCCCTTTTTCTTGAACGATATTCGTTCCAATAACGTTAAAAGTGATAGTGCCAAAATCAAGATACGACACTAATCTTCACTCCTATTTAATTCCTAGGTTCAACTGTTCTTTTTGCCTTTGATTCTACTTGCAAGCCTCCTCTATCTTATCCTAAATCCAACCTTCATTAATTTAATCCATAATTAACTATAATTATGATGAGATAATTATATTTAACTAAGAGGGACATAAGATAGGATAAGGGGACACCCTCCACCTCCATGACTGCACATCATTCTCTTGTCCTGTTCTTTAATTTTTTATTGATATTTGTTGATTGTTCCTTAAATATGGGTTGTCGCCCTAATCGCCAATCATCGATGCCCTCCGTGTGATTCTTTTTTTTTTTTTTTCAGTAGATATAACTTGATAATTATAAAGTTATTAAGCCGTCGCCTGTTTATTTATATTTTTTTGGATTTTCAAGTAATTATTTATTTGGTTGATTATTATTATTATTATCTTGCTTGTTAACGAGTTATTTAATATTTTCTTGCAGACCCATGATAAATCAAGTCTATTTCTTAAAGTGCGACGAAAATATTATTTTTTAAATACTTCTCTGCTCCAATAATATCTCGACACATATATAAATTATTACATTCACATAAAATCAAATAGTCTCAAAACTCCAAGGGCTACTGAAAGGTGTTTTTGCAAACGTTTAAAATAAGCACTTATTAATTTATTGTTGAAAAATAAATTAAAAAAAATTGATTTAGACATTTTGCTTTTCAACTGTTTAAATTAAATTGATTTAAATTAAAAATATTACAAATAACTCCCTACCAACTTCCACAATTTTTTAATAAAAAATTATTATTTTGTTGAACCTTCTAATTTCAACTTTTTTTCACTTTCCAAACACTTTTAATATATTATTATTATTATTATTATTATTATTATTATTTATTATAATTTTTTATAATTTATTCTCGCTACTACAAAATTGAGTAAAGAAAAAGCAAAAGAAACTACTAAAAAATATTCCAAGAATAAAAAGAGGTTAAAGGTGGAAGGAGGAAGGAAACGACGCCGTGCGATCTATGAATGATGCCACCTCGGACGTTCCAACATCTCACCCCATCTACATGTAACCGTGGGGTCTCACCCGGCCTTCGTGACCCCAACGTAACAAAATTTTCAGGTACAGTTGGTGGAATGCACCGGCGCCACGCGTCCACAAGCGAAAAATTCTCCCCACATGGCGACGGATGATTGCTTCAGTAGGGAGGTTAGTTTCTTCTTATGATATCCTCAGCCTCAACAGAACGGAATAATAAAACTAGATTTAATGATAGGTTTGGAATCCGCAGCTGTAAATGAAATCCATCGCAACGACGTTGGGCCCACACCATATGCAGATCCCATGTTTGGACAAAACGTGGTGATGATGTGGTATGGTAAAGTGCGGGTGACGGAATTGCCGACCGTGACGTTAGACCAATTACAAATGGGAAAATACATTGAATTACCTTATTTTGGATAAATTTAAAATTTATCATAATTATAAATATATTTTTAAAAAAATATATATAAATATCCTAGTGAAATTAATAGCATTTTAATAAATATCATCTCATGACAGTCGATTATAGGAAATACTTATTGCACGATACTTAATTCAGGGTATTTATAATTTTTTAAATAACGAAAAAATATTTATAATCATAACAAATTTTAGAAATGTCTAACGTAATTTACCCTTATATTTTTAAGACAGTGCATATATCCATATATCAAAAATAATTAAAATATAATATATTAGTGTAAAAAAAATCATATTCACAGAAAAAAAATCCCATACCCTTTTAATGTGTGAGTATGTATTTTTTTTTAATTAATTGATTATAATTATATCATGAATTTCAATCACCAATAATATTTATTATATACTAATTATCAATAATAGTACATATGACAGATTTCGAATTTGTGTCATAATTAATTTAGATTTAATTATTTTAATAAAATATAGATTAAATAAATAAATAACACTAATTAAAAACTATAAGAAATTTATGAAAAAATATTGAAATAAATTAGAGAAGAAAAGGGGGAAAATAGCATTTTTAGTCCCATAAATTATGCTCATATCACTTTTAGTCCCATTCATTATAGGATTATCACTTTTAGTCTCATAACTTACAAATATTAGAACTTTTGGTCCTCATGCAGTTTTTCATCTACAATTTAATGACGTAGGTCACATGGCTAACACGTTGCCGTTAAGTATTTTTAGTTTGAGGAAAATTTGGTCGTTTTTTCCGATAGTAGCATATGAATGCTTCATTTAACATACTTGATTCACTTGTGGAAGACATGATTTATTATATTGCTTCTATTTGGCTTCAACTTAAAGAAATATGGGAGGTATAAGATTCAAATTTTGTGAGAAAAGAGCGAAATCGCTATGTTTTTTGCCCTAATTTTCTTTAAATTTTATTCTTTTTCCTCAAATGTAGTTATATATAAATATATATATATATATATATATATTATATATTTATTTTTTTTTCAAAAATGGTCCCAAGTTGGAAAACAAATCAATTTTCTTTTTAATAAAAAATACTTAACGGTCACATGCTAAACACGTGTGCTACATTGTTAAATTGTAGACAAAAAAATTGATGAGTATCAAAAGTGCTAATTTCTGTAAGTTACGGGACTAAAATTATTAATCCCGTAACGAAGAGGACCAAAGGTGAAACGGGTATAACTTATAGGATCAAAAATATTATTTCCCCAAAAAAAGAGATATGGAAGCTAAAACTTGCGAAGTTGAGAAGAGAGAGAAAGATAGAAAAAAAAAATTAATAAAATAATTAAAAAATTGATAGACCAAATAATTGAAAACAACAAAATGGTGTTCTTTAATTATATAAAGGTATGGATTAAACATGCATAACTAATCGATAACTATTATTACACTGGATTAACAACTATGGTTAAAATAAACTACACCCACACATTTATGGGTGTCGAACCCCTGATCATGGAGCCTCAATCTCATCAAATATATCAAGTCTTGTTGTAATTTAATTTAAACTGTACAATTTTTAAAATTTATATCAGAATTTGGCTAATCTGAATTTGACTTGCATCGCGCCCTGAAACTAGGAGAAAATTCTCCCAATTAAAGGTATTCATTCCGTAAAATCAAATCGAATTGAACCAAAGTTGTAGTAACTAAAAAATCTACACCAAAATACTATATCAAATACCAAATTGGATTGTCAATGAGGCCCAATTTAGTTGGTAAAGCTGATGCCCCATGACGTTAGAGATCATGGGTTCGAACCCCGCCTTATGCGTGGGATGTTGTTTCTATTGAATAGTAGGTAACATTTTTATTATAATATAGGTAAACTTTTGTTTGATTTAGTGTAATTGTTATAATATCCATAAAGAATGATTGTAATCAATTTATTTCAATTAATAATAATTCATCGTTTTTACTCTTAAAATAAAAAAAAAAAAAAAAAAAAACACCAAACTGGACTAATGGGTTCAGTTTCGTGATTATCAGTATTTCGATTCAATATTCTAGCAGACCAAATTTCTTTTTAAAAAATACAAAATAGTTAAAACTTAAATACTAAGTTTTTTTTTTTTTTTTTAGTTTTTGTAAGTAAAATAAGGTTCAGTAAATCAAAACTGAAACCTAAAACTACCGAATTTTTAAAATAAAATTGAATATCAAATCAAAATTTAAATTTATGTTGGTTCGATCGATTCACCATTTACCATATTCAATATTTAAATTCAAGATCTAGCTTAAGTTGAATTTATCAGTGTTTCTATTTTCATTATCTTATTACCTAATAAATTATAATTTTAGTTATATAACTTAATAAAAATGATATTTTTTTATCCTGTATAAATTGATTTTTACAATTTAATTTTGTAATTTTATTAAAAAAATTGCTAAAAAATTGTATGTTACACATGACCCAATTAAATTGCAATTTTAATTCGTAAATCAATTTTTGCAAGACCAAAAGTACCAAGTCCCTAAATTACAGGACTAAAAATGCTCATGTCTCCTAAGTTACGGGACTTGAATTATAACTTAATTGGGCCATGGCAAGTCACATGCGGTTAAAGGATTAAAATTGAAAAATTAAATAAATTACAATACTAAATTTTGAGAATTAATTCATGCAAGAACAAAAATGCCACCCTTCATAAATTACAGGAGTAAAATTATATTTTCTTAATTAATAATAATTCTAAAGTCAATAACACAATTTTAAATAGGTATTGTTCAATAGTACCCAACAGTTTTTACTTGGACTTATATATATATATATATATATATATAATATATATATTTATTTTATCGTGCCAACTTTAAATTGCCATAATTTATCCTTTATTTCATTTATTCTCTTTAAAAATATTTGGTCTGAATAGTAATTTCAATAATTATAATTATTTTTCTCCGCTTAACTATTCACTACCCTACATTTCTCCTCTTCCCTCTTTCCTACTCCTCTCTTTCCCTCCCCCTCCTCTTTCTCTTTCTACTCCCCCCCCCCCATTTGTTTTCCTTTCCTTCCCTCCTTCCCCTTCTCTCTCTCCGTTTCCTCCCTCTTTTCCTCTCTCTTTTTTTTTCCTCTCCCCACCTCGTTATCCCTTCCCTCTTTCCCTCTCTCTTTCTATCCTTCCCTTCCCTCCCGTTTTTCTTCCCTCTTCCCCTTCCCCTCCCTCTCCCCCTCCCCTCCCTCACCCGTTTCCTTTCCCCCATACCCCCTCTCCCCCCTATTTCCATCCTCCCTCCTCCCTCCTCCTTTCTCCCCTCTTCCCCTCTTTCCTCCCCCCCTTTCTCTCCCCCCCCTCTATTCCCTCTCTCCCTCCCCCCCTTCCTCTTCTCCTTCCTCTCCTCTTCCCCCTTCCTTATTCCTATTTCCTTCCCCTTTTTCCTTTCTCCTACTCTTTCTTTTCCCCTCCTTCCCTCTCCCTCCCCCTCCTCCCTCCCCCCTCCTCTCCTCTCTTTCCCTTCTTCCCTTTCCCCCCCCTCTCTTTCCCTCTATCCCTCTTCTCCCCCCCCCTCTTCTTCTTCCTCCTCTCCCCCCTCCCATCTCCCCTCTCTCCCTCCTCCCCTCCCCCCTTCCCCCCTTCTCCTCCTCCTCTCCCCTCCCTTCATTCCTCTTTCCCCCTCCCCTCCCTTCTACTTTTCCCTCTCCCTCTCCCTTCCCTCTCTCTTCTTCTCCCCCCCCCCCTCTCTCCCCCTCTTTTCTTCCCTTTCATTCCCCCCTCCGTTCCCCCCTCCCCTTCCCATCCCTTTCCCCCCCTCCTCTCCCTCCTCCCTCTCTCCCTCCTTCTCCCCTTCTTCCCAGCCTCTTCTCTCCCTACTCTACCTTTTTTCCTTCCCCCCTCTCCCTGTTCCCCTCCCCCCTCTTTCCCCCCCTCCCCCTCCTCTCTTCCTCTTCTCCTCCTCTCTCCTTTCTCTTTTCCCCTCCTTTCCTTTCCCCCCCTTTCCCTCACCCTACCCTTCCCCCCCTCGCCTTCCCCCCCTCCCCCTTCCCCCCTTTTCTCCCTACTTCTCTCCTTTCTCCCCTCCTCCTCTACCCCTTCTTTCTCTTCTACCCCTCCTCCCGTCCCCTCTTCTCCTCCCCTATCCTCCTTTCCTTTCCCTCCTCCCTCCCTACCTTCCTCCTATCCTACTTCGCTCCTTCTTCCCTCGTCCCTTTCTCCTCCCTCCCCTTCTCCCCCTTCCCTTCCCTCTCTTTTTCCCCCTTTTCCCCCTCCCCTTCTTTCTCCCCCCCACCCACCCCTCTCCCCCTATCCCCTCTTCTTCCCCTTCCTCTTCTCCCCCTCCCTTCTTCCTCCTCTCCCCTCCCCCACTTCTCCTCCCCCCCTCCCCTTCTTTCCTCCCCTCCCCCTCCTGCCCTCTCCGTCCTTTCCCCCCTTCCTCCCCTCCTCTTTCCCCCCTCTCCCTCCCCTCCCTCCTCTTTCTCTCTCTCCCGCCCTTTCCTCTCCTTTCTCACTTCCCTCTCACCTCCCCTTCGCCCCCTCCTCCCCCTCTCTTTCTTCCCCCTTCTTCCTCCTCCCCCCTCCCCTCCCCTATTCCCCTCTCCTTTATTTCCCCTCTCCTTCCTCCTTCCCTCTCTCTCCTCTCTCCTTCCCTCTTTCTTCTCTCCCCTTTTCTTCCCTCTCCTCTACCCTCCCCTCTTTCCTCCTCCCCTCCCCCCTCTTCTTTCTCTTCCCTCCTTTTTTTTCCCTTTTCCTCTTTCTTCTCCTCCTCTCACTCTCTCCTACCTCCCCCTTCCCTTCTCTCCCTTCCTCTTCCCCTTCTACCCCCCCTCTCCTACTCTCTCTCTTCCCTCCTCCTTCCTCTCCCCCTCTCTCTCCTCTCCCCCTCCCTTCCCCCTCTCCTCATCCCCCTTCCTTCCTCCTCCCTCCCTCCTCCCCCCCCTACCTCTTCCCTTCCTTCCCCCTCCCCTCCTCTCTTCCCTCCTCTTCCTCCCCTCCCCTCTCTCCCTTCCTTCTCCCTTTTCTTCCCTACTCTTTCCCTCCCCCCTTTCCTCCCCACCCCCCTCCCTTCCCCTTCCTTCCTCCCTACCCCCTTCTCCTTTTTTTTTCTTTTCTCCTCTCCTCTCCCCTTCTCCCTTCTCCTCCCGTCTTCCTTCCTTCCTTCTTCCCTTCCGAAACAGGGCGCACGCCAAGATAGCACAAAAGCAACCGGTAAGAACAACACAGGCAGTTCCCTCCCTCCTCCCCCTCCCTCCCTCTAATCCCCCTATCCTCCCTACCTTTCTCTCTCCCTTTCACCTTCCTCCTCCCCTCCCTCCCTCTCTTCCCTTTTCCCTTCCTCCCCTCTCGTCCCCTCTTTCCCTCTGTCCCCCCCTTTCTCCCTTCTCCCCCCCCCCCCTCCCCCTCTCCCTCTTCTTCCCCCCCCTCCCTTCTTTCCCTCCCCCTACCCCTTCCTCTCCCCCTCCCCCCCCCTCACTGCTCCCTATAAATCTCACCTCTACTTCTAGATTAATATAATTATAATTATAATTATTTAAACAAATTATTTTTTTATCATTTCACACTAAGATTCATTTTATATGCCCGGAAAAACCGCGTACGATGATAACTAGTATATTTATATAGGGTAAATTACATTTTGCCATTCGAACTATGCTCGTTTTTACACTTTGGCATCCAAACTTTTTTTTTTGTCAACTTGCCATCTCAACTTTGCGAGAATTGCACTTTACCATATATGATCATCTTTTTTGTGATTTTTTTTATCAAAAAACATCACATGCTATGCATATGTGAAAAATATCACATCAAATGACCTTTAAATATCACATGTACATTGCATATGATGTTTTTTTAACAAAAAACTTGGTGAAAAATAGTTATAAATGGTAAAGTGTAAAATTTCGTAAAGTTCAGATGGTAAGTTGACACAAAAAAAAGTTTAGATGCCAAAGTGTAAAAACGGTCATAGTTCGGATGGCAAAGTATAATTTACCCATTTATATATGTGGTTGTGCTTCTTGAAAATAAATTCATGAACCAAAAGTTAGTAGTTTCCTATTTGATAATATATATGCATTTTACTTATATATTTTTTAATTTATATTTCTACTTATATATAACTATACCTAACATCATAGGTTATCAACATAATTTACCCTAACACAATTATTTCATTTTGGGAAAGTTAATTATTTTTTATAATAAATTTGGTTATTTATTTTTTCAAGATTTTATAAATAAATAATCAATTTATGAAACACAATATAAAAAAATGCAATATTAGTTACAATATAAACATCAAAGAAAAATTTTAAAGTTGTCACTAAAATATATATTAAGTGGCAGTAATTTTAATCTTGTCACAATATAATTACTAGTAATAAAATTTGTGCATAAAGTTGTGACTATAGATAACGAGCACCATACAGTCCATGCGTATATATGATAAATAATCTTTCACACTTAAAAATATATTTATAAATAAAAATAAAATATATAAACCAACACATCGAATTTAAAAAAATTAAAAAAATAAATCAAGGATATTATCGACACAACAAAAAAATTGGTGTAATGGTGCCACAAACTGTCTTTTGTGAATGAAGATTGTCTTTCCTTTTTATGTTAACTACCGTTGTAGCAAATTTTTCTGCGTGCATATAAAAAATAATTTTACATATTTTAAAATGTATCATGAATAAGAATAAAATGTAAAAATTAACACGACACATAAAAAAATTATGATTTAATAATTTATATTTTAAATTCAAAAAATTAAATAAAGTTGAGGGTTATAAATTAATAATTAAAAAAATAAAATATAGAGAAAGAAAGGGTTTTGGTCTGGAGGTTAGGGGTCATTAGGGAATTGTGTTGCAGTGCTAAGGTGAGGGGAGACAGTTTAAAATGTGGACCGCCCCAATAAACCCGGATTAGTGTCCTCTAATCAGGAAGCATGTGTGGCCCCACTCAGTACTGGCGCACCACCAATCACCAACCGTTGATGCTGCACAATTTACGGTGCTGATCCTCCTGCTCTTTTTGACTTCTTCCTTTAATTTCACTTTTTTTTAGGGATAATAATTATACTCCTTTATTCCTAAAATTTGGTGTAATTACACGTAAACATCCAGTGATTTGAGAAATTATATCTATCACCTCTAAGCTTTACTTCCGTCTAACAAATAGTTCCTCCATTAGTCGAAATTCACTAAATTAACAAAAGAAATGAAAAAGAAAAAAATATACGTTTACCTCCGATTGACTTATTACTGATTTATTGCAGGTCAAATACATATTTTTATGATCAAATTATCCTCATACATCTTCACACATTAATACATTGGATGAGGTATATCTTTATCGTATAAGGGTAGTTTAGTTAGAAAAAAATTATTTGTCTGTTATAGGTCAGTAATAAGTCAATCGATGATAATATAAGCAAATTTGGTGAATTTTTACTAATGCGGGGACTTATTTGTTAGGTGAAAGCAAACCTCAGAGGTGCTATGTGTAATTTCTCAAGCCACAGAGGGTCTATGTGTAATTACACCAAACTTCAGGAGATGGGAGTGTAATTATCCCTTTTTTTTAATGTCTCTTCGTATTATTTCATTTCAAATTTTAAATTTTTTATTTATAAAAGAATTAAATGAGATTTTCTTTTTTGGAATTTTGAAATGTAGGGTTTTTTGGGATTGTTATTTGCATATGCATTTATTGATATTTTGAAATTCTAATTGGAATCACGTCTGATCATATATGAACTAATTATATGATAAGTGAATTATAATTACATGTTGGATAATGTTGCAATCGTCAAATAATTTTAACTTTGAAGTGTTTTGCAAAAATTTCTATTTGAAAAAAATGATCTATATGTACTACAAAAATAAATGATTGAGGTCATATGGTCCTCAGTTGTTCTTAAGGAGTATAAGAAATAACTCTGAAATCTGCATATATGTATCAGAGGTATCGAAATCATCCCTAACAAAAATACTTCGACAATCAACTTCAAAATAGGGTCAATAGGTTGTATATAATAATGTTAAGAGCGAGTAAAGGTTCTATAAAAAATTATACATAATTAAATCATTATTCGTACGACACATATAGCCGTTGGCCAATTGTATGGCACCCAACTAAACTCATGCTAACATCGCCACACGTCAAGCCATCCAGGACTGGTTTACTAAGTCTAGGCTGGACGAGCTGGGTCAATCTGATCTGGGTAAGAAAAGCGCGAATCCCCATTCATTTTCAATGTACCCAACATTATATTCAAACACAACAAATCGTGTATCCAAATAGTATAATACAATGGGTGGCCTTTTTGTAGTAAATAGTTGATGTATAATTCACTTGAAATAATCCGATCTTGAGCAATCGTGGACGCATGAGAATTTCTAAATTATGTAAATCTTGTATCTTATCATTATATATATTTTTTCATATTTTATGTACACGTTCACAAGGGGTATTCAAAAGTTAGCAAAATAATCGAAAATCGATATAACCAAATTTTCCGGTTCGTATGAAAAATCGAATCAAAAATTCAGTTTACTATTCATTACAAAAAAAAAAAAAAGTTGTCTATTTCAATTGGTTTGAATTTATAATTCGGTATACTAATTAACTTTACTCTTCTAAAATCCATCTTCTTTACGATTTCTTCTCAAAACTCACAAGTTCAAAAATCAACTCCAAGCTTCGACTCTTCAAGATCCAATATCCTCTCTTCAGCATGATTTTTTTTCTTTTTTTTTTTTAGCAGCGATTTTGAATTTGATTCATAATATTTCATATTGTTGACTTTGATTCTGCATTTTGTTTATTAAATTCTATATTTTTGAACAAATAATATTGGATAAAAATCATAAATTTGCAGAATCTTTTCCTTTAAAAAATCAATTATTTCAGTAAAAAAAAATCGATTATAATCAAACCGAACCGATTAATCCAATTCAATATTCAACACGCTATTTTCGTGTACCGAATTTTTTATCAATTAAAAAAAAATTCAATTCAATTATCACCTTATCGCACAAACCTATCACAATCTCGCTAAAATCAATTCCTAATATTGAGTATTAATTTACTCTAATATCTAAATTAATTCATTGTTAATAAGTATATATTTTGTTTCCAAAACTTATTTGTATAATTCTACTTAATCTGCCATTTAATTTTATTTTATATTTTTATTTTTCTACTAAAAAAAAAATTTAATTGTTTAATTTTACTCAAAATATGATTTAATTTTTTATTTATATTTAAAGATTTACCCTTTATATTTTTTATAATTTTTTTTTATATTATGATTTCATCCATTAAAATTTTATTTATAGTTTATTTCTTTTTCAAAACTTTCTACATATATATATATACTTAGTGACATTTTGCAAAGAGACAAAAATAATGTTGTATTAGATATTTTAGGTCCGTCGCAATCAATCTATTTTTTTTTTTTTATGTAAGTAATTAATATAGTGAGCTGTGTTTGCTCCAAAGAGAAAAATAAAAAAATAAAATAAAAACCAAACAAACAACAAAAAGGTATAAAGGGGGATAAGAATGCCAAGTCCGGAATAACTTTTGTTTATATATATATATATATATATATATATATATATATATATATATATATATATATATAAAGCTATTAAAATAATTCAAGCGCTCCGCTATTTTATTTTAAGATAAATTATAATCACCTCTCTTGAAATTTGGCATAAGTATGAATACTCTTTTATTATTTAAAAAATTACAAATACAGCTCCGTAATGTTTGATGAAATTGATGTAATTTTTGGATGGAGGTATGAAATTGTTAATTTTACCCTTATTATATTTTTTTTATTTTATTTTAAAATAAAAATTTATAAAAAAAATCGAATTGGGTGGAAGTTTTTCTATTCTCGTAGGTGACCATAGAAACTTTGGAAGACATCTATTGTATGAGTTAGTATAGCTTCTCCTAAAAAAAATTTAAAAATTATAAAAAAAAATTATATATCTACTTAGTTCATAAAAAAATAAAATAATTATAATTCTTAATCCACAAGGGCAATATAATCAGTTCACCCCAGAAAATAGATGAAATCTAATGGATTTGGTTAATTGTTAAACGGCCGTTGAAATCAGTAAGGTACTTGTAATTTTTCAAACAACGAGGGGTATTCGTATTATGTCAATTCTCAGTGGATGTTGTTGTGATTTACCCTTTATTTTAAATTCTATTGAATTATTGTATCGAGAGATGAATTTTAAATTCTAGTTTCAAAAATCGTGTTTGAGTTTGATTTGGTTATTAGTTGAATCGAGCTCAGACGAGATTTAGTTAAATTATGAATCGAACTCGAATAATTTAATATTTAACAACGCACTTTTTTTTTTGTATTTCTATACTAATGGAACCAAATTAAAAATCGAGTTGGAAAGATTATCGAACAAAAAAAATATATTTAACTATTATTACATCAAGATATTTTATAATAATAAAAATAAAAATTTAATGAATATATCTATATTGATAATTAATATAGGTGGGAATATTTCTTGGTAGATGAGGTCAAGAATTTGGTAAGAAAAGGGTAGACAGCTGAATTGGAAGCGTCATGAGTGAGTAGCGCCACATTTATTACCCGATTTATGAACATTGCCTTTTTCATGCTTGCCCTAAAATGGTTAAAATCGCATTTTCAAGGACCAAGCCTAACATGCATTCATTGTCATCACATAATTTGCATGCATTTTACTCATCAATTGACACAAACATGTGTACTAAATTATTTTATTGAGATTTGTCATAATTACACGTATTTCATCATTATTTAAAAAATTATAAATATTTTTAAAATTAATAGTTGTCTAATAAATAATCCCTGATGACATATCATTGTAGGGGCATATTTGTTAGATGGTCTTTAGTTTTAGGAAATATTTATAATTTTTTAAAAAAGAGAGGATATTTGTAATTATGGCATACCTCAGGGCCAGGGGAGCCGTATGTAATTTACCCTTTGTTTTTAGTTACAATTGTGTGTCAAATTCAGCTTTCTTTTACTTACTAGTCATCTTCGCACGTTGTATTTTTAAATGTAAATTAAAACATGCACAAAAATTATAGGTGCATTTTTTATTTTTTTTTTTGAAGTGGTGATTATCTAATTATATCAACATTTTAATACATTATGCCATACATCAATATTCGACTAATCCATCACTATAATGAAATACAGTAGAATAAATTGCGATAAAGCCACATGAAACTTTATACTTATGAATTAATACCCAAAATTATCATATAAACATTTTGATATAAAATTATTGCGTAAGTCATAATCCTAAAAAAAATTGAATGACTAAATAAAAATTTTAATATTGATAATTATTTTGTAAAAATCGTCTAGCATGGTAAAAAAAAATTGAGTTTAAAATTGTCACTAAAAATAATTAGTAACGCCCGCATGTGTAAGATGACCTAATGGCAACAAATACTGTTGTCACTATTTTTGTGTTATCAGTATAAATGTGTCACTAACGTGTATAATGATAACTTTATGTATAATTATTGTTGCTAATAATATATTGCGACAAGATCAAGATTATTGTAATTTGATATATATTTTTAATGACAGCTTTAAGATTGTGAATTGATATTTGACAAAAAATATATTAATTTTTGTTATAGTATATAAAAATTGTATTTCTGTTGTCGATGCTATGTGATTTGTGTTTATAATTATATATCAAAATAAATCCGCACATGAAATATTTATTACCGATAAAATTAATTAAATAAAAGATTGAGAAATAAAAAGTTGCACTAGTGGAAAGTTGTGACACTTCCCGTTGTTTTGAAATCGTGGTTGTCTTCTTACACAAAAGTATTAATAATTGACGATGACTTTAAAATAAAACCCCGTTAGCTCACATCATCTGTATCCCATCCCATGTATATGACCACGGTGAGATTAGGAACCAATCTTTATTCATATTGCTAAAACTCTTCAAAATAGAATTTTAAATGTGCCAAATAAAGTAGGTAACTACTCTTTAAATAGTTGTTAAGAATTTATTCTATTATTAAAAAAAAAAATTCATGAGTAGGCAACATAAAAATATAAAATGTAATTGGCGGACACTCATTAAATTTTATAAAAATATAATTAAATTATTATATAATAAATTATAAATCTCAATTAAATATCAAATTAAATAAACACGTTAAATTGAATTAAAGTGCGGGTAATAATTTAATAAGTGAGAAAAAAATAAAATTTATTTCCAACTACTGACCCATAATGATAATTGAGTCATTTAATTAAAATTTTAAAATAAAAATAAAAAATAAAAAAACTCTCACTCATCATGTAGTTGAAGGGTTGGCCATCACCATTAGTAACAACACCCCACCTGTCTTTTTCAACCTCATGAAAATTTGTGCTCCATCTCTAAGTTTGTAACTAAATAATGATTCTATTTTGTTGTTGAGTTTCCTAATTCTGCCTATTCATGACTGCAACAACTCTCACAGTTTGGTTTCACGCATTAATATCATATCTATTTCAGATTGAAATAATCAGTGATATTCAATTAATTTGACAGTGATTTGACTATGCCCTATCGATGATCTGAAGTATGAATCAGAATAAGTATCTTGAACTGGACTAGTAATGGTTGGTCTGCTCACAAAACGTTAGGTGTGCTGGACTGACCATAAGATAAAACCCTCCAATACTTAAATTAGTATTGAGGCTGATGCTATATGGATTGCAAAATGCGATCTGATAGTAATACATGACATACCTAGTGAAATATATCAATTGATATTTATAGTGATCAACCAATTGTACGGAGTTAAAGATCGTTCGAATAGTCACTGGATAAGTTTGAAATCAATGGTTGACAATTTGGATCGTTGGATCAGGGGCCCCATATGCTAAAAAAGATACAATTCTTTAGAGCGTTTTTTCTCATTTTTTAAAAATAGATATGTCATTTGAAGTCATTTCATTGTTTTTGCACGGCATATATACTATACGTGTGCTCGAAAGTGTCGTACAAATATATAATACTAAAATGAGAGGAAGAAATATATGAATAGTGTTTTTTTTTTTTTCAAAATTTCATTATTCATATCTTCGTTACATTTATTCTAAGAAAAAAATATAAATAATTTTGGGATATGAAAAATATTGGCGTAAAAATATGTTCAACTGAAAGTAGTAAAATGAATATACATTTTTTAAATTAAGAGCATTGAGACCTCACAACAAAAAAATACGGAGCTATAGTCATTTTTTTTTTTTTATAAATTAACCATAAAAATATAAATTGAATAAATGGTTTCATTTAATTAATTTGGAATATTACCATCCCACAAAAGACTTCCCACATTTTCTTACTTTTTCTTTTAAATTTCTTTTGGTAAATTGTGTTTCCTTTCAACCTTAGTCATAGTAATTCTTAAAAAAAAAAGGAAAACACCTTACTCATAGTAAAAATAAATAAAAAAATTTAAATAGGGGCACTTATTATACTATTGATGTGGCTAAAAATAACAAAAAAAAAAAACCACAATAATTTGCTTTAAGTTGATATTATCAAACCTTTTTTTTTTGTATATAAATAAATATACATTTATTCAACTTTGATGCATCATATATTTGTTCATTTTAATTGAACATCTTTACATGAGAATTGAGATGTTATTTCTTTTATTCAAACTACCATAATTGAATTTTGAAAATTGGTAAAAATATCTTAGATTTCATTTTCGTGTTATACGTTATTATATCACATACAAACACGTATATGATATATTGACTTATTTTTTAAATTATATTGGAAAATTCTTACTTGAATCATGCTCGGTCAAACTTGAATTAATTACATAGCAAGTACAATACACTTTTCATATGATTGGTATATAGTTTAGGAAAATCGATCAATCACACGTGCTTTGTGATTGGATTGGTTCAATCGAATCAGGTTCGGAAAAGAGTTTATCCTAACTTACTTATTTTAAAAGTAACACGTGTCGATTACATAATGTACAGAAAAAGGAATAATCACCCCGATTGCTCTCTTATGAGGAATGACGTAATTACATGTAAACTCCATTTGGACTAAGTGAATATGTATTTTCCCGCATGTATTAGCATGTCAAGATGTATAAGGGTAGTTTGACCAGAAAAAATTATTTGACCTACAATAAATTAGTAATAAGTCGATAAATATTTCATTCAAAATTTTTTTGGCTAATATAAAAAAAATTCGATAAATTTTGACTAATCAACAAATCTATTTGATGGACAGAACAAATATTAAGGATACTATAATTTTTCAAATCGTATAATGTTTACGTACTATTACACCAAATTTTAGGAGAGAACGATGTAATTATTTAAAAAAAGGAGTTTAAAAAGGCTTTTTATTTTCGTAAGTTTCTCGTCTTCTACCAACGTAAAATAATAGCGACACAGTAAAATTGGCAAAATTTCAATTCTTAAAAAATAAAAAAGAAGGCAAGATGGTGCTTTATTTGGTACTTTGCGTGCAGTTAGACCGAAACAACAGTGATACAGGAAAAGATGATTTAAGAGAGACACAGATTCCCCCATTTGTAGCTTTTACACCACACATCTCCTGATGCACAATTTGGTTGGGGCCCTCTGTTGCACCACTTCCCCCTTCCCCTGCTCCCTGCCCTACCTTATTTTCCCCCTCCTTGCACGTGACTACATCTCATCTCACGTGAATTTCTTCTATTTTTTTCTAAGTTTCCATTTGTTCTCACCTTAAACAAGGACATACGCATCAATTATATTTCAACCGCTAATACTTATAATTGCTTGCCAGTAGAAACGAACGCATGTCGTACTATGCATGTTATTGACTTAATTGTGCATCACGAATTCGATAGTCCATGCTCCATTGGGTGAAGAAGGTGTCAAGGGTCAGTTAGTCAGTTATTTAAAAAAATTTATATATTATTTTGAAAGTTTATAGAATGTCATAGAATATTTGATAACAAAGTGTAAGAATGATCATAGTTCGGACGGCAAAATATAATTCACCATAAAAAAATAGGGCCTAATTTAAATTTAAATCAAGCCATTTGTCATACAAATATAATATATATATATATATATATATAATATATAATATATATAACCCTTCGATAAAATCTGCAATGCTAATAAAATATTGTTTGAAGATTTGAGGTTACAAAACTTTTTTTTACGATATATTGGCTTTAAACTTGTCGTATATATTGGTACGTTTCATTTTATTATTTTAAAAAATAATTTCATATCATAATATTCAATTTAAGTTATTTATATTGCAAAATTATCTTCAATAAAATAATATAAAATATTGAAGCATTAAAACATAATACAACATTAGATATTTTAACTAAAATTAATATTTTTAAAAATAAAATTAATAATTGTAGGTAAAATGGTTTATCTTCTGATGATTTAATAAATTATATGCTCATATTACTCTCTCAAAATACTAACAAAAGATATTTGAAATTAATGACATTACTCCGATGTTTCGTATCAATTGAAAATGAGAAATTTGTATTTTATAAGTTTTAAGACTCACTCTCTTTAATGCTGAAATTTTTCAAAAACAAACTCGTTTATGTTATAACAGTAGGAACGAGACCATAAGCTCCTCCCGAACCCATCATTTGGAGGGAGGAGGGTTAATAACGCTGTCACGCGTTTTTATATTGAGTGCCGACGAAAAAATCGTACTATGAAATCCCAAAGACTTATCTTCTTAACAAAATATACTTTCTTTCATACACTCAATACTTCATATCACGAGATTAGATCAAACTGCACGTTGTATCATTAAAAAAATTCTAGAACACGTGAACTTAAAAAACTTAAAATTTAATATTATTATATTAGTACAAAGACCCTAAAAAAATTTAAATTAGCATAGAAAAGAGGGCCATTAGCCCACCAAACCTACTATTATTATTCAACATAAGAACCCTACTAAAATTAATTATCTTGTACACACATAACCCCCCCCTCCCCTTGTTGTAACTGGGATCGTTACATTGTCCTCTTTTAAAATTTGATATAATTAAATGTAAATTTTATATAATTAAAAAAATTATATTTAATATTCTTAATATGTATTTCTTTCTAACAGATATGCCCATATTTATTAGTCAAAGTTTATCGAATTTTGTGATATTAACAAAAAAATTGAATGAAAATCAATATCTACCGAAATGACTTATTCTTGACCTATTGCAGGTCAAATAAATATTATTCTGACCAAACAACATTTATACATCTTTACCATTATAAGGATATTTTGGTTAGAAAATATTCATTTGATCCTTCAATTAGTGTAACAAGTCAATCGGGGTAGATATGAATTCTGATTCAAAATTTTTGTTAATATCAGTCAATTCGATGAGTTTTTACTAACGGAGTTATATGTTTGTTGGGACAAAAATAAATATTAGGCATATTAGATGTAATTTTCTCAAATCACAAAAAATTTACATGTATTTACATCAAATCTCAGATAAAGGTAGTGCAATTATCTCTATAAAACCAAATGTCATAAATTAATAGGAATAGTTACACTCCACTCGCTGAGGTTTGAGGTAATTATAGTAGACACCATATGGTTTGGGAAGTTACATTTAGCATCCCTAAGATTTACTTTCGAACAACAAATAAGCCCCTCATTAGTTAAAATTCATTGTATTTGCTTATATTGACAAAAAAAAAAAAAAAAAAGAGAATGAAAATTAATATTTACATTTGATTGACTTAAAACTGATTTATTTCAGTCAAATAATGTTTTCGGACTGAACTGCCCTTATAACGATGAAGGTATACATCCTCATATGCATTAACATGTGAAGACATATGAGGGTATTTTTGCCATAAAAAAATTTATTTGACTTACTATAAGTCAGTAATAAATCAATCGATGTTAAATATAAATTTTTTTATGATTTTTTTGTTAATTTTATCAAACTTTTAGACGAAAGTAGACCTTAAGGGTGCTATAAATAATTTTTCAAACCACAGAGGGTCTATATATAATTACTTCAAATTTCAAAGAAGATGAGTGTAATTATCCGTGATTAGCAGGGGCGAAACCAGCCCCCATTTGGCCCTAGCGGCCGATAGGGCTTGGCCGCCCCCACTCCAAAAAAATAAATAAATCTACTTTCTATAATTTTTATTACTTGTGTTATCATTATATGCTACATTTAATTTGTAATTCTATTTTACAAATTTAAAACTCATTGTAAAGAAATATAATATTAGTAACAAAATATAAGTGATAATTTTAAAGTTGTCACTAAAAAAATATATTAAGTGATAATATTTTTTATCTTGTCATTACATAATTATTAGTGTGAAGAATTGTACATGAAGTTATCACTATAAATAATTAGTGATGCTTCTACATCGACAACTAAATAATAATAAAATATAATCATATAAATTATTATTGTCACAAGGTACCTTTTATATATATTTCTAATTATCCGTAGTGACAACTTTATATGCTATTTTATGTTACTAATTTCTACTAATAATAAAGTACTAAATCATGAAAAATAATAATCACTATTGAAATTATAAAATTAATTATTGAGATAAATCAAAATTTATTACTAAATATATACAATTAGTAATATTATGATATCACATATTTTTTCATATCATCAAATTTCTCTGTTTTTTTTATGATGACGTTTGAAAATTTTAATATTTTATTTAATAAATTAATTAATTAAATTATGATAGAATTAAATTATTTTTCTGGCTCCGCCACAGCTGATTAGTACGCTTTTCAATCTTCCTAATCACACATTAATCGCCTGACCAAAATCTTCATACGGATTTAGCTTCTCTATACCAAACTGTACATCCACGTGATAATTATGCTCCTAATTTTAATACGTTTTTATAATCTCAAATAATTAATTAATTAAGGCGTGTTTGCTCTTTCCTTTTAAGTGCTTCTAACCCCAAAATTAAAATTTTATTCAACAAACAATAATTGATAACAATAATAATTAAACATATGGTTTATTGTATTCTGGTAATTTTATGTTTAATTAATACTAAAATAATTATTAATTATGATATACACAAATTTCGTTTTGCCAATGAAGCATTTTGCCTCAATAACTAAGTTCAGACCTCACAGCTCTTGTAGTCTTGCTAACGAGGCATTGTTTGAATGGTAAGATTGAGACCTCACAATTAAAAGATTGTGAATTCGGGTTTTATAAATGTGAGTGTAAGTCAATCTCTTTATTAGTTTTTTTTTATTTATTTGATTATATTGAATGATGTAATGAATCACAAACTGAAAAAAAAACAAAAAAGGATTTCGGAACTCTTTATCAATTGTTTTTGATAAAGTTATATCATTTCCTTTTTGGTAGGAAACGTGTTGCGTTTCGATGGTTTAAAACTTATATAAATAATTGATAATTATAAATTAAAATTAATGAATAATCACTATTAAAATAAATAAATAATTAGACATTGGTAAAATTAGAACCAAGAACTTTCTAGTAATGATACTTCAATTTCACTGCTTAAACTAGATCCATCGACTCGAACCATATATTTGTATACACTACAAAAATGAATTAGTCCCTTCATTGCAGCTGACACAACTTAAAGATCATGATAAATCAATACTATCCATAATAATCGAACAAAATCTCTCCAAAAAATAAAGTTTGGACCACAGATAAAACTTGCTGTGATTTTAAATATAACATTACATACTTTTTTATTTTTAATTATATTAATTAACCACCATCAAAAGTAATATGTATATATATATATATTATGTGGTTGTGAGATCCAAAGTCAAAAGTTACTGCAATTATGAATTTTAGAATACTAGAAATAATATTTTATTTTTGAAAAAATAAATATTTGTTCCATAGTATAATTATTTCCATAAAATCAAATAAATAGAGTAACACTATTTTGCATTAAACAAATACTACTACTATTATTAATGATAATATTAAGGATAAATTACAACGAATTTTTTAAAATTTGATATAATTAAAAATACTTCTCGTTATTTGAAAAATTTATAAACAACCCTCCTAATATTTGATAAAATTATATAATATTTAGACGGATGTTTGAAATTTTTAACTTTGCTCTTGTTGATTTTTTTTTTTATTAAATCTAACGAGGTGGATGAAAAAATCTAAAAAATTATTAAAAAAATCCATTTAGTTCATATAAAAATATTAATTTTTTTTAAAAATAAATAAAATTATAGTTTATAATTTATAAGAATATTTTGATTAATTTATCATAAAAATAAATAAAAACCCATTAAATTACAGTTAAAATCAGAATTATTAATAATTGTTAAATAATATAAAGATATTTTTAATTATTTAAATTTCTAGAGAGCTTGCTGTATTATTTAATGATAGGAGGGGATGTTATAGTACGACCCAGGCGCACGGGAGCCGGGAACATAGGAAATAAAGCAACCACGGTTAAAGTACGCCTACCCTGATGAATAGGGTGTGCGCACTAAACCCCATTCCAATATGCCCGTAAATAGCACGACAAGCCCACTTCCCCATGGCAACTGACACTTAACGCCGTTAGCTGCCGAGCCAATGAGTACCCGACACGGCGCACAGCTTCCGGCTAACGCCGTCAAGAAGCCCGCATTAAAACTGTCCCCCCAGACACAATCTCTCCAACCGGGTATTCCCGGTCAACGCAACAAGGCAGTGTTTGGTTTGTTTTTATTTTTTTTCAACTTGTAATAAATTTTTGGGGGTTGATTCCCTTTTCTCTTTCCCAAAAGCAAAGTACATGAGAACTTAAAGCAATCAACAAATATCTTCCCCCTTAGTTTTCGCTCTATTGTCATTTTCATATAAATCCCAAACATTATATCAATCTTTTTATGTCTTTTTTGGAATTTATTTTTACAAGACTTTGTAATATTTATTATGATGTGTGAGTAGATGGGAAAAAGAAAATACGAAATCAATTTTTATTATGAAATGTAATTGTGGGGTTTACGAGTTTCGGAATAATTGAAAAATGGGTTTTTTTTTTTTAATTACGAACTTGTATGAAAATCATTTTTTTAGGACAGTGGTTAATTTTACCCATCCTATGTAAATTATAAGGGAAAAATGCAAATTTGTAAAGATATGAATAAAAAATTATCTGAAATATAAACTACAGACTTACGAGTCTTAAATAATTAAAAATTGAGTGTTTTATTTTGGAAATTGTATGAAATTTGTTGTTTTTAGTGCAGCGGTTAATTTTACTACACAATATAAATTATAAGGGAAAAGTACAAATCTGTAAAGATATAAATAAAAAATTCTCTAAAATATAACTTTAGAATTACGAGCCTCAAATTAATTGAAAAAAAATGAGTTTTTTTTTTTTTTTTTTAATTTCAAGTTGTATGAAGATTTTTTATTTTTAGGGTATTGATTAATTTTACATGCCCAAATATAAATTATAAGGAAAAATTGAAAACATGTAAAGATATAATACAAAATTCTATGAGAAATATTATTTTTAGGGTGGCAACTTATTTTATCTGCCCAGTAAAAATTAAATTTGAATATGTAAATTATATCAGTATATATCTCATGTAACGATTAAATTCTAATATAATAGAAATTTTTTTAGGATTCTTAATATTGTTAAGAATTAAAATATTGCAAGTGGCATTGAAAAAGTGGTACTATAAATAACCAAAGTAATAATAATCTTGACTACTACAAGCAAAGAACAATTACAAATTTTATAAAATTTGATATATTCTCATGCGATTTTCACGTTCCATCTCCTTATTGTTAATTAATATAAAATGTGTACTTGAAATTAAAAAAATAATAATTAACACACGTATGTCTAAATTATTCATATTTTTTATTTTATAGCATAAAAAACTACTTAAAAAATACTCGTTGAAAAGCTTGTGAACTATAAAGACGTTTGCAATAGTTTCTACTTTTGTTGTTGGAATAAGCTGTAGAAAAAATTGTAATTGATTAGCACTAGTAAAAGTTGTGATTATCTAAAAATTGAAGATGGGGTGTTTGAAAAAATAATTTATCTGTTCATAACATTCTGTTTAAATTAATTTAATTTAGAGTAAATTGTATTGATACCCCTGATATAAGGCCAGATAACACAAGCATCCTCTATTTTTACAAAATTACAGCTATACCCTTTGAAGACTGTTAGTGTAATGTTCTCTATATTTTACAAAATTACAGCTACAACCCCTGAAAGGTGTTAGTATAATATTTTTATGGGGTATTTTTGTAAATTTTATATTTGAATAGGATGTATAACTATAATTTTACAAGAAATAGGAGGTGTTTATGTATTTTGGTCTAATATTAAAAAATATTGATATAATTTATCATTTAATTTAAGCAGTTCAAAAATAAAAAAAACATTTATTTTAAACCCTTGTAAACACTACGTACATATGTTTTAACTAGATATAATCTTTAAATCCCAAAAAAAAAAAAATGAAAAAGGAAGAAAATCATTTGCCAAAAAAAAAGAAAAAAGAAAATAAAAAAAAAGTTGGAAATGAGCTCCCAAACTAGGCGTAAGCAATTAACCGGGTGTAACCCGTTTCCGTCCGGGGAGGGTTAAACAATTCACCGCAGTTTACTAACCCCATACCCGTTCTCGACTCCTCTGGTTATCGAAAAGGCTCTCTTTCTCTCTCCTCTTTCTGTTTCTCTCTCATCACCTATTAGCTACCAATACTCTCCATACCTTTTAGCTCCCCATGCTTCAAGATATACTTACCATACCTGCACACACCCCTCTCCCCACACGCACTCACAAAAATCAGTAGAAAAATCTCGCAAGATTTTCTCCCAGTTCCATCTAAGATTTTCTCCCCGTCTACAGCACGCACGCGCCTGATTGTCTGTGTTCCTGCTGTTTCTGCTTGTTTTCCGGTTGAGCTGTGTGAATTTTGGCTGTTTGTTCGTGGGTTTTTCGTTAATGTCTTGTTTGGCTGGGAGATGAGAGATCTGAGTTGGGTTTAGTGTGTGAAGAAATGTCTGCCTCTGAGGTGTCGATCAAGGGTTATAATAATGACTGCAACGACTATAGTTCTGTGACGGATAAGGGGAGCTCCGGCGCCGGAAAAGGTGATATTTGTGTAATTTTAGTTACTGTTTGTTTTTGTTTTGTTTTTGTTTTTTGCTTGACTGATGAGGTTTGTTTGTTGCTTCTTATCTTCTTTAGTGGATGCTGAGACGGCGTTATACACAGAGCTATGGAGGGCCTGCGCCGGTCCTTTGGTGACTGTTCCTCGTGAGCACGAGCTTGTTTACTATTTTCCTCAGGGTCACATAGAGCAGGTATTTCTTCTCTTTTCTTTTCTTTTTTTTTTTTTAAATTTTTTGGGAGAAAAGAAAGCTTTTGTGTGTTAAGTTTTGTTGATGAGAGAGGAGCTTTTCAAAGCTCTGATTGATCTAAATTGTTCAGGGTTTTCTTAATTTCAGTTCCAATTTCGTGCTTTGTATTATAAGGATGAACGAAGCTTACTTTGCTTGCAATTGGCGCTTACTTGAAATTTAATCATGTAATGGTTCCTCCGGGAGCAGTAAAAGACATCTTTGTGAAGTGATTTGAGAGTCCTTTTGCTGATCCCTTTTACTCCCCTTAAGGAGTGTGTAAACTAGCTCTCACAAACATGGTCTTTTGTTGGGTAGGTGGAGGCATCTACTAATCAAAGTGCGGACCAGCAGATGCCCGTGTACAATCTTCCTCCCAAGATTCTCTGCCGAGTGGTTAATGTCCATTTGAAGGTACTTTCGGATTCTTGATTTGAAATTTAGACGTGCTTATTAATTTTATAATTAGGATTTTCTGAAATTTTGTTTGGGTTCTTTATTGTAAGAGGCTCATGTGTTTTGTTTTTCCATTGTTGTTACTGATCTGCTGTTTGACAGGCCGAACCTGACACAGACGAGGTCTTTGCGCAAGTTACCTTGATGCCTGAACCTAATGTAGGACAAATCCCTGCTGCTTGTAATTTTACTTCATATTTTATTCTTTTTTTTTTTTTTTTTTTAAAATAGTTCTGGTTGTAGATTCTTATAATATTCTCTAATGAGTTTTGGTTTTACCAGCAAGATGAGAATGCAGTGAAAAAGGAACCTCTTCCGGTGCCGCCACCTTGCTTTCACGTCCACTCTTTTTGCAAGACTCTAACTGCATCAGATACGAGTACTCATGGTGGGTTCTCGGTGCTGAGACGGCATGCTGATGAATGTCTGCCCCCGCTGGTTAGGATAAATTTAACTGAAGTTTATGATGTTTACCTCAGGATATTTCATGGTGTTAGTGATGGTCTGAGTATCTTTTAATGACAGGACATGTCAAGGCAACCTCCCACCAGGAACTAGTGGCGAAAGATTTGCATGGAAATGAGTGGCGGTTTAGGCATATTTTTCGTGGTAAATTTCCAATAGATCTCTATTCATGATTTGGTAACAGTTGCCGATGACTTTGAAAAAATTGTCATTTGTGCCATTTGCGTGCTTGACATGTTTGATTAAATGGAAGGGAAAAGGAAATGCAGCTGTGGCAAAATTGGTATTAGATTGGTGGTGTATGTTGTGAAGATCTGGATCCTTTTTTTGACTATTTACTTGGATGTTGCTTGTTTCCTTTATACATTTCTTTTTCCCTTTTTTGAAAAAGATATTAAGGAATGTAAAATCATGCTGGTCAGACAAGAGAAAATGGACTCCATATAGCAAGCAAGTAAATGTGGAATATTTGTGAAGTTCCGTGAAAAATTGGAGAAAGATCGAATTGTAATGACTAAAGTAATAAATATTTTTATAGGGAAACCAGTGCATAAAGAATGTTATTCTATTACTTTACATGGTTTTTTTTTGAAAAATACAATTCATATATCAAATAGTATCATTAGTTTAAGAGCAAAATGAGAGCAAGTTGGAGGCAACCACAACCTTTTATTGTTCAAACTAAAGTTTCGCTAAGCAGAATACCTTCATCGATGAAGCGATGCAGGTGTCTATTAAGAGCATTGGCTAGTAACTGTGATTAATTATTTACATTTCAGGTCAACCACGGAGGCACCTGCTCCAGAGTGGTTGGAGCGTCTTTGTTAGTTCAAAGAGGCTCGTTGCTGGGGATGCCTTTATATTTTTGAGGTTTGTTGCTAGTCTTGCATGCCTCTAGCTGTACGCATAATGATTTTTAGTACATCTGATTGAATTTTAAACACTCTAAGAGGGGAGAACGGGGAGCTGCGTGTTGGAGTTAGGCGTGCCATGAGACAACAGGGAAATGCTCCATCATCAGTCATATCCAGCCACAGCATGCATCTGGGTGTTCTAGCAACAGCTTGGCATGCCATTCAGACCAAGACCATGTTCACAGTATATTACAAGCCTAGGTATTTGACATGATTTCTTTCTTCTCTCTCTCTAGCCATCTGTGTGATATGATTGCTGGTCTGCTGTAAACTTCTGAAACTAAATTTAGATTGTACTATATTTGGCGGGTTAACAAAGAGTTGCCTGTGGAAACCTGCTGCCTTTCTTTGTCTCTACTAAAGCAACCACATTGAACTTTGTTGGTAACAGCATGTTGCTGCTTTAAATAGCATTTGCATTATTGATTTCTAATGTAAAAAGTTTGATCTGTTAAATGTAATAATATGCCTAGATGGATTATCAAAATGGGTGAAGTAGTGACTATTTGCATGTTTTATCTTCAGGCTCTAACTCTCCTCATGTTTGCTGTGTATATGTCACAGGACCAGTCCATCTGAGTTTATTGTCCCCTACGAGCAGTACATGGAATCTGTTAAAAACAACTACTCGATAGGAATGAGATTCAAGATGAGATTTGAAGGTGAAGAAGCTCCAGAGCAGAGGTATGCTTGATCTTAGCATCCTGAAAAATGATATTTTGTTATGAATTCTGTGAAAAAGTTGTTTATGTATATTTGTTTAATGTTACTTTTGTAGGTTTACTGGAACTATTGTTGGAATTGAAGATGCAGATCCGAAAAGGTGGCCAGAGTCAAAATGGAGATGCCTAAAGGTATCACCTCTGATGTTGATAAGACTAGTACTTCTCATGTTATTTCGAATAATCTTCTTAACATATCATCACGAAATTTATCTCTTAATTCTTTTTTAAGGTTCGATGGGATGAAACTTCAACAATTCCTCGACCTGAGAGGGTTTCCCCCTGGAAAATAGAACCTGCTCTTTCTCCCCCTGCTCTGAATCCACTTCCTGTGCCAAGACCTAAAAGGCCTCGATCAAGTGTCTTGCCATCATCCCCCGACTCTTCTGTCCTTACCAGGGAAGGTTGTTGCTAATTTTACCCTGCTTCTGCTACTGCTATTGGTCGTGTCCCACTGTTGCCGAACATCTGTTTACTCAACTATTTATGATGTCATGTAGGTCCATCTAAGATGGCTGTAGACCCTTCACCTGCCAGTGGGTTCCCAAGGGTCTTGCAAGGTCAAGAATTGTCGACCTTGAGAGGGACTTTTGCGGAGAGCAATGAGTCAGAGTCATCTGAGAAGCCATTACTGTGGAATCCCTCATTAGATTCTGAAAAGATTGATGTCTCGGCTTCAAGAAGATTTGGTTCAGATAAGTGGTTACCTATTGGAAGGCCCGAGTCGTCATTCACTGATCTGTTATCGGGTTTTGGGTCTCAAAATAATTCATCCAATGATTTCTGTTTGTCTCCTGTTGATCAAGTAGTTTCAAAGCGACAAGCACAAGAGCATGAGGCCAAGTGTAGCTTAATTGGGAACACCTGGTCTATTATGCCTTCTGGTCTCTCCCTTAATCTGATGGATTCTGGCTTGAAGACCCATGGGCAAGGTGTTGGTTCTTCTTATCAGAGACACGGTGATACCAGATATGCTGCTTTTAGAGAATTTTCCTTGATTCCTGATCCTAGGGGAGACAATCAACAAGGAAATTGGTTGATGCCTCCGCCTATTTCACCATACCTTCAAATGCCACCTTCTCAGTCAAGAGAGTTGATGCCGAAGTCTGTATTTGCGCAGCCTCATGATATGATGAAGCCGAAGGAAGGAAATTGCAAGCTGTTTGGTATTCCCCTCATAAGTAACTCGGCATCATTAGAGCCAGCAGTGTCACATAGAACTGCTATGACTGAGCCAGCTGGTCATGTGCAGCATGGGTTACGTTCTCACCAATCCCTTGCTATTGAGTCTGATCAAAGGTCTGATCAATCTAAGGGCTCAAAAGTGGTGGATAATCCAGTTGCCACCACTGAGCAGGAGAAGCAATTTCAAACCTTCCATCCTGTGGCTAGAGACAGAGAAAGCAAAGGTCACTCTGGTTCAACAAGGAGTTGCACTAAGGTTTTGATCTGGAATATATTGTTCTTCTTACAGCTAATTTTTTTTATTCAACTTTTGTTCTTACAAAACAGTCTCAATTTCAGGTTCATAAGCAGGGGACTGCCCTTGGTAGGTCTGTGGATCTTGCCAAGTTTGACAACTATGATGAATTGATTGCTGAATTGGATAATCTCTTTGAATTTAATGGTGAACTCAAGGCACGGAATAAGAATTGGCTTGTTGTGTATACTGATGATGAGGATGATATGATGCTTGTTGGAGATGACCCCTGGGAGTAAGATATTCTTCAATTTCTCTGGAATATTATGTGAAAGTTTTAAACCCATCTTGATTTCATTAGTTCGATGATTACTGCAATTTAAGTTTGCCTGCTCATCAGAAGTGGCTTCTCTTTCTGGAAACAGGGAGTTCTGTGGTATGGTTCGCAAGATTCTAATACTAACAAAAGAGGAGGTCCAGCGTATGAGTCCAGGGACCTTCAATTCAAAAGGAGAAGAAACATCATCTGTTGCAGAAGGCATGGATGCTAAAGATGTGAAGGATTTGCCAAAAACTTCATCATCTAGCCCAGACGATTGCTAGTTTTCCACCTCTATCTGGTAGTTCTATCTTCATTGTAAAATCTTGCACACAGCTGTTATTTCGATAAGCCTTCTAACATTTTGCTCTTGCAACAAAACAGCTATACGATGCAGGCAAGGAAGGAGATTGTATATCCATCTAGCCGTTGAATTTTGGGGACATTGAATAAGAGATGCATGTGAAGTCCCTTCAACTTCTGGATGGTGGGACTCTCTTATATATAGATGCAGTTTTTAGTATTTGCAATTTTGAACCCTTTTTTCTGGGGCCAACCTACGGTACCCAATAACCTCGTCTTATACGTAATGTACATGACACATTATGAACATGCTACCTTCCTCCACTGCCCAACCTCTGTAAATAGTCCCGTCCATTCCCCAGCATCAATGTAATTAAGCCATCAATACACAGCCTAGTACGTCTCGTATAGTCTTTGTTCCTGCAGTATTGATATGTAATGTCTCTAAGCACGATGTATTGCCATCGGCATTAATTTGTCTTGTGTTGAAGATTGTACCTCTGGGTGGACTCTTGTGGTTGGGAGTACTTTGTTGTGCAAGAATCCATTATGACTTATTGAAGGTTGTTTCTGGTTTAAGTGCAAAGGTGTATTCCAAGTCAGTCTCTCTGTTTGGTCTTCTGGGGATATGTTTCAAGGGTTTTATGGCATGGGGTTTTCTTTGAAGCACTAGACTGATTCATCTTTTTGCAGAAAGAATTGAATGCCTTGAAACAGTTCATGCTTGGAGGCTTAGAATCAGTTTCATTTTATCGAACTTACTCTAGTTGTCGCACATGTCAAGGGTTATATTGACAAATAGCCGATTGGGCCGTCATGACAGTCTCAGCGTCGCCCTTCCATCATAGCCGGTTGGGCTCCATGTTGCTCTTCCATAATAAATGAATTAGGCGTGTCGTTCAGCCTTTAATCTACTGCTGTTGTAGATGTTAAAGGAGCAAGTTGTAGAAACTAGTTGCCAGCGAGTTGCTTCTGATTCCTTCTAAAGATTGTACTCTTGATTCAAAATTGTGAGGCGCTAACTATAATTTTATTTGTTTATCAATGAAAGGAATTTCATTCCACAAAAATTGTGATTTTGTTTTCATCCTACCTATGGGGCCTTGTGTGGAAATAGTCCCATGCTTTTAAAGTAACCATTTTGGTTCTGTATTTAACAGTTTTTCTTCTTCTTTCTTTTTCTTTTTTGGTCCCACCGTTGAGACTCTAACGCAATGGCACGGGACCATCACCGGCTGATTGATGGGGTAAATGGGCTAAAAAATTATTTTAGAGAAAATATATAAATGAAATGAGAATGAATTGTACTTTTACTTCTATGGTTTCCGGAAATAATCCATACTTTTCGAAATAGTTGTTTTTGTCTTGTATCTTGTATTTTGGAGAGTATTACGTGAAATGTAAGTGCTCTTAGTGGGTTTTAAATAAATAAAAAATAAAAAATAAGACATGTAAATCATAAAGAAGAAAAGCTTTCATTGACACAATTTCGAACCTGTAAAAAGGAATTATGAGATTAGAAAAATTATCAACAATACGAAAGTTTTATAAATTTAAATTGAAAGTGTTACAATATTTGAGAATGGATATTATCCATTATTCTTCTATTCAAATTGCTGACAAGGGCTTGAAGCGCATCTTGGATGCGGATGCGTAAATTCCTTCAGCTTTGTGGAATAGACTGTGTGTTATCTTAAATATGGTGTCGAAGCTGGTGATTTGATGCTAAAGAAGACGTATAACATTTGTGCTGCAAAGCTTCGTCGTGACAAAGAGCTTAGGACCTTAGAGCTTGGGTTTTTTGGTTTCTGTGATATGTGGAGGCCCCTATGTATAGACACGAGTGGAGTTTAGATAACTTGGATTCACTTTTATTATGTGTGATGAGTTTTGATGATCAATCTCCTAACGAGTTGTACTTGAACATATTTCTACTCATTTAGCCAATCTAAAATAGAAGAAAAAAATTTATATTATCTTAGGTCAAAACTTCAAGATGCATAAGGCCTAAATTAGGTATACTCTTGGATTTATTGTCTTGGACATATGTAATGCTTAAAACTTGTTATGGACTTTAAATTGAAAATTAATTATTTTGGATTTTTAATTGATAATTTATTTCAAAATTTTGATGATAGCACCTCAAACCAAATCCCAACGACATATGCAGTCTTGAGACATAAAAAATTGAGAAATTTTCTTGTTTTGGATTTGAGCTTTGTTAAGATTTTTTTCCCCCCTCGTTTTGAACTCATCAACAATTCCTGCATTGCATGTGATGTTTTTGTTTCCCTTCAAAACCCACTTTGCCAATTTTCCCTTTTAACTAGCTGATCACTTAACACACACATTGAATTCCATCCAAATTTTAGAGTCTGGATAAAAAAAATCCAACAAATTAAGATATGAAATCAAGAATAACTATTTTGAAGAGCAAGAGACTATTAAAGTAAAACACCTTATGGGACAAAAAATGCAATTAACTCGAATGACCGTTTCAGCCTGTTCTCCCCCTCAATTAGCCTGTGTGACTAGGCCACGTGCCATTCCATCAAATCTTTAACGGTGGGACAAAAAATTACAATAAACCTTCAAATACAGGACCAAAATGACTATTTCAAGAAGCATGTGACTATTTTGCAGAAGGCCCTATAGTATGGGACCAAAATTACAATTAACTCACTATTGTTTTCGTTATTGCCTGGTTGTTTTTAGAATTAAAATTTGTATTGTTCCGTGCAATACTGCATATCAAGTTGGTTGGTTGTTGTAATAAGTATAATTTGGTTAGAAAAAATTTATTTTTAATCTACAATAAATCAATATTAAAGCAATTAAGAGTAAATATAAATGTTTTCGTTCATTTTTTTTTTTTTTTTGGGTGCTAATATGAACGAGTTTATTGAATTTTAACTAAAGTAATGATCTATTTATTAGAAAAAAAAAACATCATAAATATTAGATATAATTTTTTAAATTATAAACGTGTAATTATACCAAACACCAAGAGATTACGGTGTACCTATCCCTAAAATATTTGAACTAAACATGTAGTGAAGCCACCGTTGGTTTATTGGTCTTGTGAATGACATAAGTGTACTGCCCACCAGTTCAATAAATGTGGCCAAAAGATAAAAACATGGTGCAGTGCAGTACAGTGCAGTGAGAGCTAAAAGTGTGCTGATTTTTTGAAAATAGAATGTGTTTTAACAGTATATAGTAACTATGCCAACTCTTTTTAACACATTCACAATGCTCTCCATCAACTTTTTTTTTCCTGCAATTCTATGCTTTGTGGACTTATGTTGAAGCAAAAGAACACCTCACAGTCACCTATGCATGCATCACAAACACATCAATGCATTGCATACTGTCTCTGTGTGTGTTCTGATGTAGGCCTCTACAGATCAAAGTTAAGTCGACATTCATAAGAAGATGAAAATGCAATCATGAACAGAATATTAGATATTGGAAAAATCAAAAGCATTCTAGTCTCAGTTTTGAGAACATCGATTTCCTGAAAATAAATGGAAAAAGAAAAGGAAAAACGAGAAATGGTTTGTCGAAGCAAGTTTAAGTTGGCAGAGTTCAACAGCCCAGTTCTGATCAGATCTTGAATACGCTAATGGTCTTTGGGCGATAGGAAGACTACAATGGTCGATTGATCGGCAGGTGAGACGTAAGACCTGAGAGCCTCTCCGGAGCTTTAACACAAGAAACTCACACCATCCCATGAAAGCCAGCTGAATCCAGGAGTACTGCCTTGATCTGATCAGGATTAAGGTCTTGGCCTTCTCCGCATTGCTGAGAAGATCGGATGAAGAGACGTAAGTAGAGAAAGAAGTAACAGTCAGTAACATGCAGTATGTACATGCATGAGGTTTGTTTGTAGAAGCTATGAAAGCTCGATAAGGAAATGTTGACGTATAATCTATGTAAACAACTAGTATGAAGCATCGCATTCTAAACATGTAAAGCAGTTGAAAAATAGAGTTATCATATGCTTACAGATGACGATTCCATCTTTGGAGTTCAAAAGATTAACATGACAGGTCCGTGCGTGTTTTGTGTACGCACGAGTGGTGGTATAGGAAACACAGGTTTGACATTTGCTTTGGAATTATGAACTATATTGATTTACAAATATATAAAGTAAATTACAGACAGATACCTCAGCTCGGAAAACGTCCAAAGCAAAGCCATTGAAACAGCTAATGACGGCTTGCTGAATGTCTAGGCCAAGGTTCTCCATAGCCCTCATAGTGGACAACAGAATCCCTGGTCTCCGGCCACAGAACATGTGGATGTTTACGGCTCTTCCTTCTCTCAGCCTGACCTCTACCTGTCAATATTCTCTTACACCGTGCATCAGGCTCAAATGATATCGTTTGAGTTAAAACAATGGTTTTTAGATACAAATATTAGATGATCAGAAGAGGTCACTAGAATAATGAATTTTGTTACCCGTGCTGGTTGTCCAGTCGGGCTTGACAGTGGACTTGCAAATGCACTTGGGCAAAGCTCTTCTTTGATACGAGCCGGAAGTCCAGGAGCAGTAGGCGTCAAGGGGTAGAAGCTCTGTGTAGGAGTCACAGAAGAGCTACCGGGGATGGACTCCAGTTCATTGTGGAGGTCATTGATCTTCTGCAGAAGTTCCTTTAAGTAATCAATCGCGTCCCCTAGTATCGAAGCCCTGTCCATCTGCCAATAAGAGTAAGGACATCAAGAACTGGTCTCATATAACTCATCACTGTTAAGGAACTAGAAACATGAAAAATATGTTCAATCTAAATTCCTCCATCATCCTCCCAAAGTAAACTGCTCATTAGTGTTGTAATAGTTTAAGAATACATCGAAAGATAAATGAAATTCGTTATGTCCCTCGTGCGTGCCTAGTCCGTGCCTCTCTATGGGAAATCCTTAATGAAACAACAACATCATTATTTTTAGCAATTATCGCTACTTCAAACATAAGAAGCTCCCACTGATTTAAAGAATTTTGCTAATTTCACTCATCCTACTCCTAAATCTTTTTGTAATAGATATCAGTTGTACGAAAGCACGAGCAACGTACGTGCAAAGCACGTGCATGGGATAATGTACGTTAGCAGCAAGAATTACCGAAAATAAAACATAATAGAGATGGGACCTCATATATAGAGGAAGACAACCAAATTATCTGCCTAATATGAGTGCATTCAATCTCATTCAGTATGTCAGTGAAGAAATAAATTCAAAAGTGCCTATTGCTCAATTTGCAACTTCCAAATAAACAATATCTCTATTTTCTGTCTGTGGACCAAAATGAAAGATGCATTTGAAATCATTTCATAGATTCCATGTGAGTGAATTAAATGCTATCACACAACTTTAAATGTGCATGCCCTCTCAATCAAAAATATGCCAATGAATCAAAATTGCTCCTCATTAATGCTCACACCACCAACAATCTACTCAACTGGAGGAAATGAGAACACAGCTCCAAGCAAAAGTGAAAAAACAAGAACGAAAAGACAAAAAAGATTGTAAAAACAAACGTAAATGGTTAACAACAACTACTTCCATGGCTAAAACATGTCGAAAACTATGTCGTAATTCACGAGAAATTTGCTGGTGAAGAATTTTTCATACCTTGCTGATCTTCGGCACGACTGACCTCAACATGTATAGTCTATCATTGAGCTTCTTCCTCCGGCGCCTCTCCGCCATCAAATTCTTTGCCGGAAGCCCCTTCTTCTTCCCCTTCTGATCCCCGCCCGTAACCGTGCTGTTTGCATGCGAGCTACTTCCTCCATTTTTAGCACTCTCTTCTACCTTGTTAACAGCACTATTGTCCAAGAATTGGTCATCAGAATCATAGTTTAGAGTAGAACCATCAATGCTCACATCCTCTACATCATCCCCACTGCTGTTCTTCCTTTTCCTTTCATTCTCTTCACTAGCCTCCCCCTTCTTATCATACCCTTCTACATTAGTTGCACTAGATGGAGACTTCAGGCTAATCTGATTTGTTTCACCCCTTATGTTCAAAGATCCCAAATTGCTCCCACTATTACTGCCAAGATTCTTCCTAAGAGCAGCCCTTTTCTGAAAGAGAGTGGGCTGTGCTCCAATTGAGGCAAAATTATCAAGGGGCTTAAGAATCTTGGACCTATTAAAGAACAATGAATTCCCCTGCATGGATCCCTCCCCAAATCCAAATCCACCAAATCCACCACTCCCTTGAGGCAATTGAAGCAAACTATTACTTCCGAACTGAGTATTAGAGCTCAAATTCAGTGTGCCCATTTGAGAATGAGCTCCCAAATTATTGAAACCACCACTCAGTATCCCACCAGCCCTATTCAAAGCACCTTCCAGATATCCATTTTCACAGCCCAAATCAAAAGTTCCCTCTAAAGGGTTGTTTGGGATTGAAGTGATTAAAGATTTGGGCTGCAAGAAGTAGTTTACCTGATGCTGAGATGGATCAAGATTGTTGAAAACTGAGGCTGATGTTGGAGAACAGGATGTAGCAGCAGCTGATTGTTGTCAGCTGCCTCCGTGAAGCTCGGTGAGAATGAGATGTCATGATGGTGGCCGTGCATGGTGGTCTGGTGGCCGCTGGCAGCAGCGGCGGCCGCGTTGGATATGTACCAATCTTCACCTTCAGCTTCAAGCATGGACTTGAAGGTGGAGAGGGCACCAATTTCCAATTCTTGCTTGTTCTCCAGCCCACCATTGTTGTTTTTTGAGCCCAAGAAGATGTGTCCTCCTCTCCTTTGCCGCCTTCCATCCAAACCATGCTGTTCACTCTAGACAACATCCTCTCTCAAAGATAAAAATAACTCCTTTTTGTCCTAGCAGAGTTCTCTTACGTAAAGGAACAATCTTGATGGAGTTAAACTACAAAAGATCGACGAGGCTTTTGATCAAGAAAAGAGCACAAGCACATACACTACAGACACTGAGAGAGAGAGAGAGAGAGAGAGAGAGAGAGAGAGGAAGAGAGAGCAGCAGCAGAAGGAAAAGGGAATGGCTTTATCAGAAAAAGGGAAGTGTCTTTAGTTAGAGTGATGCAATGTGACAACACTAAAAGCTTCTTCCAACGTTAAGTTTCTTCCAGGGGCTGCTCTCTGGCATCTATATATATATATAAGAGAGTGAGTGTGTGTGAAATATACAATTATGCATACATATATGTGCATAAATAAATAATCATCAAATTCATATAAAAACCGGAACTTTATGCAGGTAAAAGAGGCTTTTGATGGGGTGTGTCACGTAGGATGCTCTTGATTTCTGGTTTTCTGTTTTGGTTTTTGTGTGATTAGGATGTAAGACAAATGATTACAGTGGCGCTAATTTTAGTAAGGAAGAGGAGACACAGCTGCAGCTCTTTGTCATTTACACCCGCACAAAATGTGCTTCATTTGAGGATTAGTGTGAACATCTCCCTCTCTTTCACCTTTATCCAACTCCTCTCTCTCTCTCTTATTATATTCTTTTTTGGTCACTATTATTATAAAAAAAAGAAAATTTTTGTTCATTAGTTTTTGTTTTACAATGCATAAGATTTTGAAAAAAGTGATATATTTTTGTAATTAAAAAAGGAAAAATGAAAAACTTGGGGAACATGCATTCTTGATATAATATTCTTTTATATTATATAATATTAATTATTCATCGCCAAAACGTTTGATAGAGCTAAACGTACGTCCTGTTGTGTGTTGATTTCTACGTAGTTAGACGTTGGTTCTTGGTGATAGTAAGTCAGCTATAAGAACCCTGATCGACACACATGATGCAAGCACAATCCTCTTTGATGGACCTGTGGAATGTCGCCCTTGCTCTCGTTTTTGTAAAAAAAAAAAATATGTAGTGAATTATAATATGATTCTTTATAGATTTAATTTAATCATTATACATGGATGTACTTTAGTTTTATGTATATGCTACTAGCATTAGTTAGTGTATATGTTTAATTATCTTATAATAACATAATATCATGCATTTTTTTAATTATTCAATTTTTTGAAATATTTATATTTGAATGTATAAGTCTTGTTTCAACAATACAAGAGCGTATATAAGTTGTTGGTTGTCAAGAAATATAACGTCATAAATTACAGCCTGGTGTCGTTTTGCAAATGATATGCTGACGTTTTTTTAACTGTATTTTTCTCGAACGTAGATAACAGATTAGAAAGCATACAAAACGCAACGTATGAAATCTTATCTGTCCTGAGCCAATATTTTCAAAAACTTTCAAAATTATAACCATAATATATATTATATATATATATATATATATTCATAACATTTCTAAAATTCAGTTGTGTTACCATATTTGCATTCGTATCGTTGTAGCTATCTCCATCTTATATACATATATATATATATATATATATATATATATCTACAATGTAATTGATTTAATACGATAAATATTAACTGGTAGAATATTATATAGTAATTAAAAAAATAAAGTAATACAATATTCTTTTTATTATTTGATAACCAAGACAATTACTATAAGATTTTGTTCCTTAATAAATAGTACGGATAAAGAATTGTGCAGCTAACTTCAAGCTCCATTTATAGTATGTGTAAGAATATTTATGAACAACTAAAAAGTATTTAAAATATCTTATAAGCTTATGCGTATTATGAAATATTAAAGTTTAAAATTATTTAATTTTATTTTAAAAATAAGTTTTTAAAGTATTTGAACATATAAGATGACAGAGCTTATAAGATGTTAGAATGTTTGCCACAATAAGTCTTCATACTATAATAATGAATGAAAATAATCATCAAACTATTAGAATTTAAAATTATATAAATAGATAATTTTGCTTTCAGAGAAAAAAAAAACGTCAATTATATAAAGGATAAAAGTGAAGTATAAATAAAATAATGAGTGTGTTTTTATTTATTGCATATTAAGATTAAATGGCTTGTAAGATGTTCTAAATAAAGTAGGGCGGAATTAACTTTTCTTAAGAGTTTATAAGATTAAAAAACATCTTATTTTATGATCTTACAAGTTTTTCAAAAAATAAAAAATAAAAAATTGCCAAACGATTTTCAAGAATTTATAAGCTCAGCCAAATACTTTCTAAGTCTGAACAACTTATGCCGCCTCACAAGTCAAAAAATATTTCATACGTATATTTTCATTACTAAAAAAACACAAAGATATATAAAAAAACTATTTTTTATTTTTTTTATTATATGATTGTGATTTGTGTAATACGGTTGATATAAAGTAAAAAATCATAAAATTAAACAAAAAACGCCGATTCTTTTTTAATAGTACAAAAAAAATATTTAAAAAATTATCTATTTTGATCTGATTATTATTTTATTTTTAGTTTTTTATTTAATTAAAAAAATATAATAAAAATTTAAATTATACACACGTATATATCGAATATTTTGGAATAAATGGATATTATAAATAAGCAAGTTGGCCCACCAAATCTGTAGTGAAGCATAAGTGTTAGGGCATCTACAATGACAAAATGGTACATATTATTATTATTATTTTGGCCAATAAATGTGTTGATCATGCAATTGTACTAAAGGTAAAGGACCAACTTGAAATATTTATAATAATGAAAATTGGAGCAGCTGATGCATTTAATTTACACAATAAATACCTTTACTAGTATATAATTTATAGTACTTTTCCTTTTCCTTTTCCTTGTGAATTATTAAATGCTGCCTTAACATATGACGATAAAAATATTAAGTGATGATATTAAAATTATCACTAATTATATATACTAGTAAATGTGTCACGTTTTTATATGTGCATAATTTTTACAAAATATTTAAAATAAGATAATTTTATAAATTATATTATTTATTTTTATAGAATTTAAAATTACCTAATATATACATCAAACATAATGTATTAATTTTTTAGTATATCAATTTTAATAATTAATTTAATTTATTATTTATTTATTAACTTCCCATCCACCCACTCTTCTAACTTTCCATTCCCCCCACTATCTTTGAGGGTTACTTATTTTTTTATTATTTTTGACATAATTATTTTATAAATTTAAATTAATATTATTTTGTATATACTTTATTAAATAATAAATATTTTATTTTTAAATAATATTATAAAATTTGCACACATATAAAATGTGTCATAAATTACTAGCATATATAATTTTTTTTTTTTACTTTGAAGTTGTTGATTGATTTAAAAAGATATTTTTTTATTATATATTAAATATTTTAATAAAATATGTTAATTGTTTTAGAGACATCAATGTATTTTTTTTTTTTTTTTTTTAAAATGTCAATATAGCGCAAAAATGAAACAACGTACTTGAGCTGAGTATGAGCCCATGATCAATAGGCCCAATATTTGAATTTGAGTGAGCTGAAACCTACTTCGTATGGCCCAATTGACAGCTCTAGAAAGGAAAAAACTTGAGAATTTCAAATATTAATACCAACATATTTTTTTCTTCAATTAAAAAGGGTAACCATATTAAGAATTTGTTCAAATTTTATACTCTCCTCCACAAGAAAAAGGCCTTCATGATTTTTTTTTAATTTTTCTTTTGGGGTAAATTCATTTTAATTTTTTAAATTTATTTTTTTGATTTTATTGTTCTGAACTTCAACTTTTCTCCCATTTTTAATCCCCTCTGACCATTTTCCGACAAAAATGTGGTCGAAAAATGAATGTATAAACTGACAACGACTTAGTCTGTGTGGGCAATTTCATCATTTATTATTATAGTTTTTTAAATAAAAAATTAAATACAGGTAGATTTGTATTGTGAGACATGAACGTATTTTCCAGACAAAAACATTTAGTACCTGACCAAGATTTATATGCCCAAGCCGTGCTTAGACAACACGATTGTTTCTTCAATGTAGAACTTTATCGCGCGAACATACAAGTACATAAAAATTTCAACGTGGATCCTACACGTATAGGTGTGTGTAATTTCCTAGTAATTTGAAAGTATCATCTTCTTAACTTTTTCCTATTAACATAAACTTGAAGGGTCTCATTCCCCAAGCTGTCTTGTTCCTCTAATATTTGCTTTGCTGAATTGAGAACAGAATCACCACAATCCCTCAAATAGATCATAACAAGTGTGGCTATATCTCCAACACTTAGAGGGATCTCCTTTAGCCAATACATTCTTTTGAGAAAAAGCCTCTCTAGATTAGGAAAATGGTTATGTTCCGCTCCCCACCGTACCAAATCACTATCAATTGATAAGACTTTCAATCGAAGAAATTGCCCTTCAATCGGATCCCACGCATATCCCTTGAACGCATTGTTCCTTAAGATAAGTGTTTCAAGAATAGGCAGCGAAGAGCCAATAATTGTCATCTCTTCCCAGGAAATGTTGCATCTTGTCAAATTCAACTCCTCAAGTGAAGTCGGAAAAGAGATGTTCTTTAGCGGCATATCTTTAGCTTCTACCGAAAGTGATTCAAGTTTATGTAGACGAGCAAGATTGTAGAGACGGTAATATGACCACTCCACGCTTTTCTTTTCGTCATAATGGCATTTCAGTTTCTTCAAATTTGGAATTTTTTGAAGGACCTCTTCTGTGCACTTGAAATTTCTTATTTTGCAAAGAGTATGAAGCTTTTCCAGAACAATGAAATCTGGAGTGACTGCTGGATCAGGTAAAATAGCCGAATCAACCATAAGATACCTTAGTTGTGCCATATCCCAAATTTCAAATGGAAGAACCGGTGCTCCATAAATATCCAAACATCGAAGATCCCAAAGGAAAAACATTTTAGACTGCAATAGTAACTCTAAACTCGTCCCACTTCTGACATGAAGTAAGCGCAAGTTAGTCGGATGCAGATGTTCCACAGTATAGGATCCTATAAAATACTTCATCCTCACCAGTCTCAGTCTAGCTAGATACTGATGCATATCTCTACAATTGTTGCAAACCAAAGCACTTGTAACTGATGTTGATCGGGAGGCAATCTGGACTTTAGGAAAATTTATCATTTGAAATGTGGACCCATGCCCACATAGGAAGCACAAACCTTCAACGTTTTCCATTTGAAGATTAACAATTTGAGCTTTTCGGACCAAAAAATATTGTTCTTTCTCGGACTCTCTCATGCAGAGATCCCCTAAAAGATCATGAATTTCACATGCGTGAATGTTCCCTCTAACATCCAATGCACGAACCAAAATCAAATTTCTGTCAATAAGGTCTTTCAAATACTCATTTGCTACCTCTTCCATGTTTTTACCTCCTGTAGGTTTCAAAAATCCTTCAGCAACCCAATATTTGATTAATGGGGGAATTCCAATTCGACGACCTTGAGAAATTTTCCTCATGGAAAGGAAACATGATTTAAGATGAATTGGTAAATTGTTATAACTTAAAGACAATATCTTTAAACAATGCTCATCATTTCCTAAATTAGCATACGAGCTTACATTTTCTCCTATGAACTGCCAATATTCCCGTGTCATGTTGGAATTTGCTAGCAGCCCCCAATTATAACAATCGCTAGAGGAAGTCCTCTGCAACTTTTTGTTATATTCTTTCCGATTTTCTCCAATTCAGGAAATGGGCAGCTTTGTTTTCCAAAGACCTTTTCACAAAATAAGTCCCAACTTTTATTTTCATCCAAAAAATCCATTAAATAAGGTCTACGAAAACCTAAAGAAACTGCCATGTTAGATATTCTAGTGGTCACTAGAATTCGACTTCCACTCCTATTATCTGGAAAAAATGACTTCACATCATTCCAAACTTCAGTGCTCCAAACATCATCCATCACAATATAGTATCTTTTACCTGATAAACTTTTGTACAACTGTTCTCCTAATTGATTAACACTACATAGTGCTAGATTTTCCTCAATTTCATTACCATCTTGAATATCACATAGAAGGCCTAGAAGAACTTCTGTCACATTATATTGTTGGGATATTGTACACCATGCACGAATATCAAAATGCTGAATTATATACGGATGCTCAAAAATATTTTGAGCTAAAGTCGTCTTACCAATACCTCCCATCCCGGCAACCGTGATGATTCGGAGTTTAGACTCATAGCCGGCGAGCTCTTCCATCACTCTCTCCAACCGCTTCTCAAATCCCACCGGAGTACCATTTTTGACACCAGAAGCAAGCATTGTCGATGAACTGCGATGCACGGAAACTACGGCCTGCCGTTCTTGGACCCCATCGTTAGCCCATTTCTCTTTAACCATCATCATCTCTTGTGTGATGGAGTCAAAATTTTCGATTACGTTCTCTATATCTTGACAAAAAGATAAAAGGGCTGCTGTATCCTTACCTTTATCTTGAGATCCTTCACCAAGTTGATATACTACATGTAAGTCGACGACACGTTCTGCTTCATGTACAATTGCAGTGATCTGCGTGGCCAGATCTTCCAGTTCTTGGCTTTCTCGTAGGGAAGGAAAGCCTATCAAGACGTGGAGTTTTTCCTGCAAGCTTTGGATATGTTTGGTGTCTAGATGAAGGCGATATCGACGAGCAGGATGCTGGATATTGTCGAGGGCATGCAACAGGGAAACCAAGGCTGCATAAGCTGCTACGGCCATCTCAAACAAACCCTTCTGATCTTTGTTTGACTTTTTTGTTCAAATTGAGGATTAGGGGGACTATATGAGGCTGGATTAAGGCAGTATTTGAATTTAATTAATATTTCTGATGAACATCTTTTTCCAATTTATATAAATATTGGTTGGGGTGAAAGCGTGAAACAAAGAAAATCCGGTCGCTGCACTCCAAATGTGCCATTAATTTAATCTTCACTCCCCAACACTTAATTAAGGGATAATTACACTCTCCTCCCATAAAATTTGATGTAATTATACGTAAATTTTTTGTGATTTGAAAAATTACACATAGCACATTGGAGGTTTGCTTTCTAATAAATAAGTTCATCTATTAGTCAAAATTCATCAATTTTGCTGATATTAACAAAAAATTGAAAAAAAAAATATTTACCTCCAATTGACTTATTATTGATTTATTGTAGGTTAAATAAATATTTTTATGTTCAAATTACCCTAATACGTCTTCATGCGTTAATGCATGTTTGGAGGTATATCTTCACCGTTATAAGGGTTGTTTAGGCAGAAAAAATTATTTGACCAGCAATAAGTTAGTAGTTAGTTAATCAATGGTAAATATCAATTTTCATTCAAATTTTTTTTAATATCAGCAAATTTGATAAATTTTGTTTAGCGGAGAGACTTATTTCTCAGACGGAAGCAAACCTCATGGGTGCTAAATGTAATTTCTCCAGACATAGAGGGTCTACGTATAATTACACAAAACCTCAGGGGAGGGGAGTGTAACTATACCTTTAATTAATTAATTTCTATATTCTAACCTCAGGGGAGGGGAGTGTAACTATACCTTTAATTAATTAATTTCTATATTCTAAACTAACATGCAAAATGAAAAAAAAAAAAAAAAAAAACTTCTTACCTCGTATTTTTTGCAATGAAAAAACCTTCATCGTAGGTTTGCTTTGGTCCAAGAGCACTGTATTTTTGTCAAATTGACATTGACATAAAAATCTGTAACAATAGCAATTTCTCCCGATTTTTCTCAATTTTAATTTTTAACTTTATCTCAGTTTGTCGTTAGCCACCAATCGAGCAATCCTTAAATTAGGCCTATCATCTACCATTTCTTGCGAAAAGCAACAATACTTTTTCTGTCTAAAAAAATGACTAATCTAGCAAGTTACAAATTTAAGGAACTGAAGTGATAAAAGTAAATTTAAAATGACCATTTTACCTTAAAAAAATCAAAATTCAGACATATGTTCACTGAAAATTGGTCCGAGGTATCTATATAAGACTGAAACTAAATTTAGGATATTAATATTAAAAAAATAAACTCGAGAAATTAAAATAATTTTAAACTAAAACTTAAAAGATCAATTATTATAATATTAACCTTTTTTTAACTTAATTTGTGTTTGACGTTGTACTGTCTTTGATAAATGATATTTAAATCTTAAACTTAATGCCCAATCTCTTTATTAGTTCATCATTTATATTTTAAGTTACTTTAATCCCTTATTTCTTAAATGTATCCTAATAATCCCTCATTTTTTTAATTTGATCTCACTAATCATAAATTTTAACAGAATCTACTCAAAGTTAGCATATATTCCACTAGTGAGATGTAAAATTGAAAAAACTCATCTATCTACTTCAACAATTTGCCAACAATTAAAAAGCATCATGTACTCCAATAATATTATTTTTTATAACTAAATTAAAATAGAAATATCAATAAAACAACTGGTAAGTATTGAGAAAAAACAATCAAACATAATTAAATATATATTTTAATAATTAACAAATTTTATTAAACTACACAAGTGTTTTCAATATATCCTATATAGTGGACTATTCCATTCACTTTAATCAGATTCGATTAAAATTTAATAGTTATGGATCACGGTGATCTATTTAAAAAATAAAGGGACTATTACGGTATATTTAAAAAATGATAGATCACTATAAGAAAATATGATATTAGTAACAAATATTAAATGATAATTTTAAAATTACCACTAAAAATATATTAAGTAACAACAACTTTTATATAATTATTAGTAATACAATTTCTTTATAAAATTATCGAGAAATATAATTAGTGACACATATATAATGACAATACAATGTAATAACAATTATAGTAGTTATGACTATAGTATATCGTCACTGTATATTTGTCAGTAATTGTATTTCGCGATAATTTTATAATTTTCTCACTAGTTCTAGTGAATATTAATTTTAAAAATAATAATAATTATTAAAATCATAAATTTATTATTGTGATAAAATAAATATTAGGTAGTAATAAAGTGATGTAGAATTTAGATTAGAATATAAGAAATTAAAAAAGAAAAAAGAAAAAAACGTTTATAATGCCAACAATAAATAATTAGCCTTGTTGAGTTTTTTAATTTTGGAATCCATTAGCCAATGAGAACACAGACGCATCAGGGGTAAAAAGGTCAACACGGGAAAACTACTCTCACCTAACCCCTTAGCCTAGCGAAGCCAAGCCGTCCGATTAACTGCAGCCGTCACAAACTGATTGTACTATATATATATAATTTTGCCCTTCTGTTCTCATCAAGTACAACAAATGTAAGCACACCCATCGTAAGCTTCTCATACATCCCGACTCCAGAGGACCGTAGCCGTCCAGATGTACGCTTGGAGAAGATTAATCTTAGGCCGTTGAGGACCTTTGACTCATCTTGTATTGGGATCGCACGGCTCCTATAAGTGCGGCATAGATATTTGGTGCATGGCGGTGCACTGTAGTAAGTGAAGGTAGCGTATAGGAAAGCAGAAGGGTGAAGATAAATAAATCCAGGCAAGGTTTCAATTTTCACCCATATCCATCTATATATTCATTGTGCATCCGTATTGTTGCCCTCTCAGTTTGGAAAATCCGGCCGAATGCTTTGGGCCCTCTTGTCGTTCTCTCTCTAGAGCCGCGCGGGGACTCCAGCCCTTTCGTTCTATCTCTTTTTTGCTCTTATAGGAGATTAATCTTGCTTTATTGTTCATTTAGGTGAGGTATTTCTGTTGTTGGATTGATTCGTGTTCGTGGGCTTCAGTTTAAGTTGTGGGTTTTGTGATTGCATTGGGGTTTGCGCCCTTTTGGGTGTTTGATTAAGGTTGTTTGTTGGATAAAGATTTGGTCTTGATATGGGAGTGGTGGAAGTTTGTATTTTGGAGCTAGTTTTGTTTGATGAATTGATTGATTATGTGCCTTTCTGTAGATTTTAGCTTTTTCGTTTTTTCTTTGGATTTTGTTTATTAATATGTTTCCATCTTTGTGTTGTGCAATGTACACTGTTTGGAAGTGGCCATGTTTGACATGTTTTTAGTGTTGGTATGTTAATTGTAAGCATAAATTGACATACTTGTGTCTACTCTACTGGGGGTAATATCTTGTTCTTTTGCCACTTGCTATGCAATTCGATGCCAAGTTTGTTCTTTATCTTGCAAACATTTCCTGGTGGGTCGTTTTTGTTCATGATATATTATATGTTGCATGATAAGATGCATAATAATGGTTCAGACTTCAGATTGGGAAGTCGTAGACCTGTAGATTGTTTCTATATTCAGTGGTCCTAAATACTAATACGAATTAGAGTTCCTCTAGTTCTGTTGTCGGTATTGTATGAATGGGGCAATTTATTCTATAAAATAATTGTACCATCTAGCTTTGGTGGAACATCTACAGCATATTTCATTTCCAAAATCTCTCTTTTCTCTCTTTACATGTGGAAGGGTTTGAATTTTTTTTTGAGAGGGAAAGGGTTTGAATTTAAAACTTGGTTTTTTCTTTCTGATTGCTTATATCATCATTAGACTTTCAGTAAGTTGCTGATGCTGTTGCTGGAAGGATGCAACACAATTGATTGGATGTTTTTATTAAGTAAAGGTTTAAAAAATGTGGAACTTCATATTTGACTACAGAGTTTTATGGAACTTTATTGTGTCCAAGTGATTCTTCTCTGGTATTATGGGGTTACATAGTTGCTTGCCACATTCCAAACTGGAAACTGAGCGCTGTGGTGAGGTCATCTGTATGGTCCAACCCAAAATCAGGAAATTCCACTCTGTAGTGGCACGCCTTTCCTGTGGATTATGGCATTGTAAAAGCTTTTTGTGATATGCAATAAGGAGATCATATTTTTTTTAATAATTAGATCGTGTTTGATAAATTTGTTGCAATGTTCTGGGTTCTGATGCTTCCAGTGTGAAAATTTCATGTCAAGGGGGTTTCTTATTAGCTACTTTGGTCCCAGTTTTCTAATTGCTATTAACTCATATGCAGACCCCTTAGTGGCAGATATGGCGCATGCAGTAGTTCAATCAGGCTATTCTCTTTCTTCAATTCGTTTGGTAAATAATAGACAGTTCAAGGGATCTAATGCAACAAAAAGGTCAGCAACAATGTTTTGCAGCACACATTGCGCCCCCTTAACGCTGACGGGGTTCACAGGGCTGCGGCGAGCTAATGCCTTAGACATGGTGATGCGGCGAGCTGGCCAGACACTTCAATCAAAGATAGCAGCAAAAAATACCTTTGCCAAACGAGGAAAACACGCACGAATGGTTCCACGAGCCATGTTTGAGCGCTTCACAGAAAAAGCAATTAAAGTCATTATGCTTGCACAAGAGGAGGCAAGACGGCTTGGTCACAATTTTGTCGGAACTGAGCAGATCCTGTTGGGACTTATTGGTGAGGGCACAGGGATTGCTGCTAAGGTCCTCAAGTCCATGGGAATAAATTTGAAAGATGCCCGTGTAGAGGTGGAGAAAATAATTGGCGTGGTAGTAGGATTTGTTGCTGTGGAGATACCTTTTACTCCACGTGCAAAGCGCGTTTTAGAACTGTCTCTTGAGGAAGCCCGCCAGCTTGGTAAATAGTTTTGCAGTTTTTTTTTTTTCAGTGTGCTTTTTCTCGATTTAAGTTTTAGAAATGCCCTCATTGCCTTATTGTCACATGTTTGTTGTTTGTTCATAAGTCAATGAGATTTTGATTAGTGAGCATTTTGTAGTTTTACCCCCATCTACCTGTCTCCTTCTCTTCATGTCTGGACCATAGCGACAACCTTTAAGCTTTAATCTCTGGTAATTTCACGCGAATACTTATCTGTATGACGGATTTGAATTCAGAGATTGACATTTACTTTTTAATCAGGTCACAATTACATTGGATCAGAGCACTTACTGCTGGGATTGCTCCGCGAGGGTGAAGGAGTGGCTGCTCGTGTCCTTGAGAATTTAGGTGCTGACCCAAGCAATATTCGAACTCAGGCAAGTGGCCACTTTCCTTTCTAATGTCCGATTACATTGTGATTATCCTGAAACTGAGGGATGATATTTGGAAAAGTAGGTTATTAGAATGGTTGGTGAGAGTGCTGAGGCGGTTGGTGCTGGTGTTGGAGGTGGAACCTCAGGCAACAAAATGCCGACACTGGAGGAGTATGGTACTAACCTGACCAAGCTAGCTGAGGAGGTAATTTTCTGTATTTCTTTATTTTTTGGTGTCGAATTTCTATAGAGGCATAAAGCAGAGATGGGTCTTTCATCTATTTAGGGTAAGCTAGACCCTGTTGTTGGAAGGCAAGAGCAAATTGAACGTGTCACTCAAATTTTGGGACGGCGCACAAAAAACAATCCTTGCCTGATTGGAGAACCTGGGGTTGGGAAAACAGCTATTGCGGAGGGCCTCGCTCAGAGAATAGCCAATGGGGATGTTCCGGAGACTATTGAGGGGAAAAAGGTACGATAGTAGTAACCATGTTTATGATTGAACTAGTTCAAGTTGGTACCCTATTTACTCCTTCAATAATCACGGGATTGCTGAATGATGAAACTGGAAGGGGAACAGACATGGCTATTTATCATAATTAAAGTTTAGATTTCTTTGTGGTGTATTTCGGGGACTATTTATGATTTAGTGGGCCTACTTTTTTAATATGCATTCGTGAATATTTATCTAATCTTGATTTATGATTTAGTTGGCCTACTTGTTTAATATGCATTTATGATTATTCATCAATCTTGTTTCAGAATAAAGTAATTTGGCATTCTGCTTCCAGATCTTTGTAATGGTTAAGTTGAAGTTCATATTGATCTTTTCACACCGGGTTTACTATCCCCCGGATCCTTTTCTTGACGTAATAATTGTTTGTTATGGATCATTTTAGGTAATAACCCTGGACATGGTCTTCTTGTTGCCGGGACAAAGTATCGTGGTGAATTTGAAGAAAGACTGAAGAAGCTGATGGAGGAGATTAAGCAAAGTGATGAGATTATACTCTTTATTGATGAGGTACACACATTAATTGGAGCTGGAGCCGCTGAAGGGCAATTGATGCTGCAAACATTTTGAAGCCTGCATTAGCTCGGGTGAGCTACAGGTTAGCTAATGTCGAATTACACTCTCAAGATTAATAGTATGCATAAAGATGTACATCAATACAAAATAGTGATTACTATTATATTATGTGAGCTTTTATAGATATTGCTCAGGAATGGTGCCTCTGACAAGATTTCAGGAAACTTCATCTTTTATTCCTTTTCCTTCATGATGTTGCATCAATTTTTTACTTCTATTAGAAATAGGGGAGATTCTCTAATTGATTAAGTCTTTAAAACATTCTCCAATCTTTTGTGTAAATGGTAATGCTGTAATGGTGATACTGGTCTTGAGGTCATAGGTTCATGTTATGAAAATAGCCTCTCTACATTACCAGGGTAAGGTGTGTCTTCCCAACTAGTAGATGACGGGATCATGTACAATGCACATGCTTTCCCTTTTTCAGTTTGGTTATTAATGGTCTAAGTTATAGTTGCAATCAGGTTAGTACTCAACTAATATTTTTCTGGTGCTATTTTTCCTGTATGTTTAGATTCTCATCTTTAATGGCTAGATGAGTTTGTGGTGGGTGTTGCCTTAATGGATACGATTACTTACGAAGCACCTTAACAAATTTGTCGAAAAGATGACACTAGAATGAAAGTTCTATACCCGGTTAAAGTGTTACTTCTATTGCTTCTGACCTTAACGTGAAGGTTCCTGTTGAAAAATAATCTAGCAATTTTAGTGAGTTTGTCTCCATTCTTTGTACTATTCTGTCTTATTGTTCTCTTAGATGCAGCCATATTACTTGCACTTAATGTATCTTGTATGTATAATACTATCATGTAATTGCAGTGTATTGGGGCCACTACACTAGATGAATACAGAAAGCATATTGAGAAGGATCCTGCACTAGAAAGAAGGTTTCAACCTGTCAAGGTCCCTGAACCGACAGTAGATGAAAGCATTCAGATTCTTAGAGGGCTTCGCGAACGCTATGAGATACACCACAAGCTTCGTTACACTGATGAAGCTATAGTTGCTGCAGCTCAGTTGTCCCATCAATATATCAGGTATGTTGTATCTAAATATATTATCTTTGCTCATGATATCCTGTATTATGTACTATGTACGACATGGCTTAGACAGTGCGTAAAATAAATTGATTGTAAACTTGCAATGGTTTAGTTTTGACATCTTTCAGAGCCTTACTACTGTGTGCCTTATTGCTGTGGTGTGTATCAAAGGAATAATATGCATGCTTGTATCATGACATGGATGTCTGCCACTGATGAATTTTGACAAGAACACTCTGGCTTCCGTTATTGATGATGAGCTTTTGTTATTCTGAAGTTCCCATTGTTTCTGAATCCTGGATTATGGGCACTTAGCCCTTATCTGAACACTATCCTTGCATGTTTCAGTGACCGCTTTTTGCCCGACAAAGCAATTGACTTGATTGACGAAGCTGGTTCCCGTGTTCGTCTGCGTCATGCGCAGGTATGCTCCTTGCTTGCTACTGTCAATATGTGCTTTTATTATAGTCTAAATGATGCTCTTACTTTTGCAGCTCCCCGAGGAAGCGAGAGAGCTTGAAAAGAGCTCAGACAGATAACAAAGGAGAAGAATGAAGCTGTCAGAGGTCAAGACTTGAGAAGGTAAGTTATCACATAATATGTATGAAATTGCAATTGTACCATATATAGTTAATATTTACGGACCTAAATAAATTTTCAGCGTGGTTAAAGACTAATCTGTTGCATTCTTCGTTTGATGCTTTATATTAATTTATAGGCTGGAGAGCTGCGTGATAGAGAAATGGATCTTAAGGCACAGATATCTGCTCTTATAGACAAAAACAAGGAGATGACCAAAGCAGAAAGTGAGGCAGGGGATGGAGGTCCTACAGTCACCGAAGTTGACATTCAGCACATTGTTTCTTCTTGGACAGGTATACCTGTTGAGAAGGTGTCAACTGATGAATCTGATCGCCTCCTTAAGATGGAGGATACCCTCCACAAGAGGGTCATTGGGCAGGATGAAGCCGTCAAAGCCATTAGTCGTGCTATCCGCCGTGCCCGTGTCGGGCTCAAAAACCCCAACCGACCTATTGCCAGCTTCATCTTTTCTGGTCCAACTGGTGTTGGGAAATCAGAACTAGCAAAAGCACTGGCCACCTACTACTTTGGATCAGAAGAAGCCATGATCCGACTTGATATGAGTGAGTTTATGGAGAGACACACTGTTTCAAAGCTCATAGGGTCACCTCCTGGTTATGTTGGTTACACTGAAGGTGGACAACTAACTGAGGCCGTTCGACGTCGTCCCTACACCCTTGTGCTTTTTGATGAGATTGAAAAAGCCCATCCTGATGTCTTCAATATGATGCTTCAGATTCTGGAAGATGGTAGGCTGACTGACAGCAAAGGCCGAACCGTAGACTTCAAGAACACACTCTTGATCATGACATCAAATGTCGGAAGCAGTGTCATTGAGAAGGGAGGCCGTCGCATTGGTTTTGATCTAGATTATGATGAGAAGGATAGCAGTTACAACCGGATCAAGAGCTTGGTCACGGAGGAGCTGAAACAATATTTCAGGCCAGAATTTCTAAACAGATTAGACGAGATGATTGTATTCAGACAGCACCAAGCTGGAGGTGAAGGAGATAGCTGACATTATGCTGAAGGAGGTGTTTGAGAGACTGAAAATCAGGGATATTGAACTTCAGGTGACGGAGAGATTCAGAGATAGGGTGGTTGAGGAAGGATATAACCCGAGCTATGGAGCTAGACCACTCAGACGAGCTATTATGAGACTTTTGGAGGATAGCATGGCCGAGAAGATGCTTGCACGTGACATCAAAGAAGGTGATTCTGTTATCGTCGATGTTGATTCTGATGGCAATGTGGTAGTTCTCAATGGTACCAGCGGCACTCCTGAACCGTCTCCTGAACCAGTATTAGTCTAGATTTAGCTATTTATTTCAGTCTCTGCTGGTGTGTTTTTTATCGCACTGCTGTGTTTCATTTGAACTGGACTGATGCGTTTAACTTACTACATTGTTGACCTGTAGGCAGTGAACTCCAAAGCCAGTCCATCAGTTTTGATGATTTACAGGCTCTCATCTCTAAAACTAGCTCCTAGGCTACACTTATATTGGAATGTATTACTCTTAACTAGGAAGGAAGTTTTACAATTGTTGACACAATGATGAAGGGGACCTTGTTGATTATGGTGACAGTGGTATTATTTCTTGTTACTTAATGGTCGAGACATTCTGGTTTTCTGTTAAGTTCTTAATTCATTTGACATTGAATGTGGGAACAGAGATCATGTCCTTAAACCCCTCGTTTGACATTGAATGTGGGAATAGAGATCATGTCCTTAAACCCCTAGTTTGACATTGAATGTGGGAACAGAGATCATGTCCTTAAACCCTCGTTTGGAGGGTCGATGATATGCTTGCTCTCATTCCATAGTGGTAGCCAAAGAACTTGGGCAGATTATATGCTCCAAGATCTCTTTCAAAACAAAATCATATGACATCAGAGTGGACTATTTACCGGAAGCACTTGTCATGATGTGGCCGCAAATTGTTTAGCGTCACGTGCATGCATGTAGCGGATGCACATTCGATAATGATTACTCAAATAACGTATTGATAGTATGCCGATTTAATCGAAGTATAAGATTCTTATTCTGCACATATAAGACGTTCTGGTATGTCTAAAAAACCAAAACCACACTTTATCAAGTTTCGTTCAATTAACAATTAGATTAAAACTTGAACTATATTTATGAAAAAGAAAAGACTGAAGAGTCATCAAGCAGAGCTACAATACAAAGAACCTGGCTTAAAGATCTATTCCTCTGTCATGGAATGAGATTGTCTCTGTGTCGGGCTGACACTCCCGCCTCGACTTATTTTCAATGCATCCAATGCCTTCTGTATTTCCATATTCATTGCGCTGTCCACACTGCCTGATGATAATTTCTTGTGTGCTTTCTGCAAATGAAGTTTCAATGAGCTGCTGCTCAGTCCAGCATTCTTTCCGCAGATAGGGCATACCTTCATCACTGGTCTGCGCTGTTGCCATTCCATTGAAACTCTTCCATGCAACTTCTGATCTAACTCCAAGAGAATCCTTGCAAACCCGTCATTTGGCTGGGCTCTACGATGAGCTTGTTTAAGGGGCATTCCACGCCTCCAATAGAGTAAAGTTTCTGCATAGAAACAGCTTAGGAAATGAATCTTTCTATTTTGATGTTTACATCTATAGAAGTATCAATGCTGTTGACGTGTCAGAAACACTCAACTCTAGCATTCTGCAACTTACTTTCTGAGCATCAGATAAGCAAGAACAAGTGTTGCACTCCTACTCTTCCCTTCAAAGCAATGAACCAAAACTTTCCCACCTATTTGTTCAACCTGATTGATAAAATCATGTGCTTCTTGGAAAATCTCACTGATGTTGGTTTCTTCATTTGTCGCATATCTGTTCATAGAAATGAGTAACGGTCAAGAAAGCTCTGTACAACACAAAACATGAAGGGAATCATCGCTGAAACAGGATACAGTACTATAATTAACAAATTCAGGTATAATAGGAAACATTCAGATTTAGAGTCCTACACACAATTCTTTGAGCTTCTCAAGATACTTGATATTTCAGTCATAACAATGACAAAGTGAAGGGCCAATATATTGAGGCACGCTACAAAATCTTTACAACAGGTGGTATAAAGAGTAAATCTGCATAATAAAGGTGAAAGCTGTGTCCACCACTTACTGAAAAGTTTTTGTATTCAAATAACTCCGGAAACTGAGAATCTTCCTGTCCAATTTCATTGGAGCACAGGCATAAAATATGTGTAATCCCTAAAAGCTGTAAAGTGTATACAGATCTAGCAGCAAGAGCCCCGCCAATAAACAGTCCGCCTGAGATTGGCGACGGCTTCTCTGTATTTGCTGCATCAGATATTAATCCCATCCTCAAGAATGTGCTCAAGCCTGACCTGATAATCAAGACATGAGAAAGAAAAAATATTAAGTTACTCCCAGAACAAAAATGAAAGCGGCATTATGAAAATTGTGCAAACAAGCCATACCTTCAACTCATAAGCATCAACCACATAATTGGTATCACTGCCTTCAAAAAACCCAGTAGTAAAATTATTCTCCTGACACAGTTTAATGGCATCATTTTTAAGCATATCATTCCATTGTTCTAACTCTTTATACAGTTCCGAGTCCACCTGAAAAAGAAGAAATCAAAGAACGTATTATGATGCAAAGAGCAACCCCGTTGAATATGATAAATTGAAAAAAAAAAGAAGTTAATACACCTGTACCACATAAAAGCTAGACTAATTATTAAAGAATGAAGCTCCTTTAAGTATTCTTTCTTCAAGTTTATCTACAAAACATGGCAATGATATCAATAACTAAAAGATAACTCAGAACCATTCATGATGAGCAAAGATGTGTAAGATAACACTAAATATTTCAGCAACAAAAGATGAGAAATATCATCCATGCTTCATGTTCATTAACTATGCCTCTAGTTAGTGTTATAATAAAATGAAACCAGCATATGCCCAGACCAGTGGCAACTATGTTGAAAATCTCAAATGCAAAACAGTTTTTGCCATAGAATAGGTTTTCCTTTTTAGACGCCATTTAACTTTTTCTCTCCATATATCACAAACCTTTGCAAATCTGTGGAAGTCACGGAGCTTTGATGTCAGCCTCAAGCTACGTAAGGGTTCACCACTTCCTCTGCCAAACTTCCCATGCCAACCTTCACGTGACAATGGAGAACAACTATCTAAACTTTCTCTATGTCCTGATGATGGGGCCCTCACAGCTGTTCTCTGAGATTCTGAATCATTCAAATCTGCAGTGTGATCGCCAATTATCCGTTCCTTGCTGGGTGAGGATGGGCCATGGACCTCTATCCCTTTAGCCGGTGATGGAGTTTCAGGAACCACCAGTTCCTCTTTCTCAATATCCCCACAAGAAGATTTATTAATGACACTGAGAAAAGCTCGCAACAACCCATCTAGTTTCTGGTGAAGGGTAACAAGGAAAATGTGAAATCCCTGCAAATCCCTCAGTGCTGCTCGAAATCCACTCCTGAATTCATGCACAACGGAAATCATTTCACTTTCACGAAAATCAGTTGTTGCATCAACAGTTCCGGGTGGAGCCCCTAATTTTCCTCCAGTTATTTCATGCAACAATTGTAATGCATATTCCGAACTGTTTATGAGGAGCTCAACTAGCTTAGGATAATTCGCTTGGTCATTTGCACGTTTCCCTGCTGGTGGTCGTCGAGGTACCCCAGAGTCTATTGCCACAATATGTGAATCGGAAAACACCGACTCATTCAAAGTGAGACTCCTTACACTATTGCTTGACTTTGGAGATTCTATAATCTCAGAAACATCAGAACTCTGTGCCATCAATCCGGGCTGAGGAGGGCTTAATCTACTGTCTATGGAAGTTGCTCTTCTTTCTTTTTGAAGTGCCCTAATTACTTTTGGTCTATATCTCTTGATTGCAGAATCAAAGGCCACCTCTAGTGCATCAATATTTGCACCAGGTACTTTTTCAGCCAGGAGTAGGTTTGCAGAGTTCCCACGCCACCTGAGCTGGCGACAAGGAAGACGATCTTCATTTCTTATAACAAGGTCCAACATCAAAATCCTGCCAAGTGCTGCTGCTGTCTTTTCTGCTTCTCGTGACTCAAAAGCATTTGAATTTAAAAGGAGATCCGTGTACATAACTGTAGTTGCAGGTTCAGTTGAAACAAGTAAATATATATACCTTATGATAGGTTCACATTATAATCACATATTCATGCGCCCATCAGTGCATTAACTATGTGACTGAACTCCCTAAAAACATTTTCACATGTATGAGATTTATCTTACATCATCCATATGGCTAACTTCCCAAAACTGGAACTTTTGCAAACAAGATTGTTACTTCAAGTTTTCATTGAATTGTTTAAGTACTATGCTCGACTAGCTGACTAGTTATAAAATAAAAAGTTGTGCCGTCACGAATGAAAGTAGGTATAGGCACAAAATAAAAGAACTTTAAACCAGACAAAGGTCCATCAGTTGGAACATCAAACACAGAAATACCTGTGCCTTTCTGCAATAAGCTCAATATTTATGCTAAAGCAATAAGCAGCAGAGCAAGTGAAAATTATTAGATGAACCGTAGCACTTGAAAATCAAAACGCACTTCATTAATAGAAGGCAACGACTAAGCTCAAGAGCTTCCAGAAGTTCTGAACATGTCATTTCACCAATTTCATCTCCTTCAGCAATAGCAGCATCTTTTGCTTTCTCCGCAGCCTCCTTGATTTGCAGCCACTCAGGACTGGCATTGTGAATGACTCTAGCCTGCAATTTGCTTACACGTTTTCGCAAATATAAATTTTTGTTTCACATGTAGAAGCACATAGTATTTGAAGTAAGAAGGTACAACTTGCGGAGTGCGGACACCTAGCCACTTAGCAAATTCATAGCCAAGTCGTTCTGACTGGGTGGCCATCCTTGATGACGAAAACTTTATGACAGCTGCAGCTTCCTTAGGAGAAGATTCATCATTTTCTGGTTGGTTAAATAGAGCAAAAAAAACACAACCCCGGAATTAACAGTGACCTGTTCCGCACAATAATAGAAAAACAATGATTAAGCACCAGAGCTAGGAAGCAAAATATTATGGGAAGCCTAAAATAGGTAAGAAACATAATGTAGTAACCAAAAAATAATTTTAGAAAGACAAAATTGTCATGAGGGACAGACCTCGTAGCTCACCAACATTATAATTGAACCCCTCTCTCTTTGCAATATACCATCTTAGAGCAATTCTCGAAGATTGGACAAATGTTTTCCTTTTCATTTGTTTAGCACATGTGAAATAGATTAAGAGGGAGGAAGAATGAAATCTTATAAGGGGCAACTCAAAATTCAGCATGTGTGAGAGACACATCTTGCATGGAGAAATGCCAAAAGTATAAATTTTACCACATTGCCAAATCATCAAGGGAAAGTTAAGCTATATATCACATAACTTATTATGGCTGAGAATATTTACTTAAAAGCGATTACTTGTGTCTGTTTACTTAAGTATGGGGCATACTATGGGACTGTGTCTTAAAACACTTCACTTTACAGCATCGAGAAATTTTTAACCATCATTTTACTAGGCAACGAAGATACCAAAATGTTTACACAAACAATAGAAGAGACAACCAAAATCACGATCCATCCTACAACTAAAGTACGTCTTACAAACCTCCAGTGCTTTGTTCATCTCATCCTCAGAGTGCTCAGTACTGCTGCCATGCTCTGTATGGTGAAGAGAAGAAAGTGTACTCCAGGAAAAGGTGCTTGACTCAATATCCAACATGTCAGCTTTACCAAGTCTTTCCCACAAGTTGATTTCTATACCTTGCTCGCGGGTGGGGTTAATTTTTATATCGACATTATATTCTTCTTGACTGAGAAAAAAAAAAAGAAGAAATAAAGTAGACATATTAGCTTTATTTCACCGTGTTCCTCATACCAAGAAAAGAAGGAAAGGGGGAAAAAAGAAAAATATTCCAACACCCTCCCATGAGGTTAAGTCTAATTACACAAATAACTCCTAAAGTTTAGAAAATTACATCTATCCTATCATTTGCTATTATCTAATAAACAGACCCAACCATTAATGTTATTAACGGTCAACATCATTATTTTAGTAAAATGATAAATTTTAAGTAAATTTAATTAAAATTTAAAAACGTATCTCCAAAATTTTGACTATGCTTAAACTTTAAACTCATTCAATATTTATTTTGATTTATACTTATCTCAAAAATTTAATGTTTCTAACTTGTGATTAAAAAATTAAAAACCATATCCCATTAAATTAATAATATTCTAAATTACTTCAATCAAAATATGTTGAATTTAGAAATCTAATCAAATATATCATTACATTTTAATTTGATTCCTTTTATCTTGTTTCTGGAAAATTAATTAACAAGTATGGTTGCGTCATTTTGGTAATTATATGAAACAATTAGTTAATTTTTTTATATCGAATCAACTTTCAGAATAGTAACTTGAATTTTCTTACATTTGACAATAGAACCATAATGGGGCGAGTGAAATTTAGAAAGAGAAAAGATCATGACTGAATTTATATTTAAATCTAAGTAGATATTATGGACTTAAATTTGAATTCGGAAATTTAGTTTCATCTATGGTTAAAAGTCCATTAAATGCTTAATATATTTTTATTATTTTATTTTTAATAAGTACTAAACTGTAGTGGTCTGGTTATAAAATAAAAGAATTTTGAAGGGCGGGGGGGGGGGGGGGGGGGGGGGCGACTGTAATATGACAAACCTTTCGGAATGTACCTATAATTTGAATAAAATCTGAAGGGAGGTTTGTGGGTTTCTAACAGCCGTTAGTTTCATGGGAAGTAGATAAAATTTTTCCAATGAGGTATAATTGTAATTAAACCAAACCGCAGAGGAGGGCACTCTAATTATCCCTATATCTGAAAATAGTTGGAAAGCTCCCTCAGCAAAAACAGCAAGCAAGCCAATCATGTGGCTTTGGACACCAAATAGGATATTAAGTTCACATAACATTGATCTCTATGCGCAAATACTAGCTCATGTTGACACCAGTAGGAGCAGCTATAGTTACCTCTAACATCACTACAGATAGGCTAGTTAAGGAAAGGAACTGCCGTACCTCGACTTGTTTCCAAATAACCACTTTCTTAAAGGTGTAGAATTTAGGTAAATAAGTCCGCTGAGTCTTGAAGAAAGATGTGTAGGATCAGATTCCCGTGATGATAGTTGTCGTTCTTAAGAAGTGAATTTTTCAAATACTTTATACATATTTCTATATCAACAGGGTAGTCAAGCTCCAAATTTCTTTAACAAATTAACAATAAGAATTTATTGTCCAAAAGTGGAATAAAAGATAAGAAGAACATACGAAAGATATTTATATCCAAATTTCAGTTCAAAAGAAATGTAATGAGCCACTTTGGTTACTAAGATGCTGGGATGTATCTGGGCAACTGGTAACAGCGAGATGTGTGGCAGGACAAGGAACCCTTATTATACTAGCTTATCAAATTCCTTGAGGAGAAAGAACCACTTCTTTTTCTTGTTACTGGACCATCATTTCAATTCTTCCATTTGTTTCTAACACCATTCTAGTGACAAATGTCCTACTTATATGGATTGGAAATAGTTTTGCTTTGCCCTACCTACAAGGTTACAACAAATAATAATGCCACACTAGGACCTCAATTTACATTCTTACTATCCCCAAAGGGAATGCGTATCTAAACAAATTTAAATGGAAATGAATTATCTGAGTTCAATAATTAAGATCCTAACCGAAATCCCCTGAAATTAGTATTTCTGTCTAAAATCAAATTTTGCATTTAGACCATCCATCCACCATGAATTGATCCTTTTACATTTACCTCGATAATCTCAAACACATGGAGTCAAAATGTATCTATTTCTGCGGCTGCATATAAAACCCAAATATGCAGAACTGTCAACTTCCTAGAAGACTTGAAAAAAATTGTTCATCCGTAATCCAAGATTACTCGTTTAAACCAAATTAAGCAAACAACATTAGCAAACGATTGCATTGGTTGAGAATATTTTTTAGTACAGTAATTATCTCAACAAAATTTTGATGAAACATCTGGAACACCAATAAATAGACCAACCTCAAGGGCATTCTCTCAGCGTGGTAAGGTCGATGAGGGAAGCCCGAGGCCCGATACTTGCTGCTGCGCTTGCGAACCAGCTCAAGCCATTGGGCAAACCGATAAGCGGGCCCTGCAGTAATGTCCCCCAACATATACAACACCTGCATTTCTCAACATCCTGAGTCCAAATCCTTTTCTTTTCCCTTCCAATCTCAATTTCCTCGTAACGAAAAAGAAAAAAGAAGAAGAGAAAGAAAATGGCGACAAGAAGATGTACCCTTGAAGTGACAGTGAGGGGCAAAGGGGCGTCTGGCTCGGAGTTCGCCAGATCAAAATCTCTGTCTTCCTCCTCTTTCTGCATATACATACATACACACGTACATATAAACGTACGTATATATACAAATTATAACCCTCAAACCAGATCCTCCTCGTACAAATGCATATAATATATATATATATATATATATTTCTATATTCTATCATACATAGACATCCAAACACAAATGGAGCAAATACCCCAGATCTAAAACCATAACCAACTTTACAAACATATACATATATATAGTATACTATAATGTAGGGTGAGGGTAATGATTCAAATAGTGGAAAGTGACGTGGGAAAACGAAAAGGATGAGAGAGAGAGAGAGAGTACTTGAAAAGTGAAGGGGCCTTCTTCTTTTTTATCATCAGCGTCCATCTCTCTCTCTCTCTCTTGATGTGAAAAATGGGGTTGAAAATAAGCGAATCTGGCGGCTAATTTGGGGCGCTGGCAGTGGAGGCGGAAACGGGAAAGAGGGAGCTGAGGAGCGGAAGTGAGTTGGTCGGTGAGAAGCGTCGGCGGTTGGCGAGCACAAAACCAAAAGTGGAAAGAAAAAGACGTCACTGATTGATTGTTTTGGTAATAAGGATGATGATCAGATCCACATTAATTCTCCATCTACTTAGATTTCAGACTCTCATGTTCTAAATACACCACACACACACACACAAACACACACTCTATGAACTAGTTCTTAGCTAATGATTAAGCTACACCAATTTATGTCATCAATCAATTATGAGATTTTGAATCCGAATCTTACAAACATATGATTATTGATATTATTTATGTATTTTTGTCTATAATCTATAATTTTATTTTTTTTAATTTAATTATTATTAGGTATTAGTCTCACTTTATATATATTTATTAATTATTTCACTTTTCATACTTAAAGTATAACTCTTTTCAATTTTAGTATTCCAGCTTTTCAAGTTATCAAACTTAGTACCCAAAATTTTCTATTTTCATCCACTTGAATACCTTCCGTTAAGTTGACCGTTAGTTTTAACGGTCAACCCAATTTTGAGAGAAAATTAGGCGGAAAAATGTGTTATGCAAGGCATGTTTAGCTTCCAGTTTATTCAATATTAAAAAAAATCTATTTTAATTCTTTTCGATTTTAATTTCATAATTGATGACAATAATTTTTAAAAAAAATACATATTTAATCCAATTTTCATAAAAAAAATCAATTTTACTGGAAAAAGCACTTTCTTTTTTCTTTTTTTGTTTGGCCACAGCACAAATGTTGTCATATCTATTTATCGAGGGTTTATGCTATAATTTTTCATATTTTTTTTATTATTTTTACAAATATTTTTTTTTTACTTTTTTGTGACTAGTGAAATTTAAAGTTTTAATAAATTTATAAACAAAATTCTCTCATCCAAATAACAATAATTGAAATGTATTTCTCATTTTATGCACAAAACAACAATATAATATCAAATTATAGATAAGCAATTTTATTTTACTCAAAAGTACATTGACACCCTTTGAGTGGCTTATTCAATTTTTCTCTATTTATTTTCGCGAACAATGTTACTAGTGACTGAATATAAGACTGTTAGTTTGTATTTAAATTATTACTAGGCAATAATCTCTACATTACTCCACGTTTAGCATATATTTTTATTTTCATAATGATTTTAATTGGGAGAAAATACTTGAATTGATATTTTCATAACGATTTGAATTTGTATTTTTTTAAAAAGAAATTGGGTTAATTTGTTTTTTTTAATATTATTGTCTTCAATTATAAAATTAAAAATTAAAATTAGAATTTCTCGTGTGTTGAATAAAATGACAATCAAAGCCCTTATCGACAAGTTCCCACCTAATTTTTTCTCTCTAATTTTTAATTATTTTTTTGGTTGAAAGAATTTTATTTATAAATTTATTAAAAAATTTAATGTCACTAGTCATAAAAAAAGTAAAAAAAAATATTTATAAAAATAATTAATAGAAAAGTATGAAAAAATTATAGCATAAACCCTCGATAAATAGAGTATAACAGCATTTGCTTGTGGCCAAGCAAAAATAAAAAATAAAATAGCATTAATTATGTATTTTTTTAAAAAATTATTATCCTCAATTATGAATTTGAAATTGAAATGAATCAAAATATAATTTTTTTTGTATGTTGAATAAAATAGAAGCCAAACATGTCTTTATATAGACAAATTTTTGCCTAATTTTTCCTCCAAAATTGAATTTACCGTTTGTTTTAACGGTCAACTTAACGAAGGATACTCAAATTGATGAAAATTAAAAAATTTTGGATACCAAGTCTGATGACTTGAAAATCTGAGATACTAAAATTGAAAAGGATATATATACTTTAGATATGAAAAATGAAATTATCCCAAATTTATTATAATTAATTATTTTATTGTTCTTTTATAGCCGGGGTAGGCATAATACCTCACATTCTTTATGTGGGATAATGTGTCTCTAACAAATATCCAATCGGAACTTCGATTTGGTATTCAAATCATTTTCAAAAAAAAAAAAAAATTATATTCGGTTCAATTTTAATTTTGGTTATCCATTGATCGACCAAACCATATATGAAATGTTATATACAAATTTAACGTATATTATTTTTATCATTCGAATTATGTTTAATTGTCCATTTTTTTATTTTAAGTTATCATTTTAACTTTGTAAAATTTATAAGTTATCATACATGGTTTTTTCGATCAAATTTTCTGTTGAAAAAACATCAATTGCAGTATATATGTAATATTTATCGGCAATGTGATGTTTAGATGAAATGCAATGTACTGCATGTTGGAAATAAGCTTTCATTTTTTTTATTTTACATTGTTTTTAATATTTAATTATTTTATGATTTTTACTAATGACCTCATTTTATTTTTAATTTTTTATACTTTTTCGTTATATGACAGTTAGACTTTTTAATATACATTTTATGACCCACTTATTGTGATTTGTGATTTGTTTTAATCATATTTATTCTGAATTTATAATATATTTTAATGAGGTCATTATTTCACATAACTGTCATATTTTTTTGACTATATAAAGAGGTAATTTGAAATGGAAGAAGTTAAAAAATATTTTACACTCCACAAGTATTTTTGTTTTTTTGGCAACGTGATGAAAGATTTGTTCCTAGTCTCCTCGTGGATCCATGATTGTGCATATGGGATGAAACACTGCTAAGAGCTAATCGTGCACGTAGGGAAACAATCATGTTTTTAGGTCAGTAAACAAGTGTCGTAATTTTTCATCGGTGCAGCTTTCCTAATTTTATAAGTTTTTTCTGTTTATTTTCCTACTATGTAATTGTGAGAAAATATGCAATGATATTTTATATGTAAAGTTATATTCTACTGATATTTTATATGTGGAATTAAATTGAGATATGACTATAAATACAAATCACACAATTTTCACAACACTACATACGATGTTTTCGGTAGAAAATTTAATTGAAAAACAGTCATATATGATAACTTGTAAATTTTGCAAAGTTGAGATGATAAGTTACCATAAAAAAACAACTTAGATAGCAAAGCATAAAAATAGCATAAAAAAGTTTATCCCATTACCACTTTAAACATGAATAAGACCTGATAACTAGAGATCACAATGGGACGAGAATGAGGGTCGGGATGGATCTAGGATCCGCTCCAACTCTGTAATTCTAATTTTTAGGACATGAACCCCCTTCATTAGGAACGAGTCCAAGTCTAATTGACACCCCGACTAATAACTTATTTGGGCTTGAGTTATAATATTATCATCCAACATAGCTCCTGCATTTTTCCCACTAGATAAATATCAATAAAAATTATTAATTTTTTTCATTCCATATTTATCCAACCAAACATTAACAATTTGTCCCACACAAAAATGTAAACGACCCATTATTAAATTTGTAATTAATAACTTTTACGATGGTAGTAGAAACCTTAGAATTTATTGCAATCTTAGAAATCATCACTCATTTTTCTTCAATATTCTTTTTGTAAATGTTTTTTTTTTATTATTTAAAAAGACATTTTCAAGGGATAAATGCAAGTTGCAACTTCCATCCATATATATAGAAAGATGTAACCCACAATTTTATTTTATTACTTATATTTATCTATTTTAACTATATAAATTTGTATATTATATTTACATTCATATAAGTTTCAAAACATTATCAGAGAGTTTTGAAATTTAAATATTAGTACATTTGTGAGGGGTAAAATTGAAAATTCATTTAAATTGTTTGTTCGCGTCAATTTTTCTTGCCCAAAACGTCAATGGGAGTGTACTTGTAAAGAAAGTAAAGGGTCAAAATGTAACTATCAAATTCTAAGGTCTCGTTTACATGACCTTATTAGTCTGAATGGGGAAAAACAATTCAATCTAATAACATGTTTACTTGAGTACAATTTTATTATTGTGATTTCATAAGTCATTCCATCCAAAGGGGTGAGATGAGTTATCAAACAAATAACATCAAAGTTGTCCTCCTTTCTTCACTCTCTCATCTCATTTATTATGATTTTCTTCTCAAAAGTGTTAACTTTTCATACACTTGGTCGGCAAGAAGGTGAAGCAATATTATCCTACATTTGATTTCAATAATAAAATCTTATTCGTGAGACTTGAAAATTAAATAATATTAAGTATTTCATGACTAATTTATCCTACATTTGATTTCAATAATTATTTATAAATTATATCCCACTAACAATATTGCACCAAGATCTCCCTTGTATGCTGAACTAATCAAACAAAATCTCTCTAAATTCAAATCAGAAATTCTTTCACTTCTTTTACAATATTTCACAAGTAAACTGTGGATGGTGAGCTACCCTCCCCCCCCCCCCAACCCAACCCAAATATAAAAGATAACAAGCAAAAAAGAAAGAAAACTTCTACGTGTTGCACTCAATTAATTCTTATACCTCTCTCAAATGCTCAACAATATTGACAACCTTTGATCTGTTTACTTCAACAAAAAATGACCTCAAAACTCTTGTGGCAAAGGCCTGCCATCAAGAAATGACTTGAAGAGCACAAATGACCTCTCTGGTTGTGAGAAGCTTCATGAGAAGCACCTCTAATGGTGGCAAATGAGAGAAGATTGTCGTATACTTGAGTCCATCCACCGACCTGCATGAAGAAAAGGGAACGGTGTATATAGATGAATACATTTGAGCCGTTTATGGATACATGTGTATAGCTTCACCATATCCAAAACAAACTTATAATTGTGCTTTTACCTGCTGTCCCTCGAACCAAACCCGATATGGTACAGTTGTGTTGAGCCCGAGCTGTTTTGCTAGTCGGTGAACCAGAGTGCGACTTCCAGTCAATGGGATTACAGAATCTTGATCCCCACTGTTTGGAAGATGAAAGCATCAATTGATGTAGTAATGAGCTCAAATTTTGGTTAATGCAGCATAAAGCAGGAAAAAAGAGTGTACATATATGATCATCTTTACCTGTAAATTAGCACCGGAATTTCTTCTTTGATGAGTGATCCTATGATGGAAATAGTAGGTATCTCTAGGTCGAGCATGTCGTAGTCCAATATACTGCAATATAGCAAAAAGGTTCTCTTGTCTGAAATTTCTATTTACGTAACAGCTCTTTTGAAGAAAACAAGAAAATGCTTCAAAAGCAATACATATTTAACACAATGAAGGAGAAAAAAGTTGAGAACTTTCATGTTAGTGGCTAGTGCACTTCTACAATGAGACCTTTTCACAGATGATGTTAAAATTCAAATAATCTTCAGCTTTAGTGGGAGAGAAACTGGAATCTCTTAATGTTATAAATTGATGTTCACGGTACCTGTGCCTTGTATGATTTTATGTGTTCCATTTATTTACAGTATCTGCTTTGTCCTAGTTTTACTTGGAGAAAAGTTAACGAGGTTAACATTACTTGCTGCAAACATCCCATCTGCGCACTCCAACAAGCCTGGCGTGGAGAGCTTTCTGTACGTCTCGTCGGTTCAAGTAACTTACGGTCTCGTCTTCCACACATACATCGATCCTCTCAGAATTACGCTGGTACGTATAAGAGAACAACCAAAAAGAGTATTAGTGATTGATATATACGAGAGAAGTAGAGAACCAAAATGCTCTGTGAATAACTCACCTGAGGAGCAATGATCTTGGATTGTGAGAGCACAGATGGTATACAGACATCTAAAGTAACATCATATTTGTTCACAAACCTACTGCTTTCTCTGTTCACAAGGCTCATGACCCTTGAACAAAGAACTGAAAGAGAATCTCTGTAGTACTCCCTCACATATCTCGAATAGTTGCAAACAGAAGTGAAGAGATTGTATGTTGAGTCTGATATTAGCCCGTGTGACCAGAAGTATTCAGCCCTTGAATTGTAGTCTGTTGTAAACTCTAGTAGTGGATTTCCCAGCTGCAAGGAAAGACGACCAGAATAAACTCGTCAAATTGGAAAGCTTCTCTCCCAACAGATAAATCAAAACAGGAGACAGAGGATGCAACTAAGACTTCATTACAAGAAATGCTTACTGCAATTCCCTTCAGATTGATTATTTTGCTCTTCTTGTTGAGTTCGATTATTAGCTTGGCAAGTTGAGGTACATAATGTCCTAATTTACAAAATCACAAAATGAAAATCACAGAAAGAGATTGCATGAATCTTAAGAACCTTGTAATGAAATTCAAAGATATGGATAGCATTAAATATGTACAAAAAGATACCTGCATAACTTTCCCCAGTTATAAACAGACTACTGTTCCTATACTGAGGAAATTTGAGGAACCAGCGCTGCAAGAACACAAGGTTGTCTTTGGCTACGGAGAATTCAAAGTAAAACCCAATGTCAGAAAGAACAGAACCAACACAGCTAAAGCTCCTTAATCTCCACAGAACAAAAACTACATGAAATCCTATGATTTCTTGCCTGTCATCTCATCATTCACTGTTACATAGGAGGACGCCCCAGTTGAGTAAGAGAATCCTACTCCAATAGGTGTATCCAAGTACAGCATATTTGCCTCTGCAGCATAACAACAGATGAAATTTACAGTTTCTGCCTCACTCCTTTTTACATGGATCAGAACAATAAAAATGCAATGGAGATTGGATGAACACGTGCACAAATCCACCTATGATCTTACCTCTATTCCAGCTGTACTCATTTCTGAGCAAAACTTGTCCATTTGGCCTAAAAGGTCCATTCTCAGAAAAAGCACCAACACCAATAGAAGAGCAACCAGGCCCTTCAAGAATCACAGCAAAAGCACACATTTTTGTCTCAATTTCAATGAAAATTACGATGACCCTTTTCCAGAAAAACCATAAAAATAAAGTTTTCAACCACCAATCCGAAAAATGATGTCATAACTATACCTCCATTCAACCACAAGACCAGAGGTTTTGAAAGTGGGTCAATTTCTGCCTCAACAAAATAGTAAAACAGAGCCTTTTCTTTGTTTTCATCCACAGTAACATAACCAGAGAAGTGATGGAAGTCCACAGGTGGTTGGCCAGGCAACTGAGTGATCTTGTCAGGGTGCGGCAGCAAATTAGAAGACTCAACTCCCATCAAACAACTCAAAACTAGAAATAAGGCTGCAGCCATTGTCATTCTCAGTGGAATTTCGACAAACACTTAAAAGGGATGATGAAGAAGAAGAATGGTGAAGCACTTGGGCTGTGAAACATGTGGAGAGAATGTGCGTATATATTGCTGTTGAGCAGAAAGCGTGCAGTTGTGGGGCACAACACCTTCCAGCAAATAGCATTGCACTTTTCTTTGCTGGTTTTTTAATGTTTACACCTCAAAAAAGGTTGGGTTCTTTGCAAGAGAAGCCAAAACACAATCAAAGAGGTTCGCGAAACTGATTCCCACACACATTCAGACACACTGGTGGTTTTCTTTTCTCTTTGTTTTTGTGTTTTGAGTTTCTGGTTGTGTGTGAATGGATATATCATATATGAGATAAAAGAGTAGTAGTAGCAAGGAAAATTATAATTCAAATCGGGTTACTGGAACTTAATATTTTTTTAGAGTTGTTTAAATTTAAATTAACTATATAGTAAGTGTAATATATTTATCGTGCGACTGACATTCAATTTAAAAAAAAATCAATTGCATGGCAAGTATTTAATCCGATCAAACTTGATCTGAAAAAGAATTTTCCATAATAATAGTCGGTCCAATGGCTTAACTATCTTTGCGTTAACATGTGTGTGGTCAATTTATCTAAGTAGAAATCACCTCAACTCACATCATGTGCAAAAATTCTCTTGGGCAAACAACAACCATGAACCGCGAGTATCGGTTAATTTCGAATGCAATAAAACTATAACCCTCCTCTAGATAACTATATTTACACCCCTTAATTTATGGTTTGATTATGCAAACTACCATACCTTTTAGATAATTATACGCACACCTATTAGAAACGTCAACATTATTTTACACAAATTACGCATACTTTTCAAAAAATTATGCATACATCCACAAAAAAATCAACATCACTATATAAATTATTCCTATTTTTTTTATTGTTAGAGATGATTTATGTAAAACGAGCCATAGATTCAGGAACGTAAATATAGTTATTCCAAAAAATTAAAAGAAAAAAAAAAAGTAGACAAGTATATACATATAGTGGTAGACTAGGTGAGATATGTATTATGTAGCTTGGAAAGGGGCTTTATGTTTACAAGGTTGCTTTTCTATATCTTTGGAAAAATTGGTGACAGTGACTACTATTATAATGTTGTCTCTCTCCAATAATTTTTCTTTTTTTTTTTTTATGGTCTGAAGAATAAGTCAAGTTAAATTCGTTGTGATTACTCCAACTAAATAGCTTTAATTACTATGGAACATTCATCTCGTTCGGACATGTTGAAAATTACTTAAGTTTATTACTGTAAATATATTATATAAAAGAAACCAAGTTCAGTATTTACTGAATCAAAGTATTATAACTTGATTATCAGTAGTCCATGAGAACTCCATATAAAATGATGAGATTTATGTTTTTTTATAATAATATGTTGATTTTATAGAGTCGAACACTATGAGTCGGTTAAGGCCAACCTTGCGATGGCTCATGATAAACCCTATGAAATTTATGTTTTCTGTTAAGTTTCAACCCGTAATACATTAATTTTATTGGGACAAGTATTATAAATTGATCACTGCCAACACATGATAAACCTCATATAACATCACAAATTGGATGTTTTTTTAGTGGATTTAGCCACGGTAGGTCTTTAATTCAACACAAAGTAAAGAGCTCTGCATTCTTAATAAAGTTTGAGTCGATAATACACAAATATAAAGTGGTAAAATATGCATTTTTAATTAGAATCGGACTCTTGATATTTAAATAAATATTAATTATTTAATCACTATTCCACCATGCAAATAACAAAAAAATGCCACCCAATTATTTGCAGTGCTTGGGAGGATTTTTGGCTCATTTTACTTGAGGAGCGAACTATACGAATAAAATTTAAGACAATTAAAAATAAACAAAGTTGAAAAATATAAGTCCATTTCAAAAAATCTGAGAAGCCAAAAATACTATACATGTCGCACCTTAACGAATTGTTGTTTTAATATTTATATAATAATAATAATAATACTATGTTTGATTAATTAGAGAGAACCATAAGAGTAAAATTTTATTAATTTTTTTTTGTCTAATTATACATTATCCAAATTTTAACCAACTTATGCTAATCAAATATGTCACAAAAAAATTCACAACTTCCAATTTAAATAATAATAATAATAATAATATCCAAAATCTTTAGCTTGTAATAATCATGACTCCAAAGTCACATCATGACCTTCTGTAAATAAGCCTGCTCTACATTAATCAAGATTTGATCATCAATCATTTCAAGAAAATTCAAGAATTTTTTGGAAAATAATGGAGATGGTCATGATTATATACCCAAATATTGAATTAAATAAACCAAGAAAATGGGCTTAATTTTTTAATAAATAAAAATGGGGGAAAAAGTGGAGCACAAAACAACTGTCACAAATTGAATACAAAATGTTGAAAAAAAATCTTCTTTATGTACTTATGTGGTGTTATTTTGTTTGACCTTGTGAGGAAAGGCATCATTTTAATTATTCTAATATATAGTCACTAGGTACCCCCCACCCCCCCATTGCCATTTTCACTTTTCACAGGCATTCATCCACCACCCACCCCCACCCATTATTATACCTCCAAATAGCTGACCCCCCCCCCCCCACCCACCTGCTTAAGTGCAAGAACATGGCTTTCACCAAAGTAAAATATTCTTGTATCTTCTCTGTTTCCCACTTACATAACTGCCAAAGGCAGGAAGACACACAGTATATGAGAGTAAAATGAATTATTACAAGGTGAAAATGTTTCTTTATAGGAAATGTGTTAGATCTGGGTGTTTTTTATTATGATGAATTTGTGTCAAATGTCATATCAATGTTGTACGTTATATTGATGTGATAGATTCAATTGATGAAATCACTATTGTAAGTACCCTAACATTCCGTTTACTAGGCATAGCATTGAATTTATTATATGTTTTTTTGGTTGGAATGATAGTACTGATTTGAGTGTTGGAGGGCTATAATTGAAATTTTCGCCACAATGTTTCCTGTCGGTGACCTCTTGGCCAAACAAAACAAATAGATTTGGGATCAGGATGACTAAACTTCAAGACATTCAAAAGAGACAACGTATTGTTCAACAGAGACGTGTTCCACCTCTGATATAGGCAAAGCATCGTATACCAATTACAGACGAGCTAGGAGCATACGAGTGGTTTATATGCTCGAATAACTCTTCTTCCTAAATGTATTTCCGAAACCAAGTCGTAAAAAACTGATACAAAAAAAGGTGAAACATTACCTTAACGAATTATAATTTTATTCGAAAAAAACACTTAATTAAAAAAATAATTCTTTAAAATTTATAAACTATTCAAATTTCTTATTTATAATCAATGTGGGACGTTTTGGCTGCATCAATTTCGTCAAAGAATTGAATGCATTAGCAGCAAAGTCAAGATTACTTTTAAGGGTTTATTAGGAGAAGTGGAGGTAATCAAAGAGTGTCTTCATTTGCTTATCTTATTGAAGGGGTGGAGAGGGAGTGGGAGTGGGGGGATTTCAATTTCATCTCTTGCAATAATAAAATAAAGAGTTAAAAGGTACATTCCCATCCCATGTGGTGTTGCAATCATTACAGCCATTTTGGGCTCACAAATGTATGCAACTGCTTTCATTAACTCACCATTTCTTTATTACATTATTAATCAATTACTCTCCACTCCATAAACAATTACATTACATTACACCCACTTTCTCTCAAATTTACCATATTTTGTTTGGTATGATCAAATACTTTTTAGTTTTAACGTCTATCTAATAACAAGTTCATTCTATTTATTTTTGTTAAATTTTTAATCAATTTTTATGATAAACTAACAAATATGACTTTTTTTTATTATGAATTATAATTTTATATACTTCTTAAAATTTATTAAAAATATTTTTATGGACTAATATTCTTCATAAATTATTTATTTTACCCATTCTTAATTTTTTAATATTTTTTTCATTTTTTTAAAAATAATCAATACTAAAAAAGTAGTAATATCTACATCACCATCTACAAGCTACATAATTATTTTTCCTTTGGGGGTGGTATTTTGAATTTTTTTTAGAATTCGAGACAATATTCATAATTATGTCAAATCTCGTACAGATAGTTGTACTAACTTAGCCGAACAATTACAATAACTAATATATTAGTAATTAATAAAAATAAACAAAAATCATAATCTAGTGAAATTTAAATCAACTAATACATGGTGAGACTTAAATTATATCCCGTTGTGTGATGTATTATTCATTTCAATTAAAACTTATTTTTTAAAACGAGTATCGCTGAGGGCATGAAACGTCAGGGCTAATAAGCCACCTTAATTCTTTATTTGCAATCGATACGAGACACATACCAATTGATGATTACAATTATCATTTTTAGGAGAAAGTGAATTATTAAATCAAAATGGTGCTTTCTTATCCAGTGCTAACTTCTGGGCTATATTTTGCTTTTGGTCTCTGCCTTTTTCACTTTTGAGAAAAATAAACTATTAATCAAGAAGTTGATTTTTGATTCAGACAGAACCACAAACTTTTCAACATTCCCTTTTTCGCAGGATTAATTCCTCCAAAAGCACACTAGAAATGTGGAATTACTTCAACTTCACGCACACGTTTTAGTGAATCCATTGACCAATTATAAATTACAAACAAAATATATATACTATTATAAAAGAAAATTTGATTAATAATATCAATTTTTGAATGTTCATTTTATTTTTTTAATTTATTTTATTCTTTCAAAAAAATTACTCATAATAGTAATTTTAATATTTTTTTAATTATTTTATAATTATTTTTTTTTCCTCTCGACTCACTACTCCATTTTCTTCTCTCGCGTTCTCCATATTTTTTGCCATCACAAACTTCCATAATTTTAATAAATCCTCTTATAATTATGTTTTTTCTCTCACATTCTCCATATTTATTTTTTCTTACAAGCTTCCATATTTTTAATAAACTCAAAAAAATAATTTATTTTTTTCTGTCTTACTTTACCTAGCATTTCTTTTTTCCCACATACTTCTTTCTTTTTCATCACCTCACTATTTTTTGTGTCTATCTATAATATTTTGTATGCTCGCAAGAATCGCGTGCAACAACTAGTTGAAATTAAAAAATAAAATGTAGGACATGTTGTGGAAAGTACTTGTATGTCGACTATTTGCTTTGAACTAGTTTTAGGGACAACTACATATATACATCCTGATTTATTATTCTTTTATATAAATCATTCTCACTTTTTGAAAAATTACCCACACACACATACACACTAGAAACATCGACATTATCTACACAAATTACTCTTATTTTTTGGAAAATAACGTATACATCCCTAGAAATGTCAACAATGTTACACAAATTACCCCCTTTTTGTTGTCAGTGATGTTTTTCTGTAATTATGCAAAAAAGTAAGAATAATTTGTGGAAATAAATCATAAATCAAAAGGTGTAAATATAATTAGCCCTTAAATTTATAAAGATAGACTATTATGAATTATAATTGAAAGCACTCGACAATTACTTATGTTTGTAAGATATTGTGAAATTATAAATTTATCCTAAAAAAAAATGTCAAGAGAACTTTTCTTAGGGTTAGAGCTCTTGAACCCCTACCTTCGTGCTGCTTGGACAATGCAGGCGGCCAAGTGATGTGACGTGCGATTTGGTGGCATGAACTATTGTCAGCTTTTTACTTTAGACTCATAATTCTGTTTTGAAAATGTGTCAAGATAAAGAAAAACAACCTTGAAAATTATAAGTCATACAAGTTGTTCGTTTGCAACCGATGAACCAAGTGTTTCATGTGAGGATGATTGGTAGGATTGAATCAAGTCGAGAGTTGAGGAAGATGCATTGTTAATTTAAATGAATGAGGGTATAAGATGAACAAGGCATAATTAGTGGGTAAGGCAAAGAGAGGCACGCGCATATATAGTAGTGATTGTGTATGCCTTCCATCAAAGAAGCTACATAGATTAGTTTAGGGAGAGGTCCTGTCCTAAAAAAGCTAATCCATGTTTGCCACGCCCAAAAGATAATGCTCTTTTTTTGAATCCCATGCTCAAAGTTTATAAGCTTAATTATACTTTCTCCCAAAAAAAAAAAAAATTAAATCTACACCTCCTTCGAAAATTCACCATTTACACCTAACTCCTTTTCGTTATCGAATTTTACATCTCATTTTTATCCCATATAATAATTTTGTAAATAACTCCACATATATTATATATTATATATATTATTTTATCCCCTTATAAGTATAAAAATATACATAGTATAAAAAATATACATAAAAAATATAAATGAAAGGCCAAATTGAAAAGTCCTGTAATTTTCTTTATAACTTCATCATTTTTCTGTCCATACCCTAACAAAAGAGAGTCACGTATAAAAAAAATTTTTGAAGCGCATATAAATAATTTTGAAACTTTCTTGAGAAAAAGTACAATTTTATATATTTCGAAAGGAATCTAAACGTAATTAACCATTTAAACATAAGCATTCCCCGAATGTTTAGCAAAGATCTGTTTTCAACATTTATTCAACTTACAACCCTTGCTTCACATAGTAATTCTCTTTGTACAACTTTTACTTTTGTATGGCTCTTTACTCATTGCCGTGTTGCATGATAAAGACCCTATGCTAATTCAACATACCAACAACTATTAAAAAAACCCTGTAATTCCTGATCTTTTTGTTTTGGATTGACTGACCAACCTTTTACTTCTTGTCTCTCTCCTTGCACAGGACCACTTTCTGCACATTCTTTCCTCCAACGGCTTTTGGCACCAGTAACTTTGCACTGCTTGTACCATATCTTATATCTAACACAGCCAAACATGTTATCTAGAGAGTATCTGGAGAATGAAATTCCATTACTAGTAAGCAAATTACAATCACTCCTTTGATTTTCCTGCACGACGGTCTGAGTGTAGAACTATTAATGTTCCAGGTAAATGTTACGATCTCAAACTTCACTGAGAATGAAAGTAGCTCATATAACTGCAAAATCAAATCAAATGGAATAGTGCGTTTTCAATAATTCGAAGGCAAAGCTTTCGAGTTGTTTCTTGTCTCATCCAGTATATACTCTATAATACAAATGAGCTTTACATTTTCTCAACTTCACAGAATATGAACCTTTGGTTCGACTTCGGATTTTTCAAAAGATTTAAAAGGCCAACAGAAACTAACAAAAAACTTGTATTGAGCAAAGTAAATACAGAAAAACAGATTGAGGAAGATACTAGAAACAACTGTTTGAGAATCCACTATGATTCTGATTCTGCGGGAGTATGTTTGCCGTTGGCAAATGCAGGTTGCCCAATTTCCTTCCGAGATGCCTCCCACAGCTGTTGTTCTATTCCCAATTTCCTCAGCTCCGTTAAGCCTCTTTCAACTGTCGTATAAGCAAAAACCCTTGAGGCATTAATAGCAGACAACGCCATATGCATCAGACTCCTAAAAGAAGAAAAAAAAGGAAAAGAAAAGAAATGGCATGCAGCAATGGCTAACACTAGCAAGAGCAAAAAAGAGATTTCCTTTGATGTCAACAGCCACACTCTGATGGAAACCATGCAAACTCAAGACAGAACCGACCAAAATATCTAATCTAATCATTTATGTATACATACATGGTTTAGGTTGTAGAGTTTAGCAATCCCATGCAAGTTCGAGGAAGAATATGTATTTTCTTTTGAAGATGTTAAACAGCTCAAAGTCATTAACCACACAGCCCGATCAAATTGTTCCTTTCGTCGTTAACTACATTGTGTCAGTACAAAAAAGCTACGGACCACATTCTTAATGTCTATTATCTTTTAAGGGTTGGACAAGTAACCAAAGTGCACTGAAGTGTATACCTTTAAGAATAAATATCCATGCTAAGCTCTACAAATACAGCACATAATATTCTCAAATTTTAAACCAAGACTCGGTTCATCCACACCAAACCATATTGTCCAAATCTTGAAGTTTCTAGAACTACACATTCCTTAGTGTAGAGTCAAGGGAAGATTTACAGGCAGATTAGGGACAGAAATGATGAAGCTCAAAATATGCCTGCTTTCAGATATATAAAGAGTTGCTGCTGACTAAATAGACAGGTGAAATATAACTATCTAAAGCTGATCAGTTTTTACTGCTCTCTGCAACGTTTTCACAAGATGGCTATCATTTATGAAATGTCAGCAAGCATGCAAGCACACCCCATAGACAATTAACTAGCTAACAGCCACACCAGGACTAGAATATCAACCATGTCCAAGTTCCAACCACTGCCATCAGAACTTTGACATCAATTCCGACCACCTGTTTTGTCAACAAGCTCAGGAACTGAAACTTAGATGACTTGATTTATGAAGTCAACTACTTATTCTGTTTACCAACTTTTTCTGTGAAACTTAGATAATTTTAATGCAATCAAACTTGCCCATCTTATTTCGTTATGAGATTTAATAGTATTTAAAATACTAAATTGTTCAAAATTGGATTTAGAAACTTAGTCTAGTTGATTGGTCAACATGACAAAGGGAAATTCATTTTGGACACAGGTGTCATTACATAACAAAAGGTTAAAAAAACAAAGCAAATTAGAAACGGTTGGCCAGTGCAGCACAGCGGAAGGGGAAGCTACTACATACACCATTTCTAGTGTAGCATCCCCAATGCATACTTATTGCTTGAGAATTAGAGAACCCACAAATAAGGATGAAATGATCCACTCTTATTTTAGAAGTAAGAAACAAAAATATTACAGTAATTATTATTACCATCAACAGCATCATGTGAAGTTGGAGATTGTCCACTGCGGCTTATCCATAGTTGAAGTCTTTCGTCTGCAACATCCTCCTCAACACCATGCTCTTGCCCTTCTCCAGAAATATGTTAGCCACGCCTACAAGCATGATATAAAATTTTAGACATAGATAATGCATCTTCAGCAGGATTACAGTTCAAGTTCGAAAAGACTAATTGTTGGACCAAAGTACAAAATCTAAACACAATGTTACCTCTGTCAATTTAATGCCAATGACTCTTATCTCATAGTTTAAAGGGCATTAAACAAGCGAAAATCTTGAAATTGATATTTATTTGTCCTTAAAAAGGGGAAAAGGAAAAAGAAAGAAAAGTACAGAAACCATATTTTGGTTAACATTCAGCCTGCAGCCTAGTAATAAAACATCCTATCTCATAGATCACTGTTTCTTCTCATAATATTTAACCAAGTGTCAAGAAGGGACAATAGAGGAGTTTTAAACACATCAAATTGAATATTCATCTTAATAATAGTTGATTACAGATTAACAATATTTAATTAATTCCACTAAAAAAAACTATATAATTCAGACCCTGTTATCCCAATCTGGAAACCGGATCCCAGCTTGCATAGCTTACAGTTGTAAAGATAAATAACACCAACTACATCCAAAGGGTGAATTATTTGTTTAAATTCTTTAAAAACCTTACACTCCCTCCATCCCAAAAGCTGGGGACTATTTTGATTAGGCATGGTTCTAAATGAGAACTGGAAAAATTTTCGTTTGGTTCTGCAAAGAATGCTCGGAAGAGTGATTGTCCAGAGTTTGTAGTGTCCACACCATTATTTTGATAGAGAGGCCCTTTGCCGCCCCCGCCCCCACCAAAAAAAGAAATAGAGATCTATTTAAGAATAGAAGTCTTATTCCGTCTCAGAAAGGAAATGCAAGCAAGAAATTTAATGGGAGTATTTTGTAGATAAGGTAAGTCCCAGACAAAGCTCTGTCCCCTCCCGTTGGAGGAAAAAAATATTGCCCTCACATGGGTATGGACATCTCAAGTTTCATTGTCATGTACCAAGCCCGATCACATCAGTTTCCCTGAATTGGGAAATGATGCCTAACCCTTGTCAACATAATCCAGCTATATGTTCTTCGCATGTCCATGAACTTCTGTTCTGCAAAGTCACAATTTCACATCCTCCCGTAAACAATGAACATAAATGTGTCACACAGGAATATTATAAGATAAACTGTTTCAGAACTAGGCTGGTACAAGTAAATGGTACACTGTGGTACTCATGGAAACATAGCAAACAATGTAAAAATTCCTAAGAATTATTATAATAGCAGAAAACATGAGACTTGAAATAACTATAAAACAGACCTCCTTAAAAAGAACATCTTCAGTCTCCTCTTGACTCAATTCTGCAACCAAACATACAGATGTTGAATATTTGTGACTAATATTTCAAAACAGTGTCAAAGAAAGCAAATAAATCTTCAAGCATAATAGAAACACATCTCTCTTGCAGAAGTTGGGCAAATAAAGGGCAGAGTAGAATGACCATATGGTTAAATGCTCAATTGATTTTGCATCAGTTATATCTATAAAGAAGCTGAAGGAAAACAACTCTTCTATGCCAATAAAAGATGGCAACCACTTAGTGATATCCTACTTGTCAAGTAATGCAGACATGAAATTCAATGTAAAAGGGGAATCAGCTCATAGTTTCATAATTTTTAAGTTAAGATAATTAATTATTACTTGAGACTTGGCCCACAAAGAAATAAAAGGTTAATAGAAATGTCAGTGTCCATCTTTCAGGAGGTGGATAAAAGGACCTAGTTTCTTACCGAATGCCTCCATGTACTTGGGATCACCAGACAATTTAGGATCTACAATACAACCCAAAAAGAATGAGTTCAGATGATTATTAAGCTAATTATCATTAAAAAGATGCACAAAGAAGCTTCTAGAAATCAAAAGTTGCTTAAAAAGATCTGGCAACTTCTGTACAGGATGCATGCAGGCTAGTGTGCTATTGGTATATCCACTTAGTAATAAGTGAAAGAAAGCATAATGGAAATCAGGTTATATCTCACCGTATTATAAAAAAACAAACCATGTTGTTATAGAATCCACTTATTTAAATATACTGAAATTGTATCCTTCTCAAAATTCACGGCATATTAAATATATCAGGTCAAACAAAGAATAAGGAATTAGTAAATGTTAACAATGTACACGAGGACATGAAAATGAGATATAATAATGTACTAAAGCAAAATTAGTTGAGCAAGTATCAATATGCCTAGTTCTTCAGGTTTCAATCAACTGATGTGTAATAAAATGCAAATCCTTTCATGGTACATATGCAGCTCGACTCACAGTTGGCCCATACCTGAGAAGGACTGGCGAACTAAGGTTGACCGTCGGTTCTGGGCCAATGCAAGCACAACAGCATCCTCAATCTTCATTAAGAAAGATGAGTGAGAAAGAAACAACCAGGATGTTGATATCCTCAACATAGAATGGCTGTATTCATTGAGGTTACAATGAAAGCTACAACAATTCAAGGATATATATATATATATATAACAGCAAAACAGGACATAAGAAAGTCAAGTTCATATGAATCACACGATAAGAAACTGGAGAACCTTCAAAGAAGCTAATTCCCTTAAACCCATCTCAACTGACAGCATACTCTCAATATTTCCTTCCCCAGTTAAATCATTAAAATCACGAGCACTCCTATCTGAATCATCTCCACCTGCTTAATGCCAGAAAGAATGTTGACATGAACACATGAGACATTTAAAAAACAATTCTAAGGTAGCTAGTAATGCTATGCAAGAGTTCACACCATTCCAGGAGTCCTCTCTGGCCTTCTGTCCAGCAGACACGACAACCTCAAAGGGAAGTGGCGCTAAAGATGACCAGTGCTCATACTTGGAAGCTGCTATATCTGCACATATACCTGTAGGGCACAGAAGTATTGATCACACCTGAAGATCAAACTTCCTTTCATAGATTGAACATCGCTAAAAAATGAACCAAAAAATAAAGAACCAATAAGAGCGAGAGCAATTTTAGATACCATTTTCACCTATAAAAATGTTTCAAATAACCAATTGTTATACAAAATAAATCTTCTCAAAAATGACATGCAAATTTGAAAAGAAAATTTTAACATGTCTTTAGTCCCTCAAAGCAGGGTGACACATAAACCAAAGCATGCAATGCTTAGCTTCGTGCATTAGTTTTTCTATCACCAGACATCATTCCAAGTGGATTACCATAACGTGCAGCTAAGCCCCAATAACGAGCAAGCCAACATCTCTTCAGAACAACCTCTTCCTTTAAAGAGAAAACCAAAATTGATAACGTAAGTTAGGAATTCCATAAAAGCTAATGTTTAGAGTACTATTCGTAATATCCAGTAAGAATTGAATGAGCAACCATCTCTTCATGCGTCAAAATCATCCTCTGTCATTGTTCGAAGAGCCTTTGCTTCAGATTCGGCTTCATGAAGCTGTTCTTGAGCAGATGCAGTCTCATCTTTTAGGTTCTAACCAAAAATTCAAAAGAATTTTCTCATAAAATGCAAGTAGATGATGCATTAATTAGAAGGACAATTGACTGCAACTGAGAAACATATGACAACCTCAAGCTCTGCACGGAGGGCTGCAAGTTGTCCATCTCTTCCATCTGTTGACTGCTGCGCTGCTTTCAAAGCAGCCTGTAGTGAGCACATACATACAGGTAACATAGGATTCAGTTTGACATACCCATCCATGTGCACTCACAAAAATATATAGACATAACAGCATAATATGCACTAATATAAATATAAGTTTCTGTGGCTGAGCCATGAGCATCATAGATATGGAGGGAGAGAGACAGACAGAGAGACATACCTCTCTTTGTCGCAGAGCTGCTTCCTTTCTGCAAATGATTTCACCATCAGCCACAATGTTAAGAAGCTTCAACAAAGTAAAACAATGGAACTTTACCGGCTCAATAATTTAGCTTCCAATGATACACCTTCTCCCAGGGAAGCAACCTGTAATAGTTAAATCAAACAGTTAAGAAGAATAACAAACTGGCATGGATCACTAGCAAAGGTGGAGTCCTCATTTTAATTCTCACAGATGAACAAGGAGGTGCATAATGCAACTGCTGTATTCACTTAGAGTAAAGATAACCCACATATCAGGGTAGTGTCGTAGGTGAACTTAGAAAAAGAAATATAAACAGCATTCACAACTAATGTACATAATCCAAATAATTTGTAGTTAATGAAACAAGTGATGCAGCTTCCAGAGAGAGCACATAAAATTTAGAACAAAACAGTCAACTCGATACCATATGAAAAAACCAAAATCATGGAACATTTCAAACTGAAGGAACACGAAATGATTGCACTAACTTGTTTCTCCAGCTCCCGGGCTCTGGCTTCTGCCTCTTCACGTTTTTCCTCTGCACGACGAAGCTGTGGGGCAAATTAGCCATTACATTACACTAAAAGAATTAGTACAGTGATTACTTCTTAATGTCTTTTTTGTTTACTCACATTTGGTTTTTTAATTTATTTCCATGCACAGGGACAATCAAGAACTCACCTTATCTAAAATTACTTCATTCTCCTCTTGTAGCATATCAAGCTGCAAATCAACATGATGTTAACCAACCCAAACAAACATGGACCCTTTATATTTTAACAGTGAAGACATCAACTATAAAGAAGAGTACCAAGAATGAGAAACCTAAAAAGCTTACAGAAAGCAGCAGTTGTTAGAACAAAAGAAGTTAGCTTAGAAATATTGGAGTTGGCTTAAGAGGCATACTTCATCACGAAGTGCAGAAGCCTCGTGCTGATTGGAGAATCTTTCAGGTCGCGCCCCACATCAGGGAAAAACCTGCAATATTTGCCACCAAACAAGGATTCAAAAGCCCTGCTATTATGTTATTTGATACACACTAACATATGATTGTCTATGTCATGAGATGGTGGCAACAACATTAATATGCTCATCAGTTTTTAAAAATTTCGTAATCGCCTGTTTTGTGTTTCATTTCCAGTTTCAGTTTTTGAAACAATAATTAAAGTCAAACATGTTTGTTTATACATATTTTATTGAAAATATATTGATTTGACACCATAGTTTAAAATAAAACACAATCTCATTAACTAATCCAAATACATTCTCATTTCACATGAAACCTATACAAAATTAAAATATATATTTTCACCTGAAAAATGAAAACAAAAACAAACAGGCGTGTGCAAATAATTTTCTAACCACTAATAATCTTAATTAAAGTAGTTTAGAGTGCACTTCAGATATTCTAGAACATGATTTAAAATTTTATCATAAGTTAGAAAGACTATATTCAAGAGGAATGGGTATAAATTGGATCAACTCCAGAGGATAAAGTGTAAGTATGCACAAACTTTAGGAGATCTTTTTGTAACATTAGACAACATTAGGGGGTTTAAACTTATCATTTTCAACTGGGCCTAGTACAATGACAATAAATGCGAGGGGGAAACGGATATAATTTCAGAAAGCCTAGGTGGAGGTTAATAACTTAAAAATTGAAAAAAGAAAAGAAAATTCATAAAATGCCATAAACTTAAAAATCTTTGGCAGTTACCGCAAGTCGTCATTTGATGTAATGACTTGTGTTCAAGTCATTATACCAAATGACAACTGGATTTATTTTTTTAAAGGGAGACATCTTTTGCGGTAACATCTCCCTTTTAATCTTTTGTATAAACTCTGAGCCAAGACATTTTGGTCTAGTTTTTTTCTATTTTTTTAAAATATTTCTTTTTATCAGTATTTTTTAGCAAAATTTATATTTATTAAAATTTCTAAAAAATTAGCAACAATGCTTTTTAAAATTTTATTTTAACATTGTAAATAAAGAGAAACAAAAAATAACAATATTTAAGAAACTTACTTCTAAGAAATAATATTGTCCTTGAAAAATTAACTACATAATTGTTTATTAATAATTTATATGCTTACAAATAATATGATTTACAATTTCTTTTATTTTTTCTATCTGAAATATCACTGGGTTCACTATTATACAAGACAAAATAAAAGTAAAATATTTAAATTATAATATTTCCCATAAAGTAAAATAACAAATAATATTGTCTATGAAATTATTCTATAGTGCAAGAAACATTTTTGTATGAACAAATCGTTATGAAAATTTCATTTTATTCAGTTTATACAATATAGAAGATGAGTCAGATTTAATGATGTTGAGAAGAATTAGAGTCTTGCAGTCTACTATTTCATCTTGACACTTTGGCTTGCTGGCAATAATTTTGGTTTGGTTGGCTGCTTCATTGTCCAGGGGCCCTTGTGCCCAGTCCATCTTATTTGGAATATCTGTAGTCAGATTTCTACCCAAACAAGGAGTAATGCAAGAGTATTGTTGTGGACCAACTGAAATTATATTTTGAAATTAATAAAATATTATTGAATCATTCTATATTATCTTTTCATATATAATTATATTTCTTTGGAGTAAGTTTTGCTAATAATGTTGTTTGTTGTGTTAATTTATTTAAAATATTAAAATACTTTTTAAAAGATATTATTAATTTATTCATAAATTTTAAAAAATAACATTTTGATAAAAAATAATAATAATAAAAGGAAGAACCAAAAACAATAAAATTAAAAGAAAAATAGACCAATGGCTTAACTAAAAAATAGATTATGTGAGACGTTAGCTTTTTGAGGGAAAAAAAAAAGGGATAAGAAAAAGGAAGGCATCATAGTAAAAGATGTCTCCTTTGAAAAAAAATAAAAATATAACATTTGTCATTTGTTGTAACAACTTCAGCCCAAATCATTACACCAAACAACTTATGATAATTGCACAAGGATTTTAAGTTTACAGTATATGACAGTTTTTTTCTTTAAGATTTTTAAATTATTAACCCTGGTCTATCTCAATCTCAAAGAGCTTCATGCCAAGGTTTTAAAACCCAGGCCGGCCCGGACAGTTGGACCGTTCGAACTGCCGACCGGGCCACAAAACGGCCCGATTTAAACCAGAAAATCGGATGGGCCAGAAGACCGCTTTTTTTCATGAAAATTGTTTGACTGGTTCAACCAGGGAACCGTGTGACCCGGTACTGGGTTGATTGAACTAGCCGAGTCAACAATCATGATAAAATCTTTAATTTCTCTTCTAAAATGTATATTATTTCTGTTAAGTACCCTAATTTTATATTATTTTATATTATTTCTGAAAGGATAATAGATTATTTCTGAAAATGTGCATGATTTCCGTTAGATTGGATAAGTTTTATTAAGTCTAACTATTTTATGTTATTTCTAAATATAAAATCCTAATTTCTCTTCTCAGTTCAATTCTGCTATTTCTGTTAGATTATTTCAGTATCCGATTCTATTAAATTTGAAAATATATAATATTATTTCTTGTATTTGATCTTTATAAGTTTGTCTTAAATTTATTTTATTATATTCTATATCCTATTGAACTATTTATGTCAAAGAAAAATAGGTGAATTTTTTTTAAAAAGGATAGGTTGTTAAGTATATTAATATTATTTATTATTTAATGTTATTTCTAAAAAATTAATAATTACTTATGACATAAATATGACATCACTGGTTCGACCATGATTGATTCAACGGTAAAACCAGTGATCCGTAACCCATTTAATTTTCCGATTCGATGAACGGTTTGGGTTTCAAAACATTGTTTCATGCAATAGGCAATTTTATCTTAAAAAGATTAAAACCCTAAATTAGTTGACATGAGGCAAAGCTTGACTATTGATGATTCTTCATTCGTCATCATTTTCCATCATAAGGACCTAACAACTTGTCCATTTTATAGATGACGACAAAGGTTAGGGATACTTAAAGTAACTATTGAAACCTAAGGGGCGTACATGTATTTATAGATGACAACAAAGGCCGTGGATACTTAAAGTAATTATTCGAAACAGCAAAACCCAAGGGGGAATACATGTACATATATCAATCATAAGGGAGAATATATTATTATACATGCAAAAGATTAACTACCCTAATAAAACATGAAAAGGAAAAAATGAAATAATGATGATAAGCTTTATATTTGCAGGCTTATATGTTGTGAGCAATTGGCCACGGCCACCCAGTGACCCAAACAATTGATTAAACTAACAATCACGCTTCATCTATCAACCCAATATACTTATGCCAGAATTCATCAACCCCATGCAATAGAAAACCCACAAGACACCAGAAGATTCACAACTGAAAATGTGAAAATTACATCTTACCTCTTTTCTTTTAATCTGTTACTGGGAGGTTCAATTGGAGGGACGGTAACTGGAGTCCGCAAAGAGGACCTACTTGGTGGTGCCACTGTAGTTGTTGCTGCACGAACAGACATTGAAGGTCTTCCAGCTGATGTGGAACGAACTGAAGGAGTGATGTCCATAAAGTTTCGACCTAACTACAGACAACACCACCCAATTTGCAATATAATCCACAAGAAAGAGCAAAATACAGTATTCATTATCCATCAGGATCCCATCCTCATTTACGGTAAACATGCTGACCTAAATGTACAAATTTCTCAAGCAAAAATCTAGTTACTGCACATGCAAAGGAAACAAAGTGTACAATGCAACTCAAATTTTGATGCAATTGATGACACAGCAATATTTCAGGTCACGAGCACCTCTCGATATCTTTTAGTTGCTTATATATATTCATACCGTGATCATAATTGAAACAATTAAAAAATGCTTCAAAACAGGCCCCTGTTAGACTAAATCTGGAATTATATAAGCCAAACCTATATTTAAACTTTTATCTCCGAATTTTGAAATTACGGTGTTAACCACAAAAAGATGGCAAGTCTTACTCTATGAAGCTAGCACCCACTAACAGTGATCTTAAATGGATCCCAACAGAATTGTGCGGTTGAAATCGAATAATTCATACAACAGGCCAAAATAAAGTTCAGAGTCACTCCAAACAATGTGGTAACTAATATTAGCTAAATTAAGATGATCAACGAACGAAAACAAGCCAATATAATCAAGTACACATCAAACAACTCATCAGTGAAACAGAAAGATCAAAGTTTACCGCAGGCGAAGGAGATCTGTTCATCTTGGAGAGCGAAATCCCAGACAAGCCACCGCCACTGTCACTCCTATTAATAGAATTATTACTCGAAAATGACGATGGCTGGGGAGGACCAAACCGGAACCCTAGATCATCATCCTCGTCGTCCTCATCATCGTTAGGAGTCTTAGACGCCATGACCAGCGCCAGGCGCTGCGCCGCCGCTTTAGCGGCCACGTTCTGAGTCCTCTTAATAGTCGACATCCCGGCCGCGGCCGGAGGAAGCCTGGAGCGAGGGGAGCGAACCGGCCGGCGACGAGGAACCGGTGCTGCTGGATCCGCCGCTCCACTGGCGGGCGTAGACCGGACTCTCGGTCCTCTTCCGATTCATGAATAGCTGATCTTGCTTTACACTGCAACAATTCTGTATATATTATATATAGATATGTTGTGTGTGTGTGTGTGATTGGTGCCGGAGCTAGATTTTTGGAGCTCTAGATTTTCCGAATGTTGTGGAAATCGAAATGCAAATGGAAAAGGAAATGGAAAGGAAACGAAATTCGGTTGAGGATTGAAAGGGAGAGGAAATCGGAAGGAAATTGAAATTTGGAGTCAAATTTGATGTTTACATTATATGAATTTTATGTTTTAGAAATTGAGATTGTGAAAAATTGATGAGTGTATACGTTATGATGAGTAGTCAGTCACAGGCGCGTGATTGCTTTAGAGTTGGAGATCTCAATGAGGTTTCTTATATATAGATTCAAATTGAGGAAATAGCCAGCAAGTCGTTGTAGTATAGTGGTGAGTATTCCCGCCTGTCACGCGGGCGACCCGGGTTCGATCCCCGGCAACGGCGTCGTTTGGTTTTTCATCATTGCCTGTTGTTTTTTAGTGTAATTTTAGCCATTTTTGTCCTTCTTTGTTTTTTTTGTAAATTACAACGACATTCTCTGAGACGGCATCATTATGAATACCCCCTCATTGTTTGAAAAATAATAAATATCTCTTAATATTCGATGAAATTATCAAATTTGTCTTTACAGTTTTTTTTTTTAAATAAAAATTTATAAAAAAATCAAATGGGGTGGATAGAAAAATTATAAAAATTATAAAAATAAATTATGCACTTAGTCTATAAAAAAATCAAAATTTTAAAAAATAAATAAAATTATAATTTTTAATCTACAATGACATTTTGGTCATTTGCCACAAAATGGATGAAAAGGCTAATCGCTAGACGATTGTTAAAATTAGAGGGGTATTGATAATTTTTCAAATAATGATGAAGTATACATAATTATGCCAAATCACAGAGGTAGTGGTTATAAATTACCCTTTGCTTTTCTTTATTTCTTTTTCCTTTTTTTGCCCCATCACAATAGTTCTTTTGGAATCATACAACAATTAACAATTTTTAACTCAGAATCCAACTGTGGAAACAAATTTTTGGAAATAACTTAATTTAATTAATATTGGGAAAAAAAAAAAAACTTGTCAACTCCTTAAATTAATTACTTAATTGCACGATTTATGAAATTGGTCCCTGAAAAATTAAATAATTGAATTATTTAATTTGGTGTCTATATAATAGGTGCATTAATTAATTTGATTAATTATGACTTGCCTTGAATTGATTGAATTAAATGGTTTGTGCTTATAGTTAATAGAATTAAGACTTTTGAATTTATTAAATGCAATAAGAGAAATCATAATAAATGGAATTAAATTAAAAAATGACTTAATATATAAGACTAAAAATGTTTTTTTTTTCTATTTGTGTATACAAAATATATTTTTTCTCAAGGTAAAATATAAATAGCTATAGATATAGATTGCTATTTTATTCTCTTTATATACAGTTGATTCCTTCACTACGACATTAATTTTTTTATTGGTTCGATAATTATCTTAAGTTAGTTTTCTTTCTTTTTTAGAATATGGTGTGTTGGTTTATAAATATTGTATTTATAAAATATTTAAAATATAAAAGATTATTTATTATATGTATGCAGAAATTACGTGCTATTTTTTTTTTTTTTTTTGGTAAATTGCATAACACTTCCTGTGTTTTAGGAAAATAGCGCGAAATCCCCCTGTGTTATATTTATAGGCAAAAAAACCCCTGTGTTATCTAAAATACAACAAAATACCCCCTCTCCGTTAGAAACGGAGAGTGAGCCACACGAGCGGGTTGTGCGATTTTTCTTGTTTTTTGCTGCTTTTGAGGTTTTTTGAAGTTGACAAATGTCCAAATTGCCCATTTTATTTGATATCTTTAATGTGTACATGTTTTAAATTAACAAATGATAATACAAAAAATTAATATACCAAAAATATATATTTAAAATTAAAAATTTATATGAATATAAATAAAAATAACTTATAATATTATAAGTTGTTTCTTAAATTAAATTATTATTTAAATTTAAATATAATTTAAATATTTGTTTATTAAATATACTAATTAAATATAAAAATACCTAAAAAAATTATATCAATTTAACTTATATAAAATATTATATTAAATTTATTAATCTATATTTAAATTAAATATTTTTTAATTTTTTATTAACTTTAATTTTTTTTTTGACTTCTTCTTCTCTGTCAGCGACTTCGCCGACGGAGAAGAAGGCTGGGCGACGGAGGTCGACCTTCGTTGCCCAGACCTTGGCATAGAGATTATGTCGCCCCACGGCGAGGGTGCGACGTTTAGTATATTTTTAATTTCTTTTTTTTTTACCTTCTTCTCCGTCGGCGATGAGCGTCGACGAAGAAGAAGATTGGGCGACGGAGGTCATTAGGGGCGACATCGCCCCTACTGGATCTGGGCGACGGGGCGACGCGAGGTTGCCCCGCCCCCTTGCGCAGGCGACGGCGTCGTCACCCAGAACAGTCTGGGCGACGTCGACGTCGCCGTACAGATTCATATATATATTATATATATATATATATATATATATATATATATATATATTATATATATTATATATATTATATATATATGTATTACATATTATATATAGTGTATATATAACTATATAAATAAAAATAATATTTAAATTATTTAAGATTTGGACCGTTCATTTTTTCAATTGAAGATCAATGGTTGTTATAAAAAGGGTATAACGGTCAATTCAATAAAAATTTAACGTTGTTAGGCCTTACTTAATGGAAGGGAGAGTATGCAATATTTTGAAAAATACAGGGGGTTTTTTGCCTATTTTTTTAATACAATGGGTTTTTAGCTTTATTTTAAAAATACAAAGGGATTTTATGCAATTTACCCTCTTTTTTTTAGAGGAACAGAAATTACGTGCTATGGCGGCTAATTTTTTATTTTTTTTTAAAAAGTTACTTTAATTACATGGTGCAATTAAAGATAAAGTTATAAAGTGAAGTATTTGCATGAAATAGCAAAATATTGGCTTAAGGATTTTTAAAATTATTAAGAGTACAACATTTTGTGTTATATTTATGGAGAATTTTTATCATTCATTAAAAATTAACATATAGTTTTATGTGTGGTACACTCGACGTATGTTCAGACAATATTTAAAAGATAAATAATTAAGCATTGTTTACTAATTTTTTTGGTACATATGGTTATTTGATGATTTTTTCATAAATGACGGAAAATAAATATAATATTAAAATGTAGTAGAGAAAAAAAGAAAAAGAGAAATATATATAGTAATATGAAAAGAATTATGATAAAAAAATAAATAAATAATAAATTTAAAAGAGAAATTTGAAGTAGGAGAAAAAAAAATAAGTAATTAAAGGTAGTTTTACCGTAGCGATCGAAAAATATAAAAATGGGGAAAAAAAAAAAAAAAAAAAACAGATCAAGACACCAAAAGGTGTTGGTCAAAAATTCTTAATTGTTTCTTGGTTTCTTTTCTTGGATGGATTCTGAATATCTTGCATGTAAACATAGGCTAATTTGTTTAATATTTATGATAAAGAATTGAAATTGCTGATTAATCTCAGCTGAAAATGGCGTCTTTTGATGATGATACACAAATCGTATATTGAGAATGGTCGAACCAAACATGTTTATAAAAATTCGTATAGCTGGAAATTGGAAAGGCCATTTGAAAAAAAGCTATTAAGTTTTGACCACGGTTAATCAATATTTGTTATGATTTTATCTATGCCAAAATAGTTTTTAATTATAATAAATATTTCAGCCTTGCTTGCAGAAATAACGATTAATAGTTATTGCATAATTGTGTTTAATTAATACCCACCATAGTATAACGCCACATTTATTCTAGTGGTCAAGGAATTGACATAATTCATAAAACACATTACCTCTTTTATTTTATTTTTTTCATTAAATTATAATGTGGGGGATGGAACCCCAGTTTGAATTCAAATTGTTGTTATAATAATAATAAAAAAAAAAAAAATAATGTAAACTTCACTACGAATGCAAAAATATGTTATTTTCTTGCACGTACTATGTATGAAAAACATCATATACCGATAATTAAATGTCTTATCAAATCCCAAACGACACAAAAAATTACGTCTGCACTTGAAATACAGATTTAAACTGCTCAATCGCAGGATGTGTCTCCGCATCAAAAGCACAATAGACACATATGAGAGAAGCAAATTCCTTACACACCAAAAATGCAATTGTCCAGCCCCATGGCAACTAATGAAGATATCAGCTAAGAAAGAACCCTAATTCCAAGATTTCCAGGAAACGAAAGAACCTAATTCCGCATAATCTTTCATGTTTCTCATTGATCAATTCTTCTCGACGAGTCTGTCGATCAAATCGGCTGCTTCTTGAATAGTCGTTATGTTCTCCGAGTTCTCTTCTTCCACGCTGATGTTGAACTCTTCCTCCAGTCCCATAACTATTTCCACCTGCACACAATTCCATATGACTTCTTAATATTGGTAATTGCAAACATAAGTAAAAATTAAAAGTGGAGAACTAAGAGGAAAAAATCAAAACCCAAAAACACATAGATCAGTACGTACATACGTAGATAAATTACTTTTGTGTATGCTCTCTTGTTCGAATTTCTCTTCATAAAGTAAAGCAATTATATACAACTGCTTAATAAATGACATCAACATTCTTTGAGGTTAGATCTAATTATACAAACACTCCCTACCTTTTCTAAAATTATAGGTACACCTTTCGGGGGGCGTTAGTTAGTGCAATATTCAAAGGGGTATTTCTATAAAGTTTCTTTTCATTGAATAATTACAACTACAACCTCAAGAGATGTACTTGTAATTTTAAAGAAAATGATGTTTGTGTAATTAGAAGGAGTCAATGTAATTTACCTTAAAATATATTATAAAATTGTAACGCCCCTAGGAATAAAATCTAAGTGAAAAATAAAAAATAAATTTTTGAAAATTGGATCAAATGTAACATATGGTCAGGCTTCACACTCCAACAAAAACTGTAAATCTCAACAAAAGAATAACCAGAGCTCCCATAAAAATATTATAAAATTACATTAATACCCTATCAATAAAATCTATGTTAAAAAAAAATTGCATTTGAAAAAGTTGGACCTAAACAAATGAGGTAGATCAGGCTTCATACTCCAACAATTACTCTAAACAAACATTCGATCAGACTCAAATAGAAAGCGCAAATAATAGCCTATTAAAGTAAATCGTATATTTCATGTGTTTAAATGTATTTATGATCTCGTAATTTAAGTTATTCGTCATTTAATTTTACAGGATAGTATTTTAGTTCTGCATCTCTTTAAGTTTTGCAATCCCAGTCATCTTTTCGCCCGCGTTCACCATTTTCGTCTGAAAAATGCATGTGTATCTAACATGACTTTTTAAAATTGGGGTCACTTACAATTACTATTGGCTCATTTTTTTCAGCATTTTTGTACTTTAACTTTCTAAAGTAGCTTTTTGATCCTATACCTTTTTAATTTTCACTATTTCAATCCTTTTTTTCGCTGGAGTTCCCCTTCTCTCCCGTGCGGGTGAACTCCGGGAAAAAAAAAAAAAAAAAAAACTAAAAGACGAAAACGCCAAATAATTAAGTTACTGAACCAAAAACACATGTTTATAATCCAATTTCATGATAATTGAGCTGCATAAATATTTGTGTGTGAACAACTTAGGCTTAAATCAAAAGGTGGTGAAGAAATTAAGGCTTACGGTGTCAAGGGAATCAGCACCAAGCTCTGAGAACTTAGTCTGAGGAGTGAGTGTTGTCTCAGGAGATAAAGCCAGCTGCTTCCTCACTATCTCACTCACTTTCTCCACTGTCTCTGCCTTTGCCTGTTATGTATAATATATATTTCCATAAAAATAGACAAATTTCCAAAGACCATAACTCAAATGCAGTACTATACATATATATGCATGACTTACGGCACAAATTTGGAGGCGCGACGTTCTGATACACGGGAAAACCCCCGTCCTCGCCCATCCCAACGACACCAAACTCACACTTTTACCTATTATCTGCGTGTACAAAGGCAAAGATAGGGTTCACGTCAGCACAATGTAGATCTTACTGCTGGCAGACGTCGTGTGAACCATACTTTTTAGTATTTTTACATTCGTTTCATATAAAAAAAACCCGTGTGAGATATACATATTACATATAGCGAAGTTATAACGAAAACAATGTTGCACCTGGTTACTAGCCCTGACCGATAGCTCGGCCGACGATGTCCGAAATCTAACACAAGTAGCTGAAACAGCAGCCATTGAAAAGTAAACAAGATAGATGATTGATCTTGGAGAGACAATGTGGGCACAGAGGTTTTTGGTTTGTTCACAACAGCAGAGGTTTTGTTGGAAGTATTAGGTCAGGGGGAGAAGGCAAAAATTACATGCAGTAGTGGGAGGAAAGTGAGTGTGAATTGGGAGAAAGGCATATGATGGAGTATTCACTCTATCAACTGCAAACCCTATCCCTTGTGTTTGTTTGTTTGTTACTTCATCAACTTGGCAATTTGTGAGATGGGGCCAGCTCTGCTTTGCCTTGTTGATTATGCAGAAAAGTTTGGTTATAGCTCTTCAACATTAATAGACAAGTAATTGCCCTTTTTTAGGTTCTTGATAGTGTGTTTTCAAGTTCAATTTTAAAAAAACTTATCGACGGATATCAATTGCCAACCCGATGTCCTTGACGAGTTCGTTGGAAATTTGATGCGATATTTTCCATCCGTTGGAAAATATGTTGCAAAATTTAATGCGTCCAAGTTTTCCAATGAATTTACTTGTTTTTGCGATGGTTTGGCCTGACGGTCATAAATGCGTCGTGACTCGATGGATTTCCAATAGTTTGTTCATGGTTATCCGTCCGAAAGGTTTTTGGACTGTGTTTTCGACGGATTCAAACCGTCGAAAGTTCAGTCGGAAAAAAATAAATTGATTGGGGAACCCAAAGCTTGGGAAAATTCTTGTCCGAACCTGGTTTGGCCGAACCAATCCAATCACAAAACAAGTGTAATACACTTGCTCTGTTATTGGACACTTTCCCTAATCTATATGCCAATTACATGACAAGTGTATTGTATTTGTCATATGATTGATTTAAATTTGAACAAGAATTTTTCCCAAAACTAGTGAGAATTGAAGTTTGAAATAGTTGCCGATAAAACAGGAAAAATTCGTTGTAAAGTCCGTCGCTATAAAGTCTTTTCTTAGAATGAAATTCACTACTTTAGTGTTTATAGAGTGATACCATTATCAAGTCCCACTTTAATTATTCTCAAAATGAATAATACAAAAGCAACTCAGCCCGTCAATCTGTATTGAATAATAGTTAAGAGTTATATATAGTTACAGCCTATTTAGTACTTTGGTGAGCTATGTGTTGACGGCATTGACCCTATGGACGAGCTGATTTGAATTTTTTATTTCAAATCATATTGTAATTATATTTTAATTAATAAGAAATTGTATTTTTCTTCATAATTAACATAGGATACATTTCCAGTCACATTGTTTGTGAAATTCTTAAAAATAGTTCGATAATTTGAAAAAAAAAAAAGTTTTATATATATGAAACCTGAGTTATAGGATAAAAAATACAACTTTTCCTTCAACATATATAAAATACTTTTTAAATGAAATAAAATGACGTCATCTTTATACACATAACATATACTATTAAATGGAACGAAAAATGCAATAAAATTTGAAATAGACAGATCGAGAACTCACTATGACGGTCAAGCTGATTCTTCATAACGTTTTAATGATATATATGCCAATTGGATAGGGCCCTTCGTCCAGCAAAAAGGCCCAAACTGGCCCAACTTGTTAACCTGCTACACAGGAGGTAATCATGCCAAATGGGCAGGCCCGTGATCACCTACGTTGGGTTTGAATCGGAGAATTTGAATCTGAAAATGTTAAATTTTTTGTGGTAAGAACAATGAACTATTAATCTCCAAAAAAAAAAAAAATATTAATCTCCTCAAAAAAAAAAAAAAAATGAACTATTAATAATTGAAATAAATTAAGTATAAGTACGATCAATCTAACTCCTACTATACAACATACAACATCCCACGTGAGGTTCGAATTCATGATTTCTAAGATCATAGGCCTCATTAGCTCTATGAATTTTAAATTAATACTAATAAATTTATCAAATTTATTTGGATAAATTCATACCATAAAATCTTTGAACTTCTATTTTGAACTATATATTTTGTAATATTCACATTTCAAATTCATTTAACGTGAAATTATTAATTTGAAACCCTTATTTCAAATCTAAATCCTTTCATCCAAATGAGAAATCAACTATAATTTAGGATTGGGCATACCTGATTGATGCAACAACTCTCACTCTCCTCCTAAATGGATTCCCACCGACGTGAATATCGTCCCTGTTTACGGTCTCCTTGATCCTGGCCTAGTGCATAGTATCAAATAGTGCAATAGAGGTATTAAAAACCAATTTTTTTTCACTATTTTTAATATTCAAGTCGAGTTCATTACATGATTAGTATATAATACCCATTTAATTTATTTTTTTTCAATTGTTTTATACCCATTTAAGTTCATTTCATTATTTTGTAATGACCCATTTATAAATTTTTTGCTATTTTTTAGTGGATCTTAAAAAAAATAATTTTTTTAAAAAAGGATGATAACATAAATTTCCATTTAAGTTCATTTCATTATTTTATAAAAACCCATTTAAAATTTTTACCATTTTTAATTGGATCTTAGAAAATGATAAAAAGGAAAAAAAAATGATAATATAAGTAGCAGAAATTTAAATGGGTTCCTAAAAAATGGTAAATTTTTTAAATCAATCTTTATAAAATAATAAAATGACCTTAAATGAGTATAAAAGAGGCGCCACGTTGGATATAGAAATCATCACTATATCCTAACAGCAGTGACACACTCAATATGTGCATTTAACTTTATTTTTAATAAAATTTAAAATATTTTATGAGTCTTTATATAATAAAAAAATGTTTTTTAATTTAATTATATGAAAAACACGATTAGGCTTCTTTGTCATTTTTTCTTTTAAATGGGGTTAATTTAGTCAAATAACAAAATGCACACCAAATATAGTTATTTTTAAACTCCTCATACTTAATAAATAACTAGTTATATGTGGCATATTCGATGCATGTGCATAAAAATAAAAAAATAATTAAATATCAATTACTAAATTTTTTCATTGTAGAAGTAATGAAATAAGGAAATAATGATGATAAACAAATAAATAATTTTAAAAGGGAATATTAGGAGTAGGAGAAAGAGAAAATATATTAACTAAAAATAAACAACTATTTAAAACATAATTTTACCACTTTTAAATAGTGGAAAAATGTGAAAGTTAGTTGATGAGAGAGAGATATCAAAAGAGTAGGTTATCAATACTCGAACAATTCGCGTAATTTTTACTGGGGTGGAGTCGATCCAGACTGACTTGAGTGTCATTATTTTTTACAAAAACCACCCGATTTAGCTATTATTGATGGAGCTCGATTTCTCGCGTTTTATGTTTTAACAAGTTCAAACGTACCACAATTACAAATACCCAACCCTACAAGACTTTGAAAATTAAATTTACAACTTGAGACAACATAGTTCGAGAATATAACTTTTTTACTTAAGACAACCTTGACATCCACGTAAAATCATATATATTTGAGTGATATATCCATTATCTCTTAATGCATCAGAGTTCAGACATGACTGCCCAAAGCATTCAACTGCCATACATTTTAAATTTGGGAAGCCTTTAGCTGGCTGTTGCCACCAAGATATGGCAAAGGCTGCATTAACATCCAATGTAATTGTTGATAATATCAATGAAGACATCATGGGACAAACATTGTTGTTGGAAGGACAAACATCGTTGATTCCATCAATACATCAATATTCGATTAAAAATAATAAAATAAATTATAATAAACTCGTATAAAAAAAAAAAAACGATACTCACATAAAGTGTGCGAAATTGCACTTTTAGATCTATAGAATAGGAGATTCAACACTTTTAATCTTCTTCGTTACGGAATTTTAAATAACAAACTTAAAATTGGAAACATTGAAATTTAGTCCTATGCTTTATAGGATTTTAAAAGTAGTTATAAAATTGAGAAAACTCGACACATTTAGTCTCATAAATTTCATAAAATAAAAACTAAATGTATCGAGTTTTATCAATTTTGGGACCATTTTGAAGATCTCGTTAAAGCAGAGGACTAAACGTATTGAAACTCCTATCCCTATGAGACTAAAAGTATAATCTTGTTCATAAAATGAGACAAATATTCATACATCATGATGAAATTCGATCTATAACCTCAAAATTGTTCACGAGACCTCAATCTTAATCGTTAGGCTGTGACATCAGATATCGAAAATAAAATATATACGTTTAAGTAGATATATATATATACATATTACATATACATAATATATAATTGACGAATAGCCATCGACAAGAAGCAGTCTGGCTTTGGATTGTGCACAATTATTATTATATCTCTTGGTGTGAACAAAGTTATAATCTTGTTCTTTACATTCTCTCATGAATTTTAATATTCTTCCAACAAAGTATCAATTAGGACCCGACCAACCAACACTGTGTTCTAGTACTAGTTGTCACTCCCAAAATTTGTCCCTCCCTTTTTGGAATTATGATGTTTTTATTTTATTTGAAAAGTATTCTGTTTAATTATTCTGGTATATAAAATTATCGAGCTTATGAAATATTAGTAATAACACATTTATAATTTTATATGATCAAAATCAATTTTTATTTTTTTTTTTTGTTAAAATCTTAAGAATAAATTAAGAACTTCAGATTTTATAAAATTTATAAACTCGCCAAAATTATCTTTAAACTTTGGGTAGGTGTCCAAAGGGATTGTTGATTCCAATTATTCTTGATTTAATTTGAGAAATAAGAATCTGAAATGCGTAAATTATACCTTTTTTGTGGCCTTTATTCCTAGAATACGAGCTCAAATTGCATATAGCCCTCGTGTTTAAAAGTCAACTAAGAGCCTTCTTGTATTTAAAAAATAAGCAAAAAAAAACTTCTCACTTTTCATGAATATAGGACGCATGCTCTTGTCCGTCAATTAAAGCTATCAATGTTAATTTTTTTTAATCAAAAAATTATTATGCCCTTAATTATAAATTATAAAAAATATTATTTCATATATAATAGCTTTAATAAGAATATAAAATTAATACCACAATACGACACCCCTGCAGAGGGGGTGATAGCACTGGCTGGGCGACCGCCGGTGTCTAAACAACATAGAGGGGGCCGGCGACCTCGCAGCGTGCCTAAATTAGTTTTATTTTTTAAGAAATCAATGATAATTGAAAATTAAAATTAATTAAATTTAAACTTTTCAAGTTTAAATAATTAAAAGAAAGTAACAAGTTTTATTTTGATACTTATAAAGGTAATTTATATTTAAATATTATTTATAGTAGATAATATGATTTACTAAATACATTTAAACTAAATAATATTATAAGTTAGTTGATTATATATAATTTTTGTAATTCATTAACATTTTTATTCATAAAGATATTTACATTTGGAAAGTGAATTTTTAATATATTATTTTTTATGTTGTGATTTTAATTTAAAATTTTGAAAATTTTAAAATATATTTGTTTGCTTTAAAATAATACTTTTTTTTTTTCGGAAGGATGAATATGCAAAATAATAAAAAAAAGAACCACAAAAAACAACCTTAAAAAGAATAGGGTGATTTTATAAGTCAGGAAGGGTATTTTAGTTAATTTTAGTCCAAAAAAGGGTCAAAATTCGTCAAAAAACTAGTCGCACCGAGCATGCATCAAATAATTCTATACTTATTTAACTTATTACTGATTTATTACAGGTTAAATATTTTTTCCAACTAAACTATACTTATAACGATAAAAATATACCTTATCATATACATTAAGTGTGAAGATATATGAGGATAATAGGGGTCAATAAAAAATATTTATTTAACCTGCAATAAATCAGTAATGTCCATCGGAGCTAAATACATATTTTTTTTTTTCAATTTTGTTTATTAGTATCAATAAATTTGGTGAATTTAACTAACGAATGACTTATTTGTTAGATGAAAACAAACTTATGAGTGTTTATAATTTTTAAATTATATAAAATTTACGTATAATTACACCAAATTTCTAAGATAAAAATGTAATTATCCTTACCATTTAAAAACGTTAATATGTCTGATTCACTCAGAAAAAAAGCCACAAACACCAGTAAAAATTAAAGAAAGCTGAATTGAAAAACCAATAGGATTTAGGATAAAAAAATTCAATTCGATGTTATGTACTATCGTACGAAGGTCTCGAACATCACGCTCTTTTACATAAGGATACACCTCGTAATCAGGAATAACATTTGTAAGAAAAATAAGCACATATTCTCGAATGATGTCGCCATAATCCATATTAATTTTTTATTTATTATATTTCCTTCAATATTATGATAATCGAAATTCTAAACAATCGCCCATGATTATAAAATTAAAAAAGACAAATATATTAATAGTTTTTTATATTAAATTTAATTACACAAACAAATTGAATATCCTTATAAATTACAGACACACACCCTTGGATAGTGTTAGTGGAGTGTACTTTATTACGATGTTATGTAAACTTTTATCGCTGAATAGATGTATACTTATAATTTTGGAAAACGTGTAAGAGACGTTTGAACCTAACTCAGGGATGTCAGTGTAATCTTTTTGCTATCTTTTTTTGTATTATATCGATCGAACCAATACATTAATGTGTTAAGAACAATAAACAATAAATTACAGCAGTTCTTGATCCAATCAATACATTAATATGATTGTAAATAAATTACAGTGGTTCAAATAAAATGAAATAACTACTCATATACAGTGAAATAAATACCCACATGTCCAGTAAAACTTGAACTCATGAGATCTCAGTCTTAACCTTAACTGCTAGGTTAAGACATCGTTGAGTGTTTTTGTTCTTTTACTATTTTTAAAATGTGTGTGTATAACTGAAATTGTCTTTTAAGTTAAAGATTTTCACTTAGTGCAAAAACACCTTATATTTAATAAAATTGATAGTTGTTTATTGTTTAATTCAAGATTCCATATACTTTTTTTTTAAATAAATCAAGATTCCATATGCTAAATCGAAATATTGCTGAAATAAAATCTTTTAGCTTTTGAGAAGTGAAAGTTTTAGGGATCGAAAAATTATACTTATACATTGTATTTATATTGTCACATATTTGGTGACGATTAAATAGGGTAAATTACAACGACTCTCTTGAAATTTATATAATTATAAAATTTTTAAATTATTTTTGAATAATTACAAACACTCTCATGAAATTAATGATCGTCTAACAAATACCCTATCATGACAGCCTATATGAGAATTTGTTAAACGATTGTTAATTTCTAAAAGTATAATTGTTCAAACAATGATGGGTTGTTTGTTTTGTTTACCGTGTTTTTATTTTGTTTTGTTTGATAAAAATAATATTTATAAACTGTATGGGCAACTACACAATATATGATTAGTTTGACCAAAATACATCAATATGACTAAGAACTATGAAAAAATTACAATAAATTTACATACAGTGAGATGAATACCCACACATCATATGAAATTTGAACTCATAACCTCAAATTTATTTATGAGACTTCACTCTTAATCACTTAGCTAAGACATTATGGATCCGGGGCTTGGAATCATCTTGTACACAACCTTATGCTCCGACATAGTATCATGGATACTTAGTACATTCTGCTCAATGTTTTATGATAATAAACTCGAAGTTTCAATTCAATTTACCTTTCTTTTTAAAATAAAACCTATTATTTTAGTAATTTAAAAAATCTAATAAAATATATGAATTTTTAAGATCTTATAAATAATTTCAATATACCAATTCGATCCGAGCTTTCTTATTGAATTGGGATAAATTCGACAACCGATCATGAAATCTTGGTGATCTTCTCTTAATGAACGGGGAGTCTACTTTAAAACCGCCCACCCTGCATCCACCCCAGAGTATATGCTTCGATCGATCGGTCACTATAAATAAAAAAATAAATAAATTACAATAAATACACATAAAATAAAAAATACCCGCACGTTCGATGGTGTTCGAACCCTTACCTCATACTTATTATTGGAACCTCGGCCATAAACTCTAGCCTAAAAATCGTTGCTAGAGAGGGTGGGGCAAATTTTTTTTTTTAGCTTGGTTATAATAATTCATATTAAATATCAATATTTAACAAAAATAATTACAACAATCATACTCTAAATAATAATATCAGATAAACAAATTAAACAATACTTTTTATCACAGTAGACAATACTTTTATCACAGTAGACAATACTTATACAATAAAATAATATTCTACACATATAATAGAGTTTAAATTAATAAAATTTCGTCAATTAATCGAGACTTGATATACAGTGCAGTTCACATGTTAAAAAGAAGAGAAAATCTGTAAGAAAAAGGAGCTTTTTCCATCATGAATCCTAGTCATGGGGATTACGTGAAGTCCACTTTCCCCGCATTATTTTTGCCCTTCGCCACCACGGAATCTCATTCTTGATTCTCTTCTCCATGTGGATGTTCCTAGTTGGAAAATTCTAACTTAAATTAAATTGATTATATTTAAATAATTATATAACAATTATATATATTATTAATATATATATATAGTTTAAAAAATGATCATTTACATGATAAGTTGATCACACTTGTTCTGTGGCTGATTTGGTTAAATCAAATAATATTTTTTCCTTCCTAATAAGGAATATTTATAATAATTTCTATTGTTGTGGTGGAAATAAATTGCATAAAAAGTTCTAAATTAAGCAGTAGTAAAAGTTAAAAGTGTTTCAAAATAAAAGTTAAACGTGAAAAAAAAGGTGATATTCGGGTGTTTAGTAAAACAATTTAATATCCTATCTAAAAAAAAAAAACTAATACTTACAAATTTTGTAATCAGATGTATAAATTGATTGTGAGCTGCTTATAATTTTTAGGTTGAATCAAATTATTAAAATTATAATATAAAAATACTAATTTTAACTTATTTTAGATAATCTGCAAATACTCCTGTAATAACTATCATGGTCGGCAAATTGTGAATTGCCTAAAATACTTTTACCTATACTTTTTCCTTCCATAAATAATAATATATATTATTGAATAATAATAATAATAATAATAACAATAATAATAATAATAAATAAAATAATAATATAAAAATCACATGAAGTATCAATTGACTTTAACAGATAATCACTAGAAAAATCATGTAAAGTATCAATTGAAGAAATAGTCATAAAGATTAATTAATAATTGAGTTTAATTACTACCCTCTAGCCATTTTATTAATTGTTTCATATCTACACATTAGCCATTTTATTAATATAAATTGGCAGCCAATACTGATTTCCCTATAATGTAAAATTATAGCTAGCTGTGATAAAGTCAAATTATTCAATTTTTTTATTAATATATCATATTAAAATTTTCAAAATTTTCAATTATTATTAGAATGGATAAATACATTTTGCACTCCTATCATGCATAGTCACACCTTTTTACTGGACCAAAATTTCCTTCTCACTTGTCCCTCTATATATTATATATTTATTTATTGATTGATTTATTTTAGTCCATGAAGTATGTTTGTTAAATATCTCCCTTATAACAACTTTTAGTAATTTTAAATTTTACTCCAGTTTTTATTTAAAAAACAATGTTAAATTTATGGCTTTTATAAATTATATCATAAAAAAATATTTACAAGTTCAATATACGTAAATATTTTATACAAAATAAATCATTTCTATTAAAATTACACATATAAATATATATATAAGTGTGTATTAATATATATATATTATGCATATCATATTTCACAAACCACCATTGATTTTTGAAAAATGACATATAACTCCCTAAAAAAAGCCACATCATTACACAAACTACCTCGAACTTTTTTATCAGTAGGGGTGATTTTTATAATTATGCGAAAGATATACAGATTATTTGTATAAATAGATCATAGACAAGAGATGTAAATACAATTATCCCAATAATTCAATAAAAAAATATTTATATAATCTATATATTTTATATTCAATCACACATGCAAATGTTTAAAAAATATAATTAAATTATTCACAAATATGATATATACAAAGTCAAAAGAATATAATAGTAAAAAAAATTTTGCTCTCTAAATTATAGTCATTTGGTAGAAAATAGCTATAAATAAATAAAAAAGTCATCTTTTGATATATATATTTTAAGTAAACTTAACATCATTGTTGCATCAGTAATCTATAATTTACATAAATAATGTGTCACCATTAGACCTTGATTGTTCTGATGTCAACCTTTATGCTTACCATTCTGTCCATTTGTATTTGCCAAATTATTTTATTTTATTTGATTTTCATAATACAGTACTACAAAAATATCCATATATCCAAATTTAATTACCTTAATGAAAGAGTCAAACCAGCGAGATTTTTGTCTCAATTACTACAATAATATTCTGAAAATGCACTGTAAAACATCTCATTTCATAATTTTCCACGCCAAAAATGGCTATATAATGGACCCTCCCTCTTCTTGTTCTCTCCATAACAACACACTGGTGCACTTCCATTCAAGAATCCGGTGAAGAACACACGCAGACGGCTACAGAATCAAACTCTGTTTCTTTTGGAGTTCTTTTGAGGAAGGGAAGATGTCTTTGCTCAGTGATGATCAATCTTGAACTTGAACCTCTCTGAAGTTTCTGAGAAAACCATTGTTGAGTACATATGGTCAGTTCTTCCAAGATTTTCTTTTTATCTTTTTTTTTTGGGATTGTTGTGTAGTGTTTTGGCAATTCTTGGGTGGTTTGGGTTGGTAGGCTTTGATCGTTCTAGGTGGAAAGTGATTTGGATACATGTATTTATGTTGGTTTTGTTGTGTGATGAATTCATGTTCTTGCATTGTGTGGTTTGTTCACAAAGTCTGCAAATTTATGGTTGTTTTGGCTTGGTTTTTAGGTGTAGCTTTGGGCGATGTTTGTGTTGAATGATCAAGAATGAGTGTTGTCTTGATCGTTTGGAGTTATGTTGTCAGCTTGTAATATGTGTCATTTCCTTAAAGTTTGGAAACTTTTCTGGATTTTGTTGATCTTTTTCAGTTTGGACTTTTGTGTTCTTGAAAAGTTACAAAGTGTTTATATCCTGAAACATGTAATTGCAATGAAAAGTTGAACTTTTTTCTGGATTCGTATTAATTCTTGTTAGATGTCTTGTTTCTTATACTCATCAAGATGTTGATTTTCTATGATGTGTATGTTTTGATCCTTCTTTCAGGGTTGGAGGATCCGGGATGGACCTCCGAAGCAAGGCCAGAGTAATCTTTCCTTACCCCTCACCACACACACAAACACACCAAGAAAACAAGTTCTTGATCATAAGTCCGATGTTGTCCTTGATTTTTGTATTTTAATTTCTTTATGCTATGAATCAGACTCTCCCTGGTCCAGTTACCGATCCTTCGGAGCTTCCGAAGTGGAACTATGATGGTTCTAGCACAGGTCAAGCCCCTGGCGAAGATAGTGAAGTTATTCTCTAGTAAATTCCCTTCACCTTTCTCTTTATGTTAAAATCCACCATTTAACTCCTCTGTATACAAAAAAAGTATGGGTTAACGTTTCGTCTTTGCTTCGTTTCTTTTCTGCAGTCCTCAGGCAATTTACCCTGATCCATTCAGGAGAGGAAACACATACTTGTATGTGCTTTCGTCTTAATCTTTCATGATTTGCGACTATTCTTACCCATTGTTTATTCATGTTCAGGAATTAACAAATTCTTGTTTATGTTTTCCGTAGGTTATGTGTGATGCGTACACTCCAGCAGGAGAACCGATCCCGACAAACAAGAGGTACAATGCTGCCAAAATCTTTAACCATCCTGAGGTTGTTGCAGAGGAACCCTGGTATGTTCTTATTTCCGTTTCTTCGTCAAGATATTTTAGTAGAAAAATGCACTTGAAATTTCCTGAGATAATCCAAATACAGGTATGGGATAGAGCAAGAGTATACTTTATTACAGAAAGACGTGAAGTGGCCACTCGGATGGCCTGTCGGAGGATTCCCAGGACCGCAGGTGAGAGAATGTTTTTTCCATCATTCTGTAGCTTTTCTAGTTGTTTACACTGTGAAATGAAATTACATGGTCGAATATTCTCCTTGGATGGGATACTTGACGTTTTTAGTGCTGAATCTATTGCTTTTTGCCTTATTCTTGAATGAATTTGTGCTTAGTGTAAACTCCATCTTTCTTTGTTTTAGGGACCATACTATTGTGGATTGGTGCTGACAAGGCCTTCGGACGTGACATCGTTGATGCACACTACAAAGCATGTCTCTATGCCGGCATCAACATTAGCGGCATCAATGGAGAGGTCATGCCTGGTCAGGTAATAACATTATTTACTGCTAACACAGTTGTTCTGTTCTGTCCTGATATAACAACAAATCTGTTTGTCTTAATTTTTGTATCCTGAATACATTGGTTCATTCTACAGTGGGAATTCCAAGTTGGCCCTTCTGTGGGAATCTCTGCTGCTGATCAGGTGTGGGTGGCTCGTTACATTCTCGAGGTACTTGCAACTTTATCCAAGCATTAAGCACGTTCGTTCTCTGACAATGAGTCATTTTCAATGCCCATTTCTCACATGTTCTTTGTACCTCAACAGAGGATCACTGAGATCGCTGGGGTTGTCGTCTCGTTCGATCCAAAACCCATCCAGGTTTAATTCTTACATCTTTCTGCCGACCTCAAAATTATGGTTGTCTTTATGGTGTCAATAGCGGAAACCTACATTATACATGTAGTAACGTCTTTTCCATGTCAGGGCGACTGGAACGGAGCTGGGGCGCATACAAACTACAGGTTTGCCTCTACGGTTCTTTCGTTTTTCTCTATGAAGGTAATAATGATTGCTGTTTCAATATAATTTGTGATTGAACTTGTTCAGTACCAAGTCCATGAGAGAGGATGGAGGTTATGAAGTGATCAAGAAGGCCATCCACAAGCTCGGTCTGAGGCACAAGGAACACATTGCTGCTTATGGAGAAGGCAACGAACGCCGTCTCACCGGGAGGCATGAAACGGCCGACATCAACACCTTCTTATGGGTAATCACTTCACTTCTCAAACCTTTTCAAACACAAAAACATGCCCATTTCCAAATCTTCGGTTCTCTTTATATGCAAATATTACACTTTTTATGCGATTGTATATGAATATCTGTAAAAAAAATTTATAGGTCATTACATCCAACGTTGTACGTGAGAACTGAGGAATTGCAATTTAAACTCTTCATCTTTTATGTAAACACCAGGCTGTATTTACTTATCATATATCAGTTTTGTCTCGACGTCTAAATTCTGGTCTTATTACAGGGCGTTGCAAACCGGGGAGCGTCAATAAGGGTAGGAAGGGACACAGAGAAGGCCGGCAAAGGGTATTTCGAGGACCGGAGGCCAGCCTCCAACATGGATCCCTACATCGTTACGTCGATGATTGCAGAGACAACCATCCTCTGGAAACCTTAGAAGGACCATCAGCAGCAAAGCCATTGTTTTTTAGCTTCTCATTGTTTACATTGATGCATTGACCTTCTAATTATTTTGATAAAAATGTACCCTTTAACTTTCCTTTATGAAACTCCCCTTGTTTGATTGCTTTTCATATGGAACTTGATCATAGTTTCCTCGGGGGTATGATCGTAATTTGTTATGTTTCGTAGTTTGAGTCTCTAATTTTATTTAAAAATAAGTATTTATACAAGTGATGTGTATATATGAATTGAAATATGAGAAGAGATTTCAATTTAAAATAGTCTTCCAATGCAATTTATACCTTATGATCTTTTTTTAATCTTTTATTTAAAAAATATATATGAAAACTTTTTATGGGAAGTTAGATAAAAAGTAAAATAAATGTATTTTTTAGTTTTTGTTTTGTCAATTAAAATTTGTCAAAATTTTTAGGGTATAGTATTTATAAGGGTTAATCACATTGAACTCTTTAGGTTAAGTTCAATTATATAAACATCTCGTCATTTTTTGTAAAATTATATAGTCTCTTAGATATTTTATAACTATAAGTATACAGTTATTCAATGATGGAGTTTTACAAAAAACATCCTTTAAGGGTGTATTTGTAATTTATAAAAGCATTGGGAATATTTATATAATTAGACCTAATTTTAGGAGTGTCAGTGCAATTTACCCAATTTTAATTGAAAATACGTTTTTACTTTCATGTAAAATATTATTTTTGAAAAATTTCAACTCTATAATTATTTTCTAAGGCAAATGAAGTTTGAGTGGATACCGCTAATCAATTATCAATTTTTTTTAAAAAGAAAACACGATTACTCATACTTTCAACGCTTTATACATATGACGCTCGCTGTTGTTTTTCTACCGTCTCCGCCGCCACCCTCATCACCGGCGCCGGCCATCAACTTCATACGCTACTTTCGTCCTATGGCGATGTTGACCCTAAACAACCAATTGGACCGTTCTCTCTCACCCCTCTCCTTCTTCCTCCGTCGCCCGTCGGAGCCTACAGAGGCGGTCTCCACCTGGTCCGCCGTCCTGAAAGCAGCCCATGCCTGCCGCCAGCGCATCTATTTCGATATCAATATGTCCAAGCTCAGAAATGCTTATGGCCTCTTTAGCCAATTTGTTGTTCCTTCTCGGAGGAGGTGTCATTTTGAGTCGTCTCTCTCCATCTGTCGAGGTAGGTAAAACTTGGTGGATTTGGTTTGTGACGTACATGCTAAAATGCGAATTCGAGGCCTTCGAAGCTGGTTGGACTTCTTATATTTGCTGTTGTATGTGATACTTGTGCCTATGATCACCCAAAACAAACAATGACGAACAGTTTTGAGTTTGATTATTACTTGGCTAAGTTGGAGAACGAAATGGTAGTGTGTATCATGGAAGTTGAAATTTTTAGAACTGAAGATTTGAATCAGAGTAATAGATGGTGTGCTATGCGTTTTAAGCAAGATATTTAACAAATTACGGAAGATAAGTAAACAGCTAATAAGGTATTTTGGCAATAATTATTCAGATTGGATGATCAGGTAGGAGCGAAATCTCTAGATAGTGTGGTGGAAACTATCAAAAGACTTCTTTTTCCTTTGTTGCTCAGACCGGATGCCTGCACAGGAAAATTGAGCTAATCTAGCTATCTATTCAACATTTTTAGTGATCTATGAAATTGTGTGATGGCTTTTAATTTCATATTTGCAGCCTGCTCTAAGTAATGCCACTCTGGCTCACTGTTCATATAATGGTTACTTCACAAGATGTTGGATAGGATAGTATCTTGTATCACGCTGAACATTTAATAAAGAGACTTGGCTTGTTTAGTCGTGCTGGTCTTTGAAGAGCCAAGTCCTTCATAATTATTGTTTTTTTCCAGAGATAATTTTCAGTGATTATGTGGTGCAGCAAAAGATGTTTAACCAATATTTGAGCCTGAAGATGAGCTCGCAAGAAGAATCACGGGAACTTGCATAATGCACTTGAGGAATACTCTTTTGTTAAAGTTGGGCTTCTCCTGCGGCTAAAATGGTATATTCTTAGAGAAATGTAATTATGTTCAATCGTGTTGTTAAATCTACGTTAACTGTTATTTTCTAAATGATCTCGTCCACATTATTTTGTTAAATTTGAGTCAACTCAAAATTGTCTGATGTTATTTTCTTTCTAATTCCGATCAATAATGAATATATATTTTCCGGACAAATTGAAGTATTCATGGGTCGGTGAAGTGTTTTCTTTTTATACAGCCGATAGCTCATCAAGAGTTTTTTAGTATATTCTTTTTAGCACTTTTCACATGCATATTTGTGATTGAATTTGAAGTTTTGCACTGTTTGTCAGCTTCCACGTGAGAAGGTTTAGTGCTTCATAACATTTATCACTAAAGTGAAGGTGGAAGATATTTTCTCTTTATATTTCTTCTAAAATTTAATTTTTTGGTTTTCCCCTTGGCAGCTTTATTAGATATAATGAGCAGGAGTGGTAGACATCAATTTCATTTGGTCTTGTGTTGATAGAATCATTTTTTAAAGGAGGGCATACAATCTTCAATTTCTTTGGTTTGGTGAATAGCATCAGTTCCCATGGGAAACATTTGCCTTAAAGAGAGGAGAAAATACCAAATAATTTCTGTTTGGAGGTCACTTATATCATATGTGGTACCAAAAATTTAACGTAATTGTATTTTTTCCTTCCTCATGTTTTAGTTGTTTAGTGGATTTTTTTTGTTCCTTCTCTATTCCAAATTCATGAACATGATATTTTCTTTCGCTTGGTTTTGAAATAAATTCAAAAGGGGTTTTCAATTCATGAAAACTTGTAACTTAGTAATGTTGGTTGTCACACACACACACACACACACACACACACACACACACAACACATATATATATATATATATATATCCTACCCTACAATCTTCCTTTACAATATTCCATATCTCTGTTGCTAGCTACTAATCAATCAAATTCAGTTACTACTTAAAAAAGTGAGGACTGTGACCAACCAGAAAAAAGTGGGTTGGGTCGAGCTAACCCGATCGATAGAACCAGCCTGTCAGGTACTAACTTCCCATTTTGGATCCTTCAATATGGGCTTGGCCCCATTTATTTTTTGATGGAAGATTCAGCAAATTAAATTTGATAGCAGGGTTCCCACCTGGCTTATCAAACTTGGAAACTTACAACTTTGTTTGAGTGTGGGAATATTGATTGATTTGGTAAACACAAAACACTTGGGTTTTTCTTTAGTTTGATGTTCTCTGGCAACTACATTCTTTTTTTTTCTTTTTTTTTTGGTTGGTTTTGGGGGGGGGGGGGGGGGGGGTTTTGGAAAATCCCTGTTAGGGAAGATACGAATAAGGCCATAAGGTTTCTTGAAATATGATCACTTCAGGGCTCCCATTTCCAAGTGGAAAAATTTGCTGAGTCTTGGACATGAGAACAAACATAGATTGCCAAAGAAGCTTTAAAGTCCTTAGGAAATTTGTTACACAGAATGAAAAATTCTAGGGTGAGACACATTTTGGACCAAAACATTGCTGGAGAATGTTCATTTGTCCTGATAAGAGTAAACGAAAGTATCCTTGACACAGAGGATGTTATATTGATCTGATACAAATGCCACAACTAAGTTTCCTATACCCAAAAGACTGTGGTATAAGTATCATTGTTTTCATTCAATTTCTAGAGAAATAGAGTAATCAATAAAAGAAGCTACAACTAAGTTTCCTATACCCAAAAGACTGCGGTATAAGTATAACCTTGTATTGTTTACTGCTTGTCACCTTGACCATAGGCAAAGGCACTGGCACCTACCTTCGACCCGCATCCTAACTCCCAAACAACAAACTAAAGAGAAAGATAGTATAATTCAAGAATGCTTTCAAGGAGATTACCATGTCCATTGATGTACTAATGGTTCCAATGAGTTCATGTGTCATATTCAAGGCTATTTTGTTCTAGCTTAGGCTAGTTAAGCAACACTTTTGAATTACATGAGTGTTGTATCAGTCCATTCAACAGGAAAAAAAGAAAAAGAAAAGAAAAGAAAAGAGAGAGAGAGAGAGAGAGAGAGTCAAACCTGTATAGAAGGTGAAGTTGCACCAGCCTGTTAAAAGAAATAAACTTGTGTAGGCAGATGTCAAAGAAACAAAAAATCACCAAATATTGAGATTGTATTGATAGCATGTTTTCAATTTAAATGATAAAAAAAAAAGTTTGACCATGGATAATTAGGAAAGAAATCTGAAGCCCATTATGACATGAAGTGCAATATGAGAAAGAAAGGGAAAATCAGTGCAAGTAATAGCATTTAATACTGACAAATCATCCTAAGGCTGATTAGTACAATCACATAAGAAATATAACAATTGTTTGTACCATCATCCTGATTACTACAATCACAGATGAATTACAAGCATTGCTTGTACCTTATAATACTTGATTACTGGAATGACAAAAGACTACACAATTTCATGTATTGTCCAAACTGCATTACTAAAATGCATAAGAATTTGAACAACTCCATACACTGTCCAATACCTGCACATTAATTATTTTTGTGATCCCTGATGGCAAAATCTTCCCTCCTGGATTTCACTTGCCAAATTCAACAGGTTTGAATTTGAACAACTATTTCAAGTTTCTCTCTCTTAATCAATGACATTCTTCCAAAGCAACGCAACAACTTTCTTTTGCCAGAGCAATGCCACCAAACTGCCTACTCACGATATTAATTTTCTTTTCAAAATATTGAAAGCACACAAAGTCTCGTGTGAGGGGCCACTGCATGTCTTCCATCTTGCACAAATTCCGCGTCTTGACTCCGTTACTTGTCCCACATAAAACAACCCCTCGGCATATTTTCTGCAGTTTGTTTTACAAAGTTCTCTAAGAAATTAAATATTCTGTTCAAAAGCTTGAATTTTAGGCTTCTTCAAGAAAATGGCTGCTTCAAGCTCACAGGAGAGAACTGGACTTCGTGTTAGTGATTTAGATCCATCTGTGGTGGACTGGTTGAAGAGAGCACTTGTTGAAGGGGGGAATGGGCTTCTGAAACACTGTGGTTCTACGGAGGAGCTTCTGGGGAAACTTGATGTAGGGTCCAAAATCCCTTTTCAATTTAAAGGATTTTTTCTTTGTTAATGCAGAAGAACTTTCTTTATGAGGTTACTCATGTTTTAGGGGGACTGGTGATTTCTCCTTTTATGCATTCGGAATGTGCATGCTTGATTCTGCCTGTAATTCTGACTGCTGCATTGTCACAACTCAAAATTCTTCTTTATTTATTAGTTGATTATCTGTTCTTGAATCATCTGAGGTTTGATCTTTGATTATGGCCTTTAGGTATTTGAGGATCTTTTATCACATATGGTTCAAGATTTTAAGAACCTGGTGGAAGGGGGGCTTCAACCAGCAAAAGAAGCACTAATTGCCGCTGGACTTATGAGGCATGCCGAAATGGATGTTAGAGTTTCAGCAGCCGCATGTATTAGTGAGATTATAAGAATAACAGCACCTGATGAACCATATGCGGAAGACCAAATGAAGGTGATTCTAAATATGTCAAGATGTACCTATTTTTTCTCCAAATACTATTGAACAATTAGTCAACTTTTCCATTTGCAAGTGCAGGAATTTTTTCAGCTAGCTAATAGTGCTTTCGAGAAATTGGCTTGCATGTCTGGCCGAGTCTATTCAAAAGCTGTATCAATCCTTCAAACTATTTCATATAGCCAGTCGTGTGTTGTGATGCTGGATCTTGAGTTGTATGACATGGTTCAACAAATGTTTCGTCTGTTCCTAGATGGCATAAGGCAAGAGTTCGACCAGTTTTATCTTTTATATCATTCTTCCTCTAATTCTAAATTGCTTGTCACTAAATCAGATTGCAGTTGTTATGCGAATTTTGACTTCCATTTTCTCTGAAAAGGGGTACACTACTCCTGGTTATACTCTTGTACCTTGTGCATAGTTCAGCAATTTCCAGAAATGGTGGAATTTGTTTTTGGTTGCAGAACTATGGGGTAGTTACAGTATATATGGTAGGACACTCGACTACATGGTCATCTGACCTTTGGTCTTATAATATGCATTTGATGTGCCATAGACTGTCGTTATAAGAGAGCCTTTGGCTCAGAAGTAGTTTATGTCTCAGTAGGAAGTATTGAATAGAATTCTGTTTGATTTGTAACATTTAATAGTTTGTTATGTTGAATGCTTCTTTGGGCCTTTGACGTGGTGCTACCAAGTTATATGTACTGAACGAATGTTTCTTAGCACAGAACTAGAGCTTAATATAACCACACAGAGTAACATGGTTTTACTGGTAAACATTATCGACCAGTGACTTGCTGTGCATTGAGGTCTAGCATATGTCTATACCTTATTAGGTCATGTAACAGTTAATAAAGGCACTTTATTATCAACACAGACAAGGAATGGCATCTAGAGATATATAAAAATCTTAGTTTGATATGCGTTAGCATTTCAGGACTGTTGTAGTGTGAGTGGAGTAATATGGTGTTCTTAAAGAGCTGTGGGAAGTCCAAAGCAGTTAGCCCCTGCTCCATTATTCCTGTGTTTACATGTTTCGCATGGTTCTTGATTATCAACTCTGCTTTATCCTGATTGAATCCTATTGTTTCCTTGTACTGGTGATGACTGTATGGCATGACTCGCTTTGGTCTTTCAGACTTTGGGGCAATAACTACAGAAACTGATGTGATTATTGTCTTCATAGTGAAAAATCAACTAATAATCTGCCATCTATTGCACTTGCAATTCAGGCAACTAACCGAAGTAACCTATACTTCAACTTAATCTTTGTATTTATCCTTATATGTATCAAGTTAAAGAAAATACATATTATAGAATCATATATAGCTTGTGATGTTTAGATTATATGGTATTATGGTATGTGTGGTTCTATTCAATGGAAGTAGTTTTTGTGTTCGACAGGATTTCAACCCCATTAAATTATGTAAGCTGAAATGATTTGAATTCACTATTATAGATCTATAAACGTGAGAATTGTACAGTCTATCTGATAGGAACTAAGGCCCCTCCCTACTTTTATTTGAGTTCTTTTATTTATTTACATATGACATGTGAAGTTAATGGTCACATTAAGACATATACATACAAATTTTAATTTTCTCTGCATATGGTCTGACAATTCATCTTTTTTTTATTTCCAACTTTAGAGCCAGCCACTCCAGTGTCATATTCTCAAACATGGAGAATATCATGACAGTTGTCATTCAAAGCAGTGGGGACTCTGATGAATACCCATTGGAGCTAGTTAAGATCCTTTTGGCTAGGTTAAAGAAGGAAAATCAAGTAAATCTCTTACTTTTTAGTTTCTTTTTGTGCTATCTTACTAACTCCTGGTTTAACAAGAAGGATTCTTGTTTTGCTTCAGAATGTTTCTCCAGTTGCCATGCAGTTGGCAGAGAAAACATTTAGGAACTGCTCTGATGACATTAAAGCATATCTTCCTGAAGCTGTGAGATGTTTGGGGAATCCTGTTGAGGATTATGCTGAAGTAGTTGCATCACTATTCCAGGAGGCGACCCAAAGGGAAAACATGGTGTGTTCCCCTAGTTGTAAATACGAAGTGTAACTATGAGATGCATTCTGTGTTCAATTAGATAAAGTACTGCATTTGTTGTTTTAATTTCTGTTTGCTTTGACCTTAAGTTTTTCTAGATTCATATGTCTTCGGTTACGCGAACGGACTTGATTAAGTATTGCTTTTGATGTCTTTCTAGCTTAACTTGAAGCACAATGTTGAAGCTTATATGTTGAAGTCGTTCATATTTCTCTGACATGCATATGCAAAGGGAAAAAAACATAATCTTGCCGTTTGTTTCGGTCAATAGGCAGAATGAATGTATGACAGAAATAGCTCACTCTAGCCATAAAAAGATTATCAGAATGAAAGAGAATCTAATAAGATGACAAATAGCCAATAAAGATATGCATACAATCACATACCTGAAGGTGAAAATGGGAGAATTGTTCTAGAAGGCCGATCTTTTAGGAGAGGAAATAAGATGACTTGAATGGGAAAGAACCGGAAATGGGTAATTTCAGGGTGTACGATCCTTTCAGTAGGAAGGATATTCCATTTAGAATCATCAAATGCATAACTATTCTATTGTTTTTATTGTATCATATTACTGTGTCCGAATGTTATACAATTGACTGGCAAATGATTAGTCTTTTGTTTCCATCCACTGACAATATCATTAACGTTACGCTTGGTGTTGCCGTGTTGGTTTGTTATCCTACCTTTAAAACTGAAGATCGATTACCTGAATATGAGTAGCTTACCACTTACGCTCGACGGGCAAATATTTTCTCCAAAGGAAGATCACTTTTACTGATATACGCTTATTAATAAGTTCGGGAATGAGAGGCTCCACGATCGTGTTTTGGTGCTACGGTATCCCGACCTTTCAATAACAACTTTATGATATGCATGCTTAAGCGAGTGAAATGCGTGTTTGACTTTTATGCCGGAGATACTTTCTTTTCCATGCTAACTCTTGCACTGAGTTATATCAAAGAAATGCACTTTGGTACATTTGAATGATATTAACTAGCTTTGCTAGATACATCATCGTGGTTTGCATTACTGTTATTTGATTGGCAACAGACGCAGCTTCAGCTGTAATTAATGCAACAAAGACAATGAGAACAGGATTAAGTGCACACTTGGACTAATCTATTTTTGAGTCAGTGAATGCAATGTATTACTTCTCCTACCAATTATATATCATGCTTGTTTTTGTTTTCCAGGGTACTGAAGATATTGGAATAGACGCATCATGTCATGAGGAAGCTGGTGTAGCCGTAGATGGTGGTTTGTCTAATTCGGCAAAGGATGATAAAACTGAAAATTTGACAGCTGATGAGAATTTGAATGAAAATCGACAGATAACACCACACTTTTGTGATGAACCTGAAAATTTAGGCAGCCCAAAACAAATGCAACAAGAACCGGAATCAGACAATGTTCCTATTCCCGAGAAAAGGGGTCGAAAACCAAACACTTTAATAAAACCAGAGGAGGGATATGATCCTTTTTGGATGTTCTGCAAATGGACGTCAACGGAGAATTCTTATCGCAGGAAACAGAGGAGCAAAAGACATGGCCATCCACTAAAAACTATGATCTCCAAGGAGTCAAATTTGTCATCCAGCCCTGACGGGGAACAGTCAAGCGGCCCCATTTCTGGAAAGGCTAATAGGATCAAGAAACAGTCTGAAAAAGCATCTCTAGCCAAGATACCTCCTGAAGAAAAAAGTAGAGGAGTGGCTGAGGTTTCGGAAGATCTAACAAGAGATATCATTGTGAAGGTAATAACTGAATTGGGGCATTGTGTTGCAATTTTATTATCCAAGTTTTGTTTTCCTCTTTGCCTTGATGTCCCTAAATGATACCTCTCTTCAGCTATTCTGATGTTGAATTCTCAATCTAGGACCATATCCTTTAGGATTTTTGGATGATTTCTGTAAATGTTAATATATTTAAAAAGCGCGTCTTGCTATCCTGAAGAAAGGGGGAACACTTGTGACCAATTTTCTCCCAGATTATCCTCATTAGTATTTATTTGTCACCGTAACTGCTGGTTGGTCCATTGCCCTCAAGATAGTGGTGTGTCATTGCATAAACAACACATAATGATGCATTAACGAGATAATAGTGCTAAAAAATACTATTATTTGACCCTTTGCATGTCCGAGAACCTTATACATCCTTGCAATCAGAATGGCATGTCTCGATATTTCGTTATGGTTTGTTCTTGCTTTTGTTCTTTTGTCATGATTTGTAGTTAAAAATTACTTGTATTGTCTATATGTTAATTGGCTCTAAAGTTAATTGCACGCTTATATGGAATCCAACCTGACTAACATAATAGTGCACTACTGGGATCCAGAAGCCTTCTGGAGAAAGGCAAGGGTTGTTGAACGTGGTAACCCCTGCAAAAGATAGCAGGGGCAAGACTGTTATGAATGAAGACCTAAAAGAAGACATACTTATCAAGGTAATATTTGACATGGGCAAATCCTATTGCAATTTATCAGATGGAGTGGTGTTTTTCTCTTCTTTTTCGGTCTTAACCCTCATAATTCTGTCTTGAGCTGTTCAGACACCAACGTCCTCATCTAGTCCTATATCATCAAAAGGGGAAGCTCCACCTCGGAAAGTATCTAACTCACAACACAAGAAGAGGAAGAGTACTGTAGCTAAGGAAGAGGTCTGGCCTTGTTTCTTTACCTGTTATATTTTCATCCTCCAAGTAATTCTTTGATGCAATTCAAGTCCAAGTTTGATATATTTCCTTAAACATGCACAAAAGCAACATGTATATTTTATTGTTGTCTTCTGTTGCATCTTATCACATCATACTAAAAACAGTAAACAATTTTCTATTATATTTTTCGTGTGCGGTTCGCGTAACTTAAGTCCCAGAACAGTCCTAATTAAATGATAATGTAAGCAATGGAGGAGGAGTCAGGATTAATGAAAATGAGCAATTACTTGTTAAGAGAATAGTGAGACGAAAATGACATTGCAATCCTGGAGAAAATGAAATGAAGAAAATACATTGGTTTTGCATGTAGTGCTACTTTTATTACTGATGGAAGGAAAAAATGTCCAACTTTGTGATACAGCATAAGGCCTTGCTCATTGAAGGTGCAGTTCTATGATATTTCACTAATGCTTTCTCTACATGTATATATGTCTTTGAGTGAACTCATACATTACTAACCAGCTAGAAGGTCATAGCAAGTTAGTAGTGTTCAACTTTTTCTTGGCAGAAATCGACACTGCCAGCTCATTAAAATTGGAGAAAAATAAGTAATTGAAGAAATGCTGAGAGGATAATAATTGTCAGGCGCTAGTCTTCCTGTCCCTAACTCTTTCTGCTTGGGGGGTGGGGTTGTTGCTTTCTGTTCGTTTTGCAGTTTGTCCACCTCCTTCTTTAGTAGATGCAGTAAAAGATTAACTAATCCGTTCTTTTTGCTTTTCTGTTTCATGGAGAAAAGCTCAAGATCACAAAATTCATCTTAATATTCTTGGTGTGAGTGTCAATTTTCTGACCTTCTGAAATCCAAAGCAGATTTTTCCAGTCTTACCATTGCTAGATGAAAGTTTTTCCTGAATCCATGGTCCCCTTCTATGAGTTCCAACACATCTTTATATGACTGATCATTCAATAACTTCCTAGGAGGATATATCAATTAATTTGATACACTTTAGCACCTAGTTTTGTTGCTTATATGTGGTTTCGCTTTTAACATTTAGCATGTTCGGAGGGATATGGGTGTTAAAAGCACTTTGTTCTGGCATCAAAGAAATAAAGTTCAAACAAATGAAGTTAACCAGGTAGACACATGCTCCAAGAACTGTGATTGTCTGGTTTTTTCTAAGAGCGACATCTGTAATGTGTCCAAAATAGTGGGGTACAACGCTAACTTGATGTAAATATGTAGTGTGTTGCCAAAATCCACCCGCATGCTAGGCACACACGAGTTTACATATTTGGTCAAGTATTCTATGAACTTGTGTTTTTAATTTCTTATATATAACAGTTAAATTCAGCGTAAATAATTTCTTAGGCTTCCAAGGTGAAGGATGCGAGCAGATGTTTAGGTGAAGAGTTGGTTGGCCGCAAGGTAGAGGTTTGGTGGCCATTGGATAAGGTGTAAGTACTCCTGATTGTAACCATCTAACAACAAGGAACTGATACCAAGCTGGAATTACTCAGTTCCTCATGGCCATTTGTCCTTTTATTGATCCAAGTAATATTTTCACTTTTGGATTTGTCTCTTTTTGTAGGTTCTATGAGGGAAAAGTGACATCTTTTGACCATTTGAATAAAATGCATCGGGTAAAACTTCAAATTGCTACATATATGACATTCCTAAAGTATGATCTTGATAATCAATAAACAAATTAGTTCAACTGATCAGTTTCTGGATTCACAAGCTTCATTTGTCCTACTTATTATCCTGTCTACCTCACTTGCAATTGCCGAATCTGATGTCTTTCAACTCAAAAATCCCAACATGTTTTCGGAGTTAGCTTAACATGAGTTGGTCTTTCCTTGGATAAAATATTACATTTTGGTTGTTAATGCATTGCAAGTCAATTTTCCAAAGATGCAAGGTGGGGCATTGGGTTCCCAAGTTTGGTATGTGTATGTATATTTATTATATAACAAGTAGGATCAACTGTTGGCCCCTCCTATCCAACTTTATTATCACCAATTTTAAAGTCTTTGATCAATTATTTCTATTAAATTTATACTTATATATGTTTCTGAAAGGTTGGGATATACAACACAAGATAGGTCCATGGATTTCTAATCTATTTGAATTAATGAAACATCCATGCACTTTATGTCTCTTACTTCCTATAGAATTCACCTTAAACTAATTAAAATGGCAAAGCATTTATTAATTTCTTTGCTTATAAAACTAATGATACTCAAAAAAGATGCTCTATAGATTGTTCATTAATCACTTATATATTGAGAGAAGAATTATAAAAAAAATTATTAAAATTTCATTCAAATAAAACATGTCACAGAATGCTCTATGCGTCACTCCATGAATTTGGTAGATCTTATTTAAATTATTTGAAGTCAATATGATTTTCTTTGGAAGGTAAGTGTTGGTTATCATTTTAATCTCTATTTGTGCATCAAAATCAGAATCAATTGAAGTTTACAGTTATAATGACTGCCCCAAACCTTTTCACTACTAATTGCAACTTGGCCCCCTCAATACTTAAAAGCTATGATCCATCCCTGCTCAAATCTAATTGTTGCCTTTTCATGCCTTCATTTAGGTTGACTATACTGATGGTCAACATGAAATATTAGACCTCACAAAGGAATGCTGGCGGCTGCTACGCGACGACAATTTGTCCGGTCATGTTGGTGTTACACTTGCATTGTCTGTCTTCTGTTTTTGGGAGTTGATCCAGTATGTAACATGTAGTATTTGGTTTACCTATTTAACAGGAGGAGAAGATTGTTGCAGCTCCTAGTGCCTCAACAGAGACGTAAGCTTCTGTTTTGATGATATGGGGCTTTATTCTGAATTACTTAACTCCGTTCATAATCTGAGACTGTTTAGTTACAAAAGTTTCACGAATTATGCAGACCTTGGTCAAACTTTGCTTCTTCATTGTATGCTTTTAATCTAGCTATAATGTGTTGTTGACCAGTTAAACTGTATCATAATTGGTCGGCCAATGGTTCAAAAAGTTAAAGTTATTGATCCGAGATATGGTCACCCTTCTGTGTAATCAGACCATTTCTTTGTTCATGTTTCTGTTGACTGCTAATTTTCTGATATTCCTAAGCTGATGGAAGTTGTCACTTGGTGGTTGTGCTTTTTGTACCTTCATACTCCCTCAGCCAATTTCTTGTGCTATCAACTTGCCCCAGAAATATGTATTGTCTTGATTCCCTGAGTGGCTGAAAATGCCTTTTGCATATTATTGGGTCGAGAAGAACAAATTTTATCGCTGCAACTGACTCTCTCTGGTATAGTCTTCTAGCTCCCAACAAAGCATGTGTTGCCTTTTGTGGTAAATTCATAAAATATAATTAATGTTACCGTGGAAATAACCACTTATGCAAAGTGCTGAACAGAACTATACGCTGTGAGCTGATGGTAAAGAATTAAATTTACTTGGTGCATTCCGAAACTTGCTTCTCTCTCTACAGTTTTAAAGACATTACATACTGTTATATCACATTGGCTCTTTCGAAGCCAACTTCTGGAGTTGGATCATCTAGACTCTTGTGCCATTTTTCACGAAAGTTCTGATTTAGACATCAATATTTTATTTTTGGTTAATATCCTGTTTGGTCTAACTCGCTTCCCGGACCCATGCAGTTTAAATGATCGTGGAAAAAAGTTGTCTCATCGTTCAAAAAGGAAAAAGAAGGTGAGTTTCTTTTTCTATATGTTTATCTCAAGTGTAAAGTAAGATGCTTTCTCACTGCCTTTTGACGATTTCTACGCTAAATTCTAAGCTGAAGGGTCAGCTGTTAGTTGTGTTTGCCTAAACTCTGAATTCGCCATATTTAATGTCTCTAGAACTCTTCTACTTTCTTGCACCTTTGTTTTTCACTATGGAACAACAACAATGACGCCACTAAATGTGCTTTGTGAATATGTAATTCAACAGATTCTGCATCAATCTTCATCACATTAAATTTTCTCTACATCACTTGAATGCTTTCCCGTTTAATGGGATTTTTTGTTGCAGGTTGCTCGTGAATCTAACCGGATCAATCCCTCCTAAGTCGAATTTGATATGTACTGATGTTCAGGTATAGAACTCCGTGCTATACTCTCGAATCAACAGTTGTGTTTTGTGAAAATGAAGTAGTACTCGAATGGTTTTTCATTTTCTCGTTTTAATGGGATCTTTTGTTGCAGGTTGCTGCTGAATCTCTTCCAGATCGAACTGATGTTTACTGATGTATGGTGTAGAACATCGTGTCGTAATCTCAAATTAACCGTCCTAGTTATGTGTTTTCTGGAGAATGAATCTCTAAGCGTTTGAACGCTTTGAATAAGTTTACATGAGACATGACATGAAATTATTAACTAGAATGCGAAGTCTGGAGATATTTCATCCTTTTTTATTTTTATATAATATAAGATTAGTAGAATCGAAGTGCATTGCATGTGTTACAAGTATTTTTATAAATATTATGATATTTTATTACAAGCTCCATCGAAATTTGGTGTAATTACAACTATCTCCTTGTTTTTTTGAAAAATTATAAATATTCCTTGATGTTTGATGAAATTATGTAATTCTTGTTTGGAGGTTAGGAATGATCAAATTTGTGTTTGTTTTTTAAGAAATAGTAGAAAAATTGAACGAGGTGGATGAAAAATTTAAAAAATTATTCACTTAGTTCATAAAATACTTTAATTTTTTAAAAAAGTCATAAATTTATAACTCATAACCTACAAAAGCATTTGGTCAATTTATCATAAAATTTAGACGGAAATTTAGTGAAAACATGGGTTGGGCTAATAGGCAGACTACCGTTAAAATAAGGAAATATTGATAATTTTTAAAAAAAATGAGGAAATATTTATACTTATTTCAAACATTGGATTGTATTTCTCATGTTTATTTTAACATTGGAATTTTATTTATTTAATTTATTAGCATAATAACTTTATTATTACTTAGCCAATGAACACAAATATAACATACAATTTTTATTCTTATTTTTAAGAATTTGTGTTTTTAATAAGGCACGAGAGAGAGGGGTAGCGTTGGGTGGTGGGCCATAGTTTTGAAAGTAACTTTGTTAAAGCATGAACAACTTTTGGGCCATAGCCTAATGTAAATTGTTGTACCAGGATTGACTTCATTTCCCCATTAATTCTAAGTCAACCTTATAACCATAACTATAACATAAAACGTAAAATGTAGTACAAATACCTCAAATTTCTTGCACGTAGGAAAGAATTATACTTGCGCTTTGTATGTCGATCAGAATTTTTGCACGTAGGAAAGAATTATGCTTGCACTTTGTATGCCGATCAGGATTTTTGCACGCAAATTTTTATAACTTGATAGTAGAGATGAATTTACAAGATAGGAACCGCACTTACGATTTTATGATTGTATTCAGAGTTCTTGCATGCAAACCCTGTAAGACTATAACTTGATAGAAGAAATGGAATTAACAAAATTGGGGTGGCACCTACGACCCCACAAGAAAGAATCATGCACGCACTTTGTCTGCCAATCAGGGTTCTTGCACCCACAATCCCATTACTAGAAAGAGTCAGACCTGCACTTTTATAAACTGACCAGATCAGGGTTCATACAAAACAAGAATCATAGCCACAATTTCAATACAGTGCTACGTTAAAACTTTAACCATTGAACTACGACAATGCAAGGTTAAATGCCTCACAACTATTCTTAAACCACATCTGCACTATAGAACTAAAGAAAATGACAATTTCATGGGATAAATCCAAAAACGTGCAGTTATGATGTCATTAAATGGTTGAAGGTCCCACCTCACCTCTTTGGACACATCTTATTGCAATCCCATCAGAAACAAGAAAAAGGAAAAAATTATTGTAGCTTGTTTTAGATAGAGAGATGTGATGATGCATGTCTGTCTCCAGCAACTTGTGGAAATATCTGCACGTCTGTTTCCAGCAACAATACCTACATCCTATTAATTAACATGCACTTCTACTTCATTTTTGTATTTTCCATGCAGCTACCAAGCCAAAAAAACAAAACATATATATATATATATATATTGATTTTATAAGACACAAAAAATAATTATTTTTTTGACATTAAATGCAAAAAGTTGACTATTTTTTCTTTTTGCATTTTGACTCATTTTATACTAGTTATTTATATCAGAACGTCTGCTAAATACTACATAATTATGAATTTACCCTTAATAGAAAATAGTACGTACATAGTAAAAAACATGTATCCGTGATCAATCAAGTCACGTGTCATTGGGTTGAATTACGAATCGGATAGTCAATCAAAATACTTTTTAAAGAATCTATATAGTGGAAAATTGATGGGAGAAAATAAGTCGTAAGGAATAAACGAGGAAAACGAAATAAATAAAATAAAAACTAACTAAGACTAAGATGGAATCAATTGTTTCTCAGAAATATCCTATGTATAATTTAATAATGTATGAGGTTGTTGAGCCATACATTCTATAATTGACCACACTCTTAAAAAAATAAAATTAAATAAAATATACACTGAATATGTCATATATATATATATATATATATAAATTAAGACCCCAGCTATTTTGTCACTCTCTAATTGTACTTTTTATTTATTTTATTTTATTCCAGTAGTTCAACATAGTGAACTATTGTTGCAGAAGAAGCCAAATTTATCATAGGTACCATCATTACATCACAAGAATTTTTTTTTACTTTTTTGGCTCAATAAAATTTAAATCCCATTTGAAAATACGTAATTATATTTTTCTCCAAAACAGTTCTGAACGAGTAAATTACATCGGTACCCCTTAGGGTAGATCATAATGCACGAATGTTTTCTACTTTTCACAAAGTCATAGTTACACTCATAAGGTTATACTTGTAATGACAGCTATATCCCATATTAAAATTCAAAACTTACACAAACACCTTTTGAAAAATGTTACACTAACACCTCTCAAGGGGTGTAATTATAATTTTGTAAAACAGAAAGGTTGTTTTTATAATTTAGCCTAACCTCATGGGATATTAATATAATATATGCATTTTAAAATTATATTTGCACCTCCTCTAAGAAATCTCCGCCTACCACTGACTATCTGCCATTAGAGTTTGAATGAAAAATATTGATTTTAACCAAAAACTTATATAAAATTTCGAACTTTACTTTTTGTTCAACATTCTCCTAAAGTTTGGTGTACTTACATAAATTTTGTTTGTTTTACGGGAATGGTATCTATCACAAGGAATGTAATTGACAAGAGGTTGGTTGGTAGGCATCTTACTTTATTTCAAGTATTTGGATAGTGTAGGGTGTTTAAATAAGAAAATAAAGGAATAATTACAGTGTCTTTTTCTGAGATTTGGTTCGATTATATGTACAGAGTGTAAGGAAAAATGTGTTGATATTAGCAAAAGAATTGAATGAAAATCTATATATACCTCGATTGACTTATTACAGGCCAAATAAATATTTTTCTGATCAAATTACCCTTATACATCTTCAAATACTAATGCATATGAGGAGGTATATATTCACCCTCATCAAGATAATTTGGTCGGAAAAAAACTTGTTTGACCCTCAATAAGTCATTAATAAGTCAATTAGGAGTGAACATGAATCTTCATTCAATTTTTTTTGCTAATATCAGGCAAATTTTTCTCGAGTCATAATGTTCTGCAATTTTTATTACTTCGGGTCAGATCAGGATGCCTAGATTCGGCCTAGTGATTTGTAAATAGTATATAGACTATCAGTAAAAATTTTAAAATAATTATGTAATATTTTTTAATAGTAAAGTAGGTAACATAAGTACCTAATAGCAACTTGTGGAATAGATCCAAATAAAAATGGCAAGGTAGCTAGCAGGTAGAACACGACTTTAATACAACAAGAATCCAGTTTGGATGCGAGAATGAAAGCGTGTGTGAGCCATTACCCGAACCGAGTCCCCTTAGTGGTCTGACTTTGAATTGAACCCAAGCTGATGACTGATGAGAATCTGTTGAACAGCCCATGCAAAGTGGTATTTTGCAGTTTTGGTCCCTTAACTATACGGTATTTCCACTTTGGGTCTTGAAATTATATCAAATTGCATATAATTTTTTTTTTTTTAACTTACCAACTTTTTGTTCTTTTATCAGATGCCAACTGCACGTGCGTCATTTATGTGAATTTAATTACATGTCTTAAGGTTTGGGGGCAGAAAGAAATTTTTTTGGACAAATCAGATCTGATTATACTGATGAATGTTATTTGTAATAGTTTTTCTTTTTTTTTTTTTTTTTTTTGGTAAAAACAAAGGGAAAAATGCTAGCAGTTCTCATGTGATATTGTAAATTAGCAAATTATTTTTTTATAAAAAAAATAAATAGTAATTTGTCTCATTGTATTTTTTAAAATACAACAATTTACCTCCCTATATTTTTTAAAATGAAGTAATTTACTTTCTCAAACAGGAATGTAAATTGCTTTATTGTTAAAAATACAGGGGGGTAAATTGTTATATTTTTTCATAGGAGATAATTTGCTCATTTTCAATATCATCGGAAGGGGAGGCTAAATTGCTATTGTTAAAAGCAACCATGTTGCTAGAATTATTGTACTTGTCAAATGATCAGTCAGTCGTTCTCTTTAAGCCGCGCATTAAATATAACGTAAATATACTGCACCGACTATACAATTAAGTTACATTTAAGAAGACTTAATTTGAATTAGAGTTTCTCAAAGAAGGAAAGATAATAATAATCCTACTTAGTCAATGAAATTAAGAGAGTATTATATGGTAATTAGAAAAGTTAAAAGTATTAAGCAAATGATCATGAGATGTGGGGAGGCTTTTGCTTTTGTTTTTGCTTATGTCATTATAGTAAACAAAGCACATGCAAGTTTCTTTTTTGCAAATAATAATCAAAATGTCAACTCTAATACACATTAAGGGGAATGAGAGAGAGGAAACTAGGAACCTACTTTCTTTGATTCTACATAATTTAAGTTATGAAATCATGTTTAGTTGGATTTTTTTCCCCCTAGATTTGACTATAAATTCCAAAATTTTCATTTTATGACATATTTTTATATAAAAGATTATTATATCACGTACAGTCATACATAGTTTATCTTGTTTTTTCACAATAAAACTTATCATAAAACATATTTGATTCCGGAGAACGGAGATAATTATTTTTTGAAAGCCCAATAGCAAAATTCACCCAAATTTTGCCAAAGAGTCGGACTCAATTTGCTCATTATAAACAGACCAATGAACCTGCTAACGAGGCAACATCCAGTCTATGTTGAATTACAGTGGGCCTAAGGCTCATCTACTTCATCAGACACCTATGCAATATTGTACCTGTTAGATGATACCTCGGCACTGAAGTAGGAATGTACAAGTTCTAGCACTCTTTTAACTTGCAGCATCTTTTACACGATTGTGATATATTATACTTGCTAATCTTAAGTATCCAACTGTTAACTTCTATTTTATAATTTAATCTTTCAATTGTTTTAGAATACACAGAAGATCCTTCTATTTAAATAGTACAATTTCAAATGTTTTTTTTTTTTTTCTCAAAATTTAATACAAAAATAAAAACTTACTAAAAAACACTGAAAATTGAAATGTGAAAACAAAAACAAAATTCAACAAGGCTTAACATTTTCCATGTGTTCTCCCTAATAATTGTTCTTGATTTAGTGAATGATTAATTTCAATAATTAATTAATTACTCCTATATATAGAATCTGTAGTCATGACAAACTATAAATACAACAAAATAAATTATTAAACTTATAGTGTGAATAAAATCCAAATTTTTTTTTATGATTGTAGTCGTTATTTATCAACACGTATATACTTGAAATAGGAAACTAACTACTAATCATTTTCCTAGATTCTTTTTTCTTCCATTATTATTATTATTATTTGAATATTTTTTTGTTGATGAATCCAAAGTTGACTTGATTGGTTGATTATTGCGTGTTCACTGCATATTATTCATAAATAATGTGCTAGCATGTTACACATAGATTCTTCCAATATGAACTCTAGTTTACAATTAGTTTTGGTGTATTTATTTTATATATATATATATATATATATATATATATATAATATTATCTTTAAATAAAAAAATATTGAGCACCTAATTAATTCCGTATAATTTTAAACGTTTACTACTTTATTGTAACTACGACATCTTATTTATAACATAGATCCAGCTGTAAATTTAGATTTAAAGGGTATCCGGATGCGTTTATAAGCTTTTCAAAATATCTGATAAGGGGGCGTTTGCAAAAATCTTAAATTAAATACTTTTCAAATTACAGCTTAACTTAATTTAATAGAGTTGTTTGAAAATACAACTTTTGCTTATACTTCTCTCAAGTTAAGTTAAAAAAAAAAAACTAGAAGTTGATGAGAAAGTGTTTATTACAACTTAAAATATTTTTGTAAATATGAACTTTTTAATGATTTCACGTCAACTTATTTCTACTTATAACTTTTACTTCCAAACGCTCACAATCTTGATATCTTAATCATTTAACAATTTTTTTAAAGTTAAGCACTTTTGGAAAAGTATAAGTTTTTGCAAACAATTCCATAAAATGTTCGATAACTTATGAAATATTGAAAAGCGTTTGGTAGAAAATGGACTTATAAAATTAAAACATAAGAGTTTTCAGGAGTTTATAAATCCTTTGTAAATAAACATGGAGTTTTTAATTTATTTTTAAAATTTTAAAAAATCTTTCAGTTTTGATCGTATAAACTCCGCAATCTTATTTCATTCAAACACTTAAAAGAAAATTTTAATATCTTATAAATTTTAAAACTTCTTATAAGATATTTTAAATAAGTTCAGACGGACTGACACCCACTTACGCTAACACCGTAAGAGAAAAGGACCAAAAGTATAATTAGTACATAGTCGAGGGGCCAAATTGCAATTTTAAGCAAAAAAGACGAGAACAATAGCAAGTGGCCAGATTTCATCAACTAGATCTCACATGTCTGTACACATGACCCAATCAGCAGACCTTTCTCACAACACTACGCGGACGCGTCACAATACCTAACTACACAGGAAAGGAATTTATAATATGATATGATAATTCGTATGAGATGATAATAAAATATACTGTTTATCTCACACGGATTTTACAAGAAAATATGCACCCATCCAATCATTATCTTATATGAATCAACCCCATCTCCGCAGTATTTCTTGCTTGCTTCTTTCCTTTTCTTCTATATATAGGAGTGGACAAGCCATTACAGTTTCATCAACAAGCCTGTCTTCTTGATAAAATCGTCATCTTATTCTCAAGAAAGAACATCACAGATTTTTCCGGGTTTTGAGAGAGTTGGCGCCCTATAATTAGTGGGTTTTTGTGAGGGTTTCATTGTTCTTGATCTTTTGGTGTTTCTGCGAGGGAGATTTGTTGATTCTCTCGAGAAGGAGGAGTATTCGGTTGTCATGACTATGCAAATCAAGAAGCTGGCCACTTCGCCTTCGCGCTCGGGCAGGCATTTGCAGCGTTACAATCAGGGGTTTCGTCAGGTTGTTGGGTATGTATTTTTTGCCCCCTTTTCCCTCTTCTGAAATTTAATGTGTTGGTTTCGGAGAAATTATGAAAATTCTCATATGGGTTTATGTGTTTTCTTTGATATGTAATTGAGTTTTCAGATATCTTCAAATTTTGGTCTCTTGTTTTTCGTTTCCTTTTCTCATATGCTGGGGAAATCAAGAGGGATATAGGATGATAAACTATTGAAGATGATACTTTTTTCTTTTTCTTTTTTTTTTTTCACAATTGGCTGAAAATTGTGCCTAATGCTTACATTTCTTTTGCAAATTATGCAGATGTGTTCCATACAGAATTAGGAAAACCAACGAATCACCTGAAATTCATGGGACCTTAGTTGAAGACTTGGAGGTCCTGTTGATCAGCTCTCAGAAGAGTCAAAGGATGATGTTCCCTAAGGTAACTTTTGATCCACATTCGTTTTCTCAGAAAATGGCAAAGAAAATATAAAGAATTATGTAATGACATTGTTTATCTTGCAATGAATTCATCAGGGTGGTTGGGAACTTGATGAAGATATCGAATTGGCCGCTTCACGAGAGACACTAGAGGAAGCCGGTGTGGTCGGCTTGCTTGGGGTTAGTATCTTTATACATTATGTTGAATCAGCATATTGATATCGTGCCTGTGGATTCGGGCTTTATTGTGTTGTTTCTAATTCTTTGTGTTGACTTGCAGGATAAATTAGGCGAATGGATATTCAAGAGCAAAAGCCAAGAGAAGTTTCATGAGGCATTCATGTTTTCCTTGTTGGTCACTGAGGAATTACATGTTTGGCCAGAAAAGATCTCCGTCAACGAGTTTGGGTATGTTCATGTCTCGAAGTTTCCACTCTTAATGTTGCATAATGAACTGTTGGAGTGCAATGTCAATGTCGTTAGCCAAATTCTAATATGGGGTTGATGTATATATTACAGATGACGGTTAATGAAGCAAGAGAAGTATGTGCTCATTCGTGGATGAAAGAAGCCTTAGAGGCCTTTGTCCGTCAGTTCACGCCCCAGCAAAGAATGGAGGAAGAACCTCTTTCTTGTAGACTAGAATTGTGCAGAACCGAGGAGTTAAGACTGAGCATTGGAGTGGAAAGCTCAGATGAAGAAGTCGACTGTTTTTGATTAGTTAATGGGAATTGAAAGTCGTGTAGGCGTTGCTCCCTCGATTGTTCCACTTCTGCAGATTCAATGAGGACTTTGTTTGAAGATGATGAGTTGGTAGGATAGGGAGGAGGAGATGTACAAATTTTTTTCTGCTTCATTCTTTGATTCATTGATTCTTTTACCATTAGTTGAGGTTGTGATATTTCTTGGTAAATTCACTTGTGCTGAAACATTCAAGATGAACTTGTGTAGTGCACACCAATGTTGAACAATGAGTATTTGTAGGCCTTATTCAATCTGTGTTTTAGAGCATTTGTTTCAAGTTTATGAATGCCGCAGAATTTTGAATTTCACGTTGTCTTGCTCATCAATATGGACTTCATTGTCACAAATCGCCTTTATGGTACATTTGGACGGAAGGATTTTTAAAGAAAGAATTTCAAGCGATCTTGTATCAAAATAATTTAAATTTTAATAATATTTTATAAAATAGAAGTTAAAGTTCAAACTACAAAATTATCCAAAAAAATTTAAAAAAATTATGATATTTAGATCCAAATTCATCCATCCAAACAATGTCAATGAATGTAACAGGATAAATGTACTCCCAAAAGTATAAATCCAATGACGAGATGAATGTATGCCATGCTGCATGTAATACCAGATGAAGAAGCTGTTTTCCAATCAGATATATTCATTTTAAACAACTAAACCTGTCACTTGCCTTTTGCTATTTGTTGATGGAGGAAGGAATAACTCAGTGAGGCCTGGGTTTATGCAAGTCCAATCAAATACTAACAAAAATTGAATAATGCATCTAACAAGTTATAATGACTGATATTGCAACATATGAATAAAGGCAGATGTTACTTAAGGTTGCATTTGGATTGAAGGACTTGAAATCATCATAACAAATTCCATTTCAAATTCCTTTTTCCAAATCCAAATACACCCTGCGTATACATGCACGCACATTTTTTATTTAACACGACACACCACAAGCAAACGGCACACCGGACTGAATTTATGCCATTTGAAACTACCTACCCCAGACGATAAAATGAGCAGGGATGCTAGTTAGCTGAAATTCCCGATCCGAATTGGGATATTGAATCAACACTAGACAGTAATTGTACTCTAATGTAAGCATGCAAAGCAATGAAAAGGTCTACCTCAACAGAATCTACAACAATTTATATTGCTTTATAAGAAAACTACACAAAACATCGTATTGTGCCAGCCGCATACATATAACTAGAGGCAACAATGTCGAACTCTCCTGCAGAAACCAATCGCATTTGAAAGCTAAACTATACCAGGAAATCATCAATTACGTCTTAAAATCCGACATTACACAAAGTGTGATGTCAAAATACGGAAATATCTTGCTTTTCTTAATGATTGCATACACTTAAATTAGCAGGAATGACATCATTAATATTACAGGAGACTGGCTAACAAGCATGTGCAGGATCCAATTCCTTAATGCCCTTGACGAAAAGGCAAAAAAGAAGTAAAGAGACTCACTCTGATGACAAATGCAATGGACAGGATACTTGTTTTGGCATAAGGAAACATAAAAGACAACCTATTTTCAACTTTCTTTAGTGCTTCACAACATCCTAGCTCCCATAAGAAGGCACAGAAGATTGAAAATAACAATTACTGTGAGCGCAATCCCATAAAAAGAGATAACTTGAGATACACTTGAGCTCCCAGAGGACAAGTCTAGTTGGTACACTAGAAACTCCGAACTCCAATTGTAAGAGGAAATAAAAGTTTCCACACACGAGATGATTTGAAACCTGAAGCTCAATCCCCATTACTCCATAAACAGCTAGATCATCAGGCTTTTATGCGGACCACAAAAGAACCTGTCCAGTACATGGAAGGAAAAAAAAAATTCAGCCAGTAATAGCAGTATATCACAAATTTACACTCCTTTATTTAGTGACCAGCTAGTGTCATCAGAAATCCGGATTTGTGTACTTAATATAAATGCTTTTACCAGGCTAAATGTATTTCCCAAAGGCCAACCATACTGGGTGCCAATTGCCCAATTTGCTTGGTTTTGAGACCATATGAAATGATCATCTCATTAAAAATCTTTACTACTTGGAAGGAGAACAATATTGAATGTCTTTGACAATTTGCTTGAGCTCAATCTTGTTTGTGCTTAACAATGTAAGAGTTACGATTGCTAATATGAACAAATCGTCAGCTTATAATTATTGTCCCAAACCTTAGTTCATGACTTTTGCGGTTAACAGACTTCATCTTGCTTCAATATGCTGTCATTCTAGTTATGTAAGTTTTTTATAAAATTTCACCTCAGAATTTTTCCCAAAGAAAGTTCTAGCACTAATAATTTAGGAAAATAAATATTAACATATAGCTAGATGAATCCTGAACCAACTGAAAAACAAAAATATGCCTCAACTGAGATTGACATCTGTCAGCCTTATGGCATGCATCATTTGGAGTCCTTAATTCACGTTCAGTTGATCTCAGCAACTAAAAAATCTCACTAGGAAAGCAGTCTCAGTCATCTTCCCAGGAAAAGCAAAATCCATCTCATTAAGTGAATGTGTTTCGCTAGTCTACATAAAAATGACAAGAAATATCACACGTAAAGCCTCACAAAACTTGCCACAATTGTAACCAATTAAAACATCATTTATCCTGGAACTTTAGAGAGAAAAAATTATCTAGGGCACACTTACAAGGGAAATGAGGGACATGCTGCAATCCATACAGGTAAACACGTTACCTACCAAGACTTCTTAGTAAAGCAAATGTCCAAATAAATATGCATCAGTGAGAAATAATCTCTGGATATGGAATCTTATAGAAGAAAATGAAACAAATGTAGATTAGGATGCTTAGAGTTCTTTCAGATTGAATGATATATATTCATATATATATATATATATATATATATAATGAATTAATTCATTCTCGTTAGGTTAAAAGAGACAAAAGATATAAGAGATTGCTAAGCTTTCACTGGATATCAAGCCAAAGCCAGTCAGTATATTGCATGGTCCTATACACAATAGGATCATAGGATAAAGCAACATTTGACATGTAGTGGGAGAGTGCTATATCAATCTGTTAGGGGTTAAACTTACAAGATCCTTCTAATCTATAATAACCAGGAACAATTTTATTAATAAGATAAAGAAATGGATGCTTCTGCTATTGCCATTTGAATGTTTCATTGTATCATTTTGTCTTAACTGTAATTTATATGAACCAAAAAAATCTGAAATGTAAGAGAAGTAATAAGCTCACATGCTGGGAGGTTGGATATATCCGCAGAAACCGCACAAGGAATTCCTAAGTTTGAAAGTGCTCCCCTTATAATTCCACAAGGAAAGTAAAGATGCAAGCCAGTAGCCTGTGCTGCTCTGTTTTCTGCCATTGCTGAAGGATCTTGAATAGAACCAGATGTTTCTACTGATGGATCAACTGACATGTGTGCTAGCCACCGAAACCGATTATCTTGCAATACAAAAGTACCCTGTAACAGAAGTGAAGTCATAAACATTCTCATTAAATTAGTTCACAATTTGTTCAAGTTCTCATACATACTCTATGATTTGTCTTCAAGTTATCTATCTGCTTCTTGAAGAGTTCAGACCAAAAGTCTTTGCAAATAAACTTGATAGCCTCCAGGTGATCCGTGAACCTTGGTCGATCCATTGTGTATCTGACAGAAAGGCAATGTGATCAGAATGACTATCCTTGTGAAACATGAAAACATGAAAACGTGAAAATCGAGGATGTGTTATGAACAAAACATTGTATATTAGGATCAACATCATTTCTCATGTCAATTTTTGTCATTCACAACCAAAAAGAACCAATGGCCATAGAAATCACTAGCTCATGTAAAACACTCCGCAAAGGAAAACGATTGGCTGGAATGGGTTAATATTGTGTGCAGTACTTGTTTCTCAATCCAAAAGTGGATTGATGTAGGACAACCCTGATTAAGACTGTTTAGATCCTGTTGGATAGTTGTGAAGAGTACCCATGAACAGGGTAAAGGCAATTAAGTATGGGGAATATGGATTGTGGTGTCTGAGTGGAATACGGGATGTAAAGTACTGAACCTTAGAAAGAATAGAATAAGACACACACACACACAGTGGGAGGTGGGAGAATCCAGGCAGCGTACCTAGACCTCCTGGCAACCACATCAAATATATGAATTTTGTAACAATTGCAAGAAGCACAGAAGCTCTTTTAAAATAAAGGGTTAATTATATTTACACCCCTAACTGTGGTCTATTTACACAATTTACCCCCAGTCTTTATACAATAATTTCAGAAACTACCCTGACAGCCAAAAATAGGGGTAGTTTGTGTAATGATGCTAACATTTTTAGGGGGGGTGTATGTAATTTTAAAAAGAGTAAGGGGTGGTTTGTGTAAGTGATAATGATATTTTGGTGGGTGTATGTGTAATTATCTAAAAGATAGAGGTGGTTAGGGGTGGTTTGTGTGAACAGGCCATAGATCAAAGGGTGTAAATGTAATTATCCTAAAATAAACGAACTAACAAGTATTGAACTTTATGAATTAATGAAGGATACACTTTTGATAGGGAAAAATAAGCTAATCAAAGGCTCAACTAATAACTCTAATCATATACAAATAGGAAAAGAACTTCCAATAGAACACCCACTGCTGACCACATTGAGAGACACAAAAGCATAAATAACGCCAGTTGGTGAAATGGCTGTAAGCATTCCTGGTATGAAAAGAGAGGTTGTGATGATATCATCTATGTGGAGAACCAAAACAGAATGGTTTCGAAAACTCAAACTGAGTAAGAATGAGGCTAAAATTTACAAATCAACAATCATGTTTGATAGAATAAATTCCCCAAAAGAAATTCCTTTTTTGTTTCTCACAATTATATCCTACATAATCAAGAAATTTTTTGGATGTGTATGATCAAGGTTACTCAGACCAATGAGAAGCTAGCTGCACAAACTCGACTAGAATAAAAATAACAATACGCCAGATGAGAGCATTTAAACCATTCATGGAATGCGCAGCCTTATGCAAGTAACATATGAAACCCTGAAACAGACAGAAGCTCCACATCTTCTCCTATTCTGGTCAGCTGGTAGCTAGCAAACACCCCAATTCTCTGCCTATTACAAGAACAATTAACCCTTGCTAGAGTCTAAATGATTTTATAAACAACCTATTAGCAACACCAAATTATTAACCGTATTTATGAATTGTTATACCAAAACATATATGCACATTGCAATTTTTATGCACATGCAATCAAGTAAAAAGAATCCAGCTATCCTCTATCTGGCTATAGCATAATTGTTGCTTAGACAAAGCAGAGCCACGACTAGAACAGCACAAATCAAATAACTAATCTATGTTGCATTACTCAAGGTACCCCAAACTAAATTAGCTAATGAGCTAAATCGTCTGTTCTTACCTTACCTTAAAGACTAGATCATCACGGAAGTGCACCATCAATGCCTCCTTTCTTCCGGTTTTTAACTCTTAATACACTTGCACTTGATGGCATACCATTTTAGCCAACTATTGCTTTCTTCCTCCTTAATACTTGTTAAGAGACAGACGAACCAGCCAATCACTCTTATCATGGAATAGCATAAATCTTTAGGCTGATAGCTATCTCAGAAACACTCGTACTAAATCCTGTCTGAGACGGAATTCTTGACTCTAATTTAGTTCTTCAGAAACAAATTCTAGTGTCAATGAATTGATCCAAGCCCTCAATCATCAAGGAATTCTTCTACTCTCCCTTTAATTAGTTCCGTTGTATCAATCCAACTTAGTTAAAAATTCCAATTGAGCACAAACCATTCCAAATTCTAACTCCGTTTACACAAATAATTATATAAATACAAGCACCCATAACTCATCGCTCATACTCACAACATGAATCTATATAAGACAGTAATATAAACAAACCTTTCGGACAGTTGGTGGCCGACCTGAAACCCAATGGCTTCGATCCTTGGAGCGGCGAGTTCCGGCTTGTCGGCATAGAATCCCCTGCAATACGAGGAGACTATCTCCGCCACCAAACTCTCCACACAGCTCTCCGATACTTCTCTTCCCATCCTTCGATTTGATTCCTCTCCTCCCCTTCTCTGCTTGTGGGATTAGGATTTATAAACAAAATGGAATTAGATTTAGACTATGTACCTAAATATGAATGTCAGTTGGGTACCCGGAATCTCATTTTAATTCATACAAACAAGGGTTAGTTGCAATTTACCCTTAGTAGTGTTAAAGAAAAATGAGTAATTTTATTTTTTTTGTGAAAAATATAGTAATTATCTGCCCGTGTTATAAAAAATATAACAACATGTCACGTTTTGTGAATTATACGTATTTTTTTTTTATGACTTATTTTTTACTTTTTAAAATTTAAAGTTTAAAATAATATTGATATTCTTATTTAAATATCGTTATATGTTAATTTCAATCTAAAGTACAAATTTAATTAATAAATGAATTGACTAGATTTCATCTTATTCAAATCAATAATTTAGATTTAACTAAATAATAGTTAAATATATATAATTAAATTTAAATATATATATATATATATATATATATATCTAGGAATATGTGTGTGTGTGTACGGTTATATAATTATATATTTAAATATATATGTATATATAGAGAAGGGAGATGGTGCTGGCGGAGGAGAGGAGCGGTGGCGATGGGTTAGGGAGGAAGGGGAAGTGGCAACAAGGTTGGGGAGGGGGGCAGATCTGGGCGGTGGGGCTGAGGACGAGGGCAAATTTGGGCGCGGAGAGGGACTGGTGACGAATTTGGTGGGCTGCGCGAGAAGGGTGGGGAGTGGCGGCAGTCGGTGATGGGAGTAGAAGAAGAAGGTAGATGCATGTATATATATAATATATAATAATATTTTATTGACCAGGAGGGGCACGTGTAATGTACTCATGGATATAAAGGGTGTTTTGCTCTATTTTTTATAATATAGAAAAAAAAATTGCCAACGGTGGGTATTTGCACATTTTGCTTAACATAGAGAGCAATTTGCATTGTTTTCATAAAAAATAATAATTTAATTTTTAACCACGCAAAATGAGTGGATAAGTTGAACTGGAGAGGTGGGTTTATTCACTTTTGAAGTTTGAAGAAACATAGCAAAAATAGATGAATTGGATTACAATTTAAAAACACCACAAAAGGGAAGGATAATAGTAATTTTTTTCACTTTAAATAAAATTTTCATTAAATTTAATAGAACGATCAAAAGTGCTAAAAAAAATTAAAAGTTGATGAACAAAATTACAACCTTAAATTTTTTGAGAACCAATATGGCATTAGTGATTGAGGACAAAAAAATGCATTTATTCTTTTATTGTTCAGTAACTTATATTAACCAATTCAAAATGCATTGCAAGCTTTAAAAAATATATTGAATTTGCACTTATTAATTTTATTTATTATTCTGAATAATTACTAGTTTTTTATTAATAATTACTACATGAATTTTTACTATTTTACCCCACGTTAGTAAAGTATTCCCATCCCCTTTAATGATATTCTATTAAGAGATGAATGACTAAAATGGGACGAAAAGCCAAAATGAGGAAACAATGAAGAGTTTGGCCATTTGTTGAAAATAATAACAGTGTAATTATTCTAATCATTACTGCAAGATAATCAATAAGGAATTTTCCTTTTTTTCTTTTTTAATAATCAAATGTGTTCAATTTTCTAGCCGCTGAGATAAATTAACTATATTTAACGGCTTTTATTCCATAAAAAAAATTCAACGAGGCATTAAAATAAGAAATAAAATATAACAGGAAGGGCATAATAGTTATTTAATTAAAAAAATTAACAACGCTAAGTGATTTTAACGGAGAGGGGCAATTAAGTTATGTTACGAAAATAGAGAGGGTATTTTGCCTATTTTTAAAATATAAGAGAGTTTTTAACTGAATTTTCAAAATACAGGGTTTTTATACTACTTGGCCTTAATTTTGACATTAAAATTTAATTTTCAATAACCCAAACCCCTCTCTTGGTAAGAAAATGATATACTTAATTATTATGCAAATTAGATTTAGTTGTCAGATCAATTATACGGTGAGTGTAATTATATATATTTTTTCATCGTCACTCTCCTCAAATTATATTTTAATTATACGGTAAATGTATTCCGAGGGTTTTTGGCTAAGCTTATAAGCTCTCCCAAATATTTTATAATATGTTTGAGAGAGATATAATCTCTTGAAAATCATTTGGCTATTTTTTAAAAAGAGTTTATAAGATATTAAATCTTATAAAAAAAAATTAAAAAAATTCTCGAAATTATTTGGCTATATTTCAATTTTAATCTTCACATATTTCAAAAAAATTATCTCTCGCTCTCTCCAAAACTTATGATGCCCAACGTTATATGAAAACTCAATATTAGACTATAGTTGTATTAATTCGTATCCAAATTTCTATTTTTGTAAAAAAAATATTATCTATTAAAGTTTTATCTGGAGTTAAACTCAAGCTTGACCTCGAGCTCAATTAATTTTTTTCTGAAATATCTAAATTTTAAAAATATGAATTATCATAATATCTAGAATACATTATTCAAAAATTAAAATATGAAAAAAAGAAAAAAATATTCACAAGGAGACAAAAAAGAAGCAATACGATGGAATAAAATTGACTGCCATGAAAGCATTCAGCTACAATAAATGCATAGGCATTCTATTAAATACTTATTACAAAAAAATTATCAAAACATAATAAATTGTTGATTAAGTTTGATTTTAGGTAATATAAACCAAATCCGATATTTTAATATCATCTAAAATTAAAATATGATATATTGACTAACAATACTAACATATAGTGAAACTTTAAAATAAATGCATTTTGTTGTAGTGAATATTGAAATTATAACAATGAAATTCTTATGCATTATATTAAATTGTTGATAATAAAATTATCAAATATATTAAATTGTTGATTAAGCTTTTTTTTATAGATAATATAAACTAAAGAACCATATTTTAATATCATTTGAAACTAAAATATGATATATGGACTAATAATTCTAATATATAGTATAGTGAATAAAGGCATTCTGTTGTAATGAATTGAAATTGTAATTATAAAATTTATATGTATTATATTAATATTTATTTATAAAATTATTATCAAAGCATACTAAATTGCCTATTAAGCTTGTTTTTAATATCAACCAAAGTACCATATTTTAATATCATCTAAAACTAAAATATGAGATATTAACTAATAATTCTAATTGATGGTGAATTTTTAATATTTATTTACAAGAAAAGTATAAAAACTTACTAAATTGTCATTTAAGCTTATTTTAAATAATATAAATAAAAATACTATATTTTATTATTATATGAAATTAAAATAAGATATATTGATTAATAATTCTAATATATAGTGAATTTTAAATATAAACTTTATATAATATTGAATATGCACTTAAATAATATTTATAAAAAAATAAAAAAAAAGAGAGGTGAACTCGCGAGCCTCACGAACAAAAGTTAAAGAGCTCGGACTCGAGCTCACCAAGAGTTCGAGCTCGAGCCGAGCTTGAATGCGAGCCGTCTCGTGAGCTCACAAGTCGGCTTGGCTCAACTTACACCACTAAGTCGAGGATCCTTTGACTCTTACCCAATTTAAATTAGAATTGCTTTCTTAAACTCGTACCTATAATCATAAATAATTTTAGGTTACATTTGGATTAAAAATTCTACAAAATCATGAATTTCAAATACTTAGTGATAATATTTCTCAATTTAATTGAATAATTTTAAATTTAGAAAAAATTAAAACTCTTTGTTTTTAAATTTGATCTATTTTTTTAAAAAATTAATAAATTTTAGAATCTTTTAAAATAAAGTCATTTGAAATCATTTATCCAAATTATTCTCTTAAATTTCAATCTTTGATCCAGTATAACCTCTTTTTTAATGTACGTATCCCAATTCAAATACAAGACTTTCCGTAAAAAATTTTGAGTTCAAATCATTGAGTTGTCTGTCTTGTGTAAATTACAGCCTTATATAAATAATCAGATAAAAATAAAAATTTAAAAAAAATAAAAGGTAAAAGAAAAAAAGTAACTAAAGTGTTTGTCTGTCCTCCATCCCACTTTCCAGTTTCCAGCTGTATACTTCAGTTACCCCAAAAAAAAAAAAGCTGTATACTTCAGTTGACCAACATCTCTACACACAGTAATAAACAGCTAGGGTTTGTTTACCCACTTTTTTCCTTCTTTTACAGTAAAAAAAACAATACAAAGGCTGAAATTTCACTCCGCCTCCTTAAATTTTATGTTTTATCATTGTGCCCCCCTAAATTATGACAATATATATTCCCCCCCCAACTAATCAAATTTATGATATTATTTTTCTTTTGATATAATTAAAAGGGATATTATTTAAGTTATTAATATACATCACTAGACCAATTCTTATAATAACATAATTAAATTTAGGATAAATCACATTGACACCCCTGAATTTATGCCAAGTAACACAAAAACACAATATCTTTTATAAAATTACAATTACACCCCCTGAGGGAATATTTAAATAGGTTGTGTAGTTGTAATTACAACTATAACTTCAGGAGGTACAACTGTAACTTTACAAAGGCTGGAGCGTTTGTATATTTTGGTCTAATATAAGAGAGTGTCAATATAATTTATTCTAAGTTATATATTTATTCTGTGGGTAAATTACATCTACCTCCCCTGAGGTTTGGTATAATTACAAATACCCCTCGTTGTTTGAGAAATTACAAATACCCCCCTAATTTTAAGGACCGTCTAACAATTATCCCAATCTATGCATTTTTTATAGTGAACTGACCAAAATACCCTTATGAATTAAAATTTATAATTTTATTTATTTTTTTTAAAAAATATTTTTTTATCAACTAAGGCGATAATTTTTTTTATAATTTTTAAAATTTTTTCATCCATCCCATTCAATATTTTTATAAGATTTTAATTTTTTTTAAAAAATAAAAAAATACTGTAAGGGCAAAGTTGACATTTCTATGCCTCCATCCAAGGATTACATAATTTTATCAAACATTAGGGGGGTATTTGTAATTTTTCAAACAACGAGGGGGTATTTGTAATTATGCCAAACCTCAGGGGAGGTAGATGTAATTTACCCTTTATTCTGTATATATAGTAATAGTAATTTTTTTAATTAAGAAAAGATAGTTTATGTTAGTCTCTTACGTTATTAATAAATTTAAAGGTTTCATATTTTTTAACTTTATTGTTTTTCCAAATATAACAAATGAGAGGTAATATTGCATAAAAGAGGGAATGTTGGCCATCTTTTAAAATAAACATTTATCAACTTATAATTAAAATAAAATGAGAAAAAATTTTTGATTCACTATTTTTAATTGATTATATTAAATTAATTTATACTAAAAATAATAAGTAATTATCTATCAATTTTTATATTTAATTGATGAATTTATAAATATTGAATCAATTTTTTAAATACTCTAACTATATTTTTTTTGTATTTATTTTTATTTTTATTTTTAAATACCCAGGATTTTTAATATTTAATTTATAATAATTTTTATAACTTATTTTAATCTCAAAATAGAAATTATTACTATAGTAGGGCAGATTGAAAGTCACCATTATAACTAATCATTTCAAAATTTTCCCTATCTCTTTTAGAAATTCTCTCTCTGTAAATGGGGAAATTATACTTTTTATCTTATAAATATGTAAAGATGGTAATTTTAGTTTTGTACGAATTAATTTTTAGAATTTAATTTTATAATTTTAACAATCTTGTATTTCAAGGACAAAAATGTAAGAATTTGCTAAAATAATTAGAAAAGCACATCCCATTAAGCATGCCAATTGCATTTTTTTAGTCATTTTCATTCCCAATTTGTAAAATGTTTAAAATTATGGGATAAAATTGTTAAAAATGAATTCGTACACAAATAAAATTCCCAATGAAATTTTTATTCCCAATCAAATTTGAGCATATCTAAGCTAATTATATAATAAATAAAATATATTTCATGTAATTGATTTGGTTGGAGATTCTTTTTAAGAATTTTTCAATTCTGATCAATAAATTCAAAAAAATCTTGTTCTTATCAAATTTGATCCAATCAAATTAATTATAAAATAAGTGTATTATATTTTTTTATGTGATTATTCACTTTTTTTACATTGTATATTAATTATACAATAAATATAGTGTTTATTATATAATTGGTTGAAATTTAATGTAGTCGAATCCAAGCTAGAATTTTTCGATAAATCCTACGCCAAGATTGTAATTACCCCATTTTGACGCCCCCCCCCCCCCCCCCCCCCCCCCCCCACATTCTCTCTCTCTCTGCGCAGTGTCTGCACACACAACACATCTCACGCAGGACGACAGACATATTCATACGTTGTCACTTTATCCCAACAACTGAACCCGCGCGACCTCCCATCCGTCGCCCATCACCGCATCCATAATCACTCCCCCACGAAAATGCTCAACAAAGCTTCAGTCTAACACCACCAGCCAAAAACACTCACACAATGCACACACTTGCCTCACCCACACTTCTGCTTCCCATGCTCCTCCTCCTGCTTCTCCTCTCCTCCGCAGCTTCCTCGGACATAAACTCTGACAGAGCCGCCCTCTCAGCCCTCCGCTCCGCCGTGGGTGGCCGCACTCTGTTTTGGAACACCAGTTTCACCACTCCATGCAAATGGCAAGGTGTCCAGTGCGAGAACAACCGCGTCACAGTCCTCCGCCTGCCCGCCTCCTCTCTCTTCGGCAAACTCCCTTCCAACACTCTCTCTAACTTAACCCTTCTGCGGATTCTCAGCCTCCGTCTTAACCACCTCTCAGGTCCCTTACCTGAAGACCTGTCTCGTCTGTCTCACCTCCGCAATCTTAATCTTGAAGGAAACCAATTCTCGGGCCCCGTCTCCAACTTCTTTTTTTCGCTCCGTTCTTTGGTGCGCTTAAGTCTTGCTTCGAACAATTTTTCAGGTGAAATTCCATCTGGGTTTAACAACTTAACGCGTCTGCGTACGCTTTATTTGGAGAATAATCAGTTTAGTGGTGTTTTACCTGACATTGAGCTTCCTAATCTCGAGCATTTTAACGTTTCTTTCAATAATTTAAATGGGTCTGTGCCGAAAGGGCTCGAGGGAAAACCGAAGAGCGCGTTTCTAGGGACTTTGCTTTGTGGGAAGCCGCTTGATAATGCTTGTGCTGACAAAGGTGCTGCAACTCCGGCTGCGTCTGCTGCGGGGAATGTAAAAGGGAGCAGCAATACGGTGAAAAATGGGAAAAAGAATTGTCTGGTGGTGCAATTGCTGGAATTGTGATTGGTTCTGTTGTCGGGTTCTTTTTATTGCTGTTGCTTTTGATTATCTTGTGTAGGAGGAAAAGCGGACAAAAGGGGAGGTCCGTTGATGCAGAGGAAATCAAGAATCAAGAAGATGAGACAGGTGAAAAGCCAATTATGGAAGCAGAAAATGGTAGTACAGATAATCGGATTTCAGTTGCTGCGGCAGCTGCTGCTGCAATGAGTACAAATGGGAATGCGGCAAGCGAAGATGGAGGAAAAGTGGCTGCTGCTAAAAAATTGGTATTTTTTTGGGACGTGACAAGGGTGTTTGATTTGGAAGATTTGTTGAGTGCATCCGCCGAGGTTCTGGGGAAAGGATCGTTTGGGACATCATATAAGGCGGTTTTGGAAGTGGGGACTGTGGTGACAGTGAAGAGGTTGAAGGATGTGATGATTTCTGAATGGGAGTTTAAGGAGAAAATTGAAGGGGTTGGGGCCATGGATAATGAGAATTTGGTGCCTCTTAGAGCTTACTACTATAGCAGGGAGGAGAAGCTTCTTGTATATGATTATATGCAGATGGGAAGCTTGTCTGCATTTCTACATGGTGAGTGAGATTTCAGAGTTCTTTGTTCTTGATAAATCACTGCTGTTTTTGCCATGTCCTATGTTGTTAAAGATATCAAGTTTTAGGATATTGCTGATAACTAGAAAGATTTCATTAATTTCCAGCCGTTTCAATTGCTTTTCCGTTGATCTAGTGGTAGTTTTACTTCGTGTATTAGTGTTCATGAATTGTTCTTGGTGCACAAGTATATGAATTATTGCCTAGTTATCCTGGTTAATTCTTGAGAGAAGGTAATGTTTGGTAAACAAAGCATACAGGATTTTCTGATGGGGCATAGATTTGATTATTGTGATGTATAAGTTTGTTTGTTGTACTTGGTTTCCGTTTGCATGCGTCGGTGATGTTTGTTTCAGACTATAGCTTCATTTTGTCCTAACTCTCTCAAATTTTGAGTGTTCCTTAGCTGCTACATATGGTTATATGCTTACTGCTGCTATAATTAGTACAATTGAGCTTGTCAGCTTGCATAAGTATGATTTGCTGAAATTATTTCTTATTGCTGTGATATCTAGTAGTCTGAAAATCGGTCTGAAAATGGGGCCCTATTTGCATACTTATTTGATATTCAGAGGACCATGTTTGTCGGGGTTGAGTCGCATGCGCACTGTAATCTCATTTAGTAGTTGACTTTACATTTAGCTATTATCCCTGAGTAGTTGCTTTACGTCTAATTTTCTCCGTAATAATGTTGCAACTTGGACCTTTTCATTGCAAAAATAGGTAACAATTACTCCTACCATTGACAATCTTGGCTGTTCATATTTGGTGAATTTCCATTATATGATTATCTTTCATCTTTATCTCTCACTGCCCAGCTCCTTTGGAGACGCTATCCATCTGATTATCACTCGTATCACTATCTTCTTCATCCTGTTCAGGAAACAGAGGAGCTGGCGGGACACCGTTAAATTGGGAAATCCGGTCCCGTATTGCGCTTGGAGCTGCGCGTGGCATTGAATATCTTCATTGTCAAGGTTCCAACAGTGCCCATGGAAACATAAAGTCCTCTAACGTCCTGCTGACTAAGTCATATGATGCAAGAATCTCTGATTTTGGACTGAACCAACTAGTCGGACCTCCGTCCTCCCCGACACGCGTCACTGGCTACCGTGCACCAGAAGTGACCGACCCTCGAAAAGTTTCTCAGAAAGCTGATGTGTATAGCTTTGGTGTTTTACTCTTGGAGCTTCTAACTGGGAAAGCGCCGCTTGAGGATGGATTAGACCTGCCGAGATGGGTTGAGTCAGTAGTTCGAGAGGAGTGGACTTCTGAAGTTTTCGATCTCGAACTCCTCCGTCATCAGAATGTCGAGGAGGAAATGGTGCAGCTCTTGCAGCTCGGGATCGACTGCACAGCTCAATACCCCGACCAGCGCCCTTCAATCTCCCAAGTTGCAAAACGGATTGAAGAGCTCCGTTGTTCAAGCCTACGACATGATCAAGAACAGCATGATTCCGTCAGCGACGCCAATTAGAAAGAAAGGTAAATTGCATTCAACTATGGAGTATGAAACTCAAGAAACACTAGTACCAAGTGTAATGCACCTGGAATTCCCCTCTTTAAAACTAGAAGTATTTGTTTGTTCATTTGGGCCTTATTCTTGTTTGTGCAAAATTAACAACTCAGTTTCTTCTCTCCCATGGGGGTGTTCATATATCAGTAGCCTATGTTCTTGTCTGGTTCGGGGGGAATATGGTTGCTGTAATTATTACTTGAGCTCTTTTCTTTCTGTTTTGCCGTTTTCGAAGGACTTCTTTTCAATGCTTGAACTGACGAGGTTAATGGGTCCAACTCCCTGTTCCCAGTTCACTGTCATTTTACCTTATTACAACATCGTTGTCTAGGCTCACGCAAAGTTAGCATTGGGAGTGATGGAAGTATGGAGTTTGAGCTTTTATTGAAATTGACAACTATCTGCAATACTCACAGTTTTCACAGATAAAGAGTGTTGGTGAGAGTTACAGAAAAGTGTGATGAAAATGAGTTGCATGAAAAAGGAAATAAGTGGTCCACTCTATTGCAACTGAAGCATTTGATGCAACTAAGGAAAGGAGGTCAGGTCAGGTCAGGTCAGAGTTGGAACTCCTTACTGCAAGAGAATCAATAGCATCTATATTAAATTTCAACACACTTTAATGGGATTATGGTGATAAGACGGTCAAACTATTGTAGCTTTAACTAAATCAAGATGAAATAATGGTAATTATAAGTCATCTTTAATAATTGCGATGTCTTGTTTATATATTTTATTTTATATTTATATTATATTTTAAAGTGTAAAAAATATTTATTATATACACACATAAATGACTAGTTATAACATAGGACTCATGCAATCAGACTCTTTCCTTGTGTGTATCTTTTATTTTCGTAAAATAGGATTGATTGTACTTTTAAAAATGCGAAATTACAGTTTTCTTTATAAATATTTGAAATTGTACTTGTAACCTTCTTCATGAATTCCTCATTTACAATGCGTACTTTCTGCTAGAATTTGAACGAAAAATACCGACGTTAGAAGAAAAAAAAATATAAACTTTCAATTTTAAACCTCATTCATGCACTCACAGTGACTCATCACACACACACACACATACACAAAACACAATCAGATTGAACCATGGATAAAATGAAAATATATATAAATTTTGCTGAAATCTGTATTTTTCATCTAAATTATAATAAAAGGTGTACAATTATAAACAATGAATTCTACAAAGATGGCGCAGATATAATTTCAAAATTTTTATTTGAAAAAAAATGTAATTTTATCTTTTTAGAAAGAAATTTAATTAGAAAAAACCCTAAAACTTTTCGAAAAAAAAAGGAGAGAAATAAAAAAAAAGAAAAAAAAGATGAAGTGATTTCTACCCCTTCCCTTTTTGTGCGGCAGTGGAAGTGGAAACAAAGAGACGAAGTTTCATGGGATTGGTTTCAAAGCACATGGAATGTTAATCTTGTCTCTTGGATTGGCGACACTACGCTGCTCCATTTACCATGCCAACTCAATGCCCAAACACAGTAAATGTTTAAAACACTGCAACACGCGTAAATTAAATTTGATTGAATCAAATCAATTATTATGTATTCTCATATTGTGCAATACAATTCAGCAAACCCGAAATAACTTAGGTTGCTCTTTGACTTATTCGAGAATCAATTCATTGAAATGTGTCACAATGTCGTTCTTATGGAGAAAAAAACCAATCACTTCAAGATTATTGGAAACTGAGAAAATGTAAAAAAGCTTGTAAGCGGCAATAACTTGATAACTTTGGCATCCATGAAAATGTCTTTTAGAATTCGTAGTAGTCTATGATGTACGGACCACAGCATCGAAGGCCATACATTCATGTAAGCACCACGCTTGCATCGCTGGAGCTATTTGATGAGCTATGATGTCGTCTATTGTTCCTAATAATAGAGTCCGTGAGTTACGGGTTCTCCGATTAGAGTTCATCTTTTCAGTGTAGGAGATCTTTTAGACAACTTTGCCCTCATAGTACTGTAGCTCCACCAAGTTTTTCCCCAAAAATGCAATTTATTTAAGCTACATTTGAATAGGATGACTTGGATATGAACGAAAGATTTAAGGAAATGAATTTAAATAACTTCATATAAAAAAACAAAATAAATATCAATCAATATTCGATAAAACATAATTTGAAATGATTACGAAATTATTCATAGATCCATACATAATATCAGATTACAAAAACATGTTGCTTTCCATTTGTAATGGTGGAAAGTGCCAAATTTTGGAGGTGCAACATTTTCCAGAAATCCAGAATAGGTGCACATTTCTCGAACAAAAACAAGAGCAAAAATTCAAATTTCTCCGTCCCAAAGTTCTTCCAATGATCTGTATTGGGCGGCGTGTGGACCAACAAGATCCGTCGGATAGCAGCTTCTCAGCTGCGGGATCTGCTGTATTTTGCCAACTTCTTCATCTGTCAATTCCCAGTCGAATATCTGAAGGTTTTGCTTCATTCTCTCCTTATTGAAGCTCCTCACAATTGGGATCCCTCCTTGTTGTCGTATCCATCTCAACGCGACCTACATTTCAGAAAACATTTTGCTCAAAAACGAACGATGAGAAGTTTGGACAGATGTAATTTTGTCAAGGAACCTGTGCGACAGTCTTGTTTTTAGCCACTGCGATGTCCTTAAGGATCGGACTCTCCATCACTGCATTGTTACCCCAATAGAATCCATATGCTCCAAGTGGAGAGAATGCACAAACATGGATTCCTTTGTCTTTACAAAACTCCATCAGTTTCTGCTGCTGCCAAGCAACATTCATTTCTACCTGATTGACAGCAGGAGGGATGGTGGCATTTTCCAGGAGTGTAGAGAGCTTAGCACAGCTGTAGTTGCTGACACCAATAGACTTGGCCAACCCCATCCGATAGCACTCTTCCATGGCGCCCAAGTTCCTTTTATATCAAAATGCAATGTCTTGATGGAATTAGTATCATCCTTCTTCGTCCTTATCGGCCAATGTACGAGATACAGATCCACGTATTGCAATCCCAACTTCCTGCAAGAACGAGGGAGAGGTTTCGGTTTTTTAATTGGTTACTTTGTCCTTTTTCCATCAAATATTCCTATCACCTATACTAATATAAAAAGAAAAGGGGTTTCACACTCACAAACGGCGGTTAATAACACCGCTGCACCAATCTTTTATAAAGTAAAAAATGCCCTTAAAGTAATAAGATAACTAACTCAACCCACTTTCTAAATTATACATTAAGTAATAAAATATTTTCTTTTTAGTGTCAAGTATTTATTTGATATTTTGTTCTTATTTATAATATATTTTAAAATATAAAAAATTATTTATTATATGCACAGGAACAGCGTGCCACCACGGCTAGTATATATAAATTCATCCACTAAATAGCATAAAACCCTTCTATGTTTTAAAACTCGACTAAAAATCTCCCTATATTTTAAAAAATAAGCAAAAAATAACTCTCTATTTTATTAAATGTATTTTACTTGTCCCTCTCCGTTATACTGACTTAACGGTGCTAACTTTTTCTTTTATATGATCGCTACTGCAACCCCGACTTCCTAATGAAGAGCAATGTTAAATACAAGTTTATTTCTTTGGTTAATTACGGGTTAAATACAATTTACCCCCTGTGTCAATGGAAAAGTGCAAAAACGGCCCTATGAAAAAAACAAAGAGCAATTTACCACCTTATGAAACTAAAAATATTTTTTAAATAAGAGGGTAAATTGCACTTGTTTTTTCTTATAGGTTTTTTCTTGCACTTTTTCATTAACACAGGGGATAAGTTGTATTTAACCCGTTAATTACTTGCATTTCTTCCATCAAATTAAAATACTAAGAGTTACAAAAACCCCAAAAAAGTAGAAGGCCCCCAAACTTTAAGAACATGAGCAACGTATCCCTTAATGCGACAGGCAGTGAGTATTTAATAAATAATATAAAATTTAGAATTAAAGTAATCAATAAGTATAAGAACACAAAAGTATATTGAACATAAGAACAAATTTAATTATTCTACAAACTAAATTTATCCCGAAAAATTAGTGAATCTTAATGATAAAATAATAGATGATAAAAACAAGGTGAAAGAGAAATTTAGATTATTGGGTAGTAAAGAGAAAATAAATATAATTATGAGATTATTAAAAAATGTTAAAAACACTAATTTGATCAATTTTTTCAAAGGAAATAAATGAAATAAAGAGTAAATTTGGATATTTAAAAAAAATTAATACAACAAAAGATTTTCTTTTATAATAAGATATATATAGATATAAAATAGGGATAATTACATTTACATCCCCTCACCTATTGTCATTTTACACAAACCACCCCTACCTTTTCAAAAATTACAGAAACCACCCCTAATAGCCTTTAAAACCCCAAAATGCCCATGTTGACTTGGTCAAACTTTAATTTAATTTTTCAATGACAGAAATGCCCTTAGGGGTGTTTTATAATTATCAAAAGGTAGAGGGGGTGTCAAAGTAATATTAAAAAAATTGAATAATATGACACCATATATTTTTAATTATTATTTATAATAATTTTTAATTAAAATTTAAATTATTTCATTAACTTTTTTTATTGAATATATATAAATTTACACCTCTTAATAATTAAAATATTAAATTATTTAATTAATATATTAATAAAAATTAGTTACTAGCTTATGAATTCAAATAAAAAATATAAAACTTGTATAAATTAATTTGAATTCATTAAAAATTATTTATTCTCTATTTTTATTTATAATTAATTTTTTATTAATTAATAAATTATAGTAGAGTTAGTAAAATAAACAATTTATTTATTAAAAATATTTTAAATTATTATAAATGTAAATATATACATATGAATATGTTCAATTACATACATATTTATATATTTATATTATATAAATGTATATACATGTATGTATAATTTATTAATTTAAATAAAATTTAGCTATAAATAAAAATAAAAAATAAATATTTTAATATTAAGAATTTAAAATAATTTATACAAATGTGATAATTTTTAATTTGAATTTATAAGTTAGTAACTAGTTTTTCTTAATATATTAATTAAATAATTTAATATTTTAATTATTAAGAGGTATAAATTTATATATAGATTCAATAAAAATAATAATAAAATAATTAAAAAATAAATATAGGGTCATATTATTTATCCCATAAATATTACTTTAACACCCCCTCTACCTTTTGATAATTACAAAACACCCTAAGGGCATTTTTGTTATTGAAAAATTAAATTAAAGTTTGACCAAGTCAACAGGGGCATTTTGGGATTTTAAAGGCTGTTAGGGGTGGTTTCTGTAATTTTTGAAAAGACAGGGGTGGTTTGTGTAAAATGACAATAGGTGAGGGGTGTAAATGTAATTATCCTATAAAATATAAATGTTGTCAAGTTATTTTTCTTATCAATACGACGACGTACCAAGCAGAATAAATGCCATAATCAGGGATAAACGAATATAAAACAGACACACAGAAATTTAATTCTCCACAAAAATGTCGAAAAACCACCGATTGTGTATAGTATTAGTATACCTAAGCGATTCGTTGATCGCAGGCAGGACGAGATCATGATCGGCGTCGGTGCACCACAACTTAGTGGTGATGAAAAGTTCGTCGCGGCTCTTAATCAGGCCGCGGCCCAGCGCCTCCGCCACGGCTTGGCCGACAATTTCTTCTGTGCCGTAGAGCGTCGCCGTGTCGAAGTGGCGGTACCCAGCGGCGATGGCTTCGACAAGAAGTGGAAGCTGCTCCGCCAGTGGCAACGTAGATCCGCCGGTTCCCAAGCCTATTGCTGGCATCTTGTGGCCGGAGTTCAGCACCACTTCCGGGATTCCCACTTTATCCATCAATCTTCAACTCGAAATTGACTCAATTGGATAAGTCCTAGGGTTCCTGAATGTGTATGTATGGTGTCTGAATTATGATTACTGATTTCTTTAAAAAAAAATTTCTTGCAGGGGAGGTTAACAATAAATTAACTATGGACAAATAATATTATATTGAGAAATTAATGCTATTAAATATAGGAAAGAAGAAAGAGCATCTGGGTTTGAGTCCGAGTGGCAGGCATGTCATCTCTTAAAAAAGTAAATAGATCCTATAATGAATTCAATTATCGATTTCGATTTTATAACTTAGAGACTCCTTTTATTTTTATTTTTTATGATATTTTCAACTTTAGAGCGCACATTAACTCATATTTCTTTTTCTACCGTTTCAATTCTAATTACAATTAATTTGATAATCTTTTTAGTCGATGAAATCGTAAAACTCTATGATTCAGCCGAAAAGGGCATGCTAATGACTTTTTTCTGTATAGCAATATTAATAATTAGAACACACGAATTTAATGAGGTTCAACAATGTACCTACGTCTTCCAAAGCAGTACAGGCTATAATATTTTATTTCTCAAAGAAAATTCCTTCTCATCACATTTATTAGGTTACAAATACATCATATATATGTATATGGGTAACCTAACCTATGGTATATTTACCAAATTACCCTTTACCATACCCCAACCCCCAACCCATCTAATTGAAGTGACAAACATCCACGAAACTCCCAATTGGACAGATGTTGTCGCTCCGCTCCGTTCGTTCATTGCGCTTTGCTCCCTCGCTCGCTCCGTTCCGTTCCAGCATCTATTATTTTTTCTGGTACATGAGCTATACCTAAGAGATTAAAAACTTCTTATTTTTTTTAGGGTAAATTGCCATATTGTTAAGTTAGACCAAATTATATAAATATTTTTTTGTCTTTTGGAAGATTAAATCTACACCTTTTGAATTGATGTTTGTGTGAGCTTTATATTTGAACACAGGATGTAACTGTAATTACAATTATAAATTTTATGGTGTAGCGAAAAATAAGTATGTAAGTGAATTTTGTACTAATGATAAGAGTTGTCAATATCTACAGAGTTGTTAAACATTTTATAAGCTTTCAAATATATTGTAAAATCTGTTAAAGAGTTTAAAGCTCCTAAATTATAAGACGAAAAATGTTATTTCCCCCATTCCAAAGAAAAACACATTGTTGTACAATTAATAGTTCTCTCACTACACATAAAAAGAGCAAGAGGGATTCATGAGAATATATCACATAATCCATGATATGAGAATTGATTATTAACAAGAAAATGTTCAAAACAACAATTACAAAAATAAGGAAAGAAAAGGGATAAGAAAAATGATAATTAGTCTGATAATCTATTACATTTTTGTCAATGGAAGAGTTTTACTATATATATTCTTAATTTTTTTTTAGTCTCAACGTCTTATTTTTATTATAAGTATTAAAATTATCAAATCGTCTTAAACAACACTTTTGATTTTAATTTTGGAAGTAGCAATTGAAAATTTATTTTATAAAATCATCAATTGCAATCCGATTTGAAAATAACTTTTGAAAAATCAAAATGTGATCCAATAATCAAGTAAGGTGAAAGTATAATCTTTTTTGACACCTTTGCCCTCATAGTATTGTAGCTCCACCAAGTTTTTTCCCCAAAAATGCAATTTATTTAAACTACATTTGAATAGGATGACTCGGATATGAAAGAAAGATTTGAGGGAATGGTTTTAAATAAAATAATAATAAAAAAATAATATCAATCGCTATTCCATAAAACATAATTTGAAATGAGAGTCAAAGAACTCGAAACCATTCATAATATGAATATATTCATAAATCCAAACACAATACCAGATTACGATAGCATGTTGCTTTCCATTTGTAAGGGTGGAAAGGGTCAAATTTTGGGGTGCAAAGAAGGAAAATTTTTGTCCAAATTAAATTTGATTGAACCAAATCAATCACAGAATAAGTGTATCATACTTGTCATATGATTGATCACTTTTTTTAAACTGTACACCAATCATATGATAAGTATATTGCATTTGCCATTTAATTGGTTCAGGTTCCACCGAATTAGGTTCGGGGGCAAAAATTTCCCGTGCAAAGAAACTGTCGTACATGTTCCAGAAATCCAGAATAGGTACATTTCCCGAACAAAAAAACAACAGCAGAAATTCAAATTTCTCCATCCCAAAGTTCTTCCAATGATTTGTATTGGGCGTGTGGACCAACAAGATTCGCCGGATTACAGGCTCTCTGCTGCGGGATCTGCTGTATTTTGCCAACTTCTTCATCTGTCAATTCCCAGTCGAATATCTGAAGGTTTTGCTTCATTCTCTCCTTATTGAAGCTCCTCACAATTGGGATCCCTCCTTGCTGTCGTATCCATCTCAACACGACCTACATTTTCAGAAAACATTTTGCTCAAAAACGAATGATGAGAAGTTTCGACAGACGTAATTCTATTAAGGAACCTGAGCGGCGGTCTTGTTTCTAGCCGTTGCGATGTCCTTTAGGATCGGACTCTCCACCACCACATTGTAACCCGAATAGGATCCATATGCCCCAAGTGGAGAGAATGCACAAACATGGATTCCTTTGTCTTTGCAAAACTCCATCAGCTTCTGTTGCTGCCAAGAAACATTCAGTTCAACCTGATTGACAGCAGGAGGGATGGTGGCATTTTCCAGGAGTGTGGAGAGCTTAGCACAGCTGTAGTTGCTGACACCAATAGACTTGGCCAACCCTCTCCGACAGCACTCTTCCATGCCTTCCCAAGTTCCTTTTATGTCAAAATGCAATGTCTTGATGGAATTAGTATCATCCTTCTGTATCCTTATTGGCCAATGTATGAGATACAGGTCTACGTACTGCAATCCCAACTTCCTAATGAAGAGCAATGTTAAATACAAGTTTGTTTCTTTAGTTAATTACTTTATAAACAAAAATAGATGGCTAAATTTATGGGTCAAAGTCAAAATTACATTTTTTGTCCGGTAACTTACTTTATTTATACATTTAGTTCTGAATTTAATTCTTAACATCTCATATTTGGATCTTTTTTTTCACAAATTTAATCTCATGTTGACAATTTTGGTTCCCTTCACGCTGCAATAGATCTCATTTTTTTGTCGTGTAACTATAATCATTAGGATCAAAATTGCCAATACATGACTAAATTTGTGAAAATGATCAAATGTGAGATGTTCAACACTAAATTCGTCAATAGAAAAATACATGTATAGATAGAGTAAGTTATCGGACCAAAAAACACCTTTAAGAAACTTAAAAGCCCCCTAAAGTTTGTTGATAGAACGAGCAACACAACACCCGATGCAAACTGTAACGAGCTTCTTTTTAAAAAATTTACGGTCCAAATGCAAAATGTAATGTACTTTTTAGCGCTTTTACACGATAGCATAGAATAGCTACCCTCCCTCGCTTCAATTCTGAAAAATAAATTTTGATACCAATGTTCAAAAATCACAAAGTGTCAACTATTACTGTACCTAAGTGACTCGTTGAGCGCAGGCAGGACGAGATCATGCTCGGCGTCGCTGCACCACAACTTGGTGGTGATGAAAAGTTCGTCGCGGCTCTTAATCAGGCCGCGGCCCAACGCCTCCGCCACGGCTTGGCCGACAATTTCTTCTGTGCCGTAGAGCGTCGCCGTGTCGAAGTGGCGGTACCCAGCGGCGATGGCTTCGACAAGAAGTGGAAGCTGCTCCGCCAGTGGCAACTTAGATCCTGCGGTTCCAAGCCTATGGTTGGCATCTTGTGGCCGGAGTTCAGCACCACTTCCGGGATTCCCACTTTATCCATTAATTTTCAACTCGAAATTGACTCAATTGGATAAGTCCTGAATGTGTATGTATGGTGTCTGAATTCTGATTACTGATTTCTTTAATTTTTTTTCTTGCAGGGGAGGTTCGCATATTAGCAATAAATGTTACTATGGATAAAATAAGATTGTGAAAGGTCTACGAATATTATTAATGTCAAATTTATAATTAATTTGAATGAGTTCATTAAAATTTTAAGGGATAATTACGTTGACCTCCCCTGTTACTATGGGAATTTACAAATCACCTCCTCTTACTATGAAAATTACATAAACATGCCTTGTTGATTTGTTACCATTACAAATTGACCCCTCCATTAGTCAAACTAACGATCAATGCTAATTTAAATTCAACTATTTATTTAATCTTTCTATTTTTGACCTTGGTTGGGATTATTATAAATTTTATTGAAAAAAATACCATTGAGAGTGAATTTATTTGTGAGCCTTCAAAATTTGAAAATCAGTTACGACCACCGACGGATTTATCACCGTGGCTCTTGTGGAAGGGGGAATGATTCTTATGGTATGAAAGCAAAGTTTGATGGAGAAGGAAGGCAAGGGGTTTTTTGCCAGGCTTGATTATAAATATAGGAAGATTACATAAATATTTGGACTAAAATCAGTATTGACCGTTAGTTTGACTATTCGAGGGGCCAATTTGTAATAGTAATAAACCAACAAGGTAGGTTTATGTAATTTTCATAGTAAGAAGTGGGAATTTGTATATTCCCATAGTAACAGGGGAGGTCAACGTAATTATCCCAAATTTTAAATATATTAACAATTTCTTCTTTTTTAGGGTAAATTGGCATATTACGAAGTCAGACTAAATTATACAAATATATTATGTCTTTTGTAAGATTATATCTGCACCTTTTGAGCTGATGTTTGTGTAAGCTTTACATTTGAACACATAATGTAACTGTAATTACAATCATAAATTTTCTGGGTGTAGTTGTAATTTTGTAAAATAAAAAATGTATTAGTGAATTTTGGTTTAATCTTTAAGGGGTGTCACCATTTATAGAGCTTATAAGTTTTTTTTTCTTAAAATAATTATCAAGCATTTTATAATATTTGGAAGCATGATGTGCTATGCACGTGTAGAAATATATTTTTAGAGGTAAATATATTATTTATAGTTAGTCATAAAGATATTAAATTCATGATATTATTTATGATTTTGTCGCTGAAGCATTAGTATTATATAATTATATTTTCAAAATAAATTGATAATAATTGTTTCAATTGATAAGAAAACTATTTAAATAATTTTTTTCCCAAAATCAAAATTTTGTATGTCATATTCACTCATGATATATTTCATTATCTTATATTAAACTAATTAATATAAAATAAAAACAAAAATATTAAAAAAATAAATAGTAAAATAAAAATATTTAGGCAAAGCTCATTGTTTTGAATTGTTTTTACAAGAAATTTCATTAATAAATAAATAATAATATATCCTAGTAAGGGTACAGTCTAAAAATATACTCCAATAAATATATGAATGTATTCTCATAATAGAAATAAACACCCAAGAATTATCACTAATTTATAATTAATTATAGGGTAAATTACAATCACCTCCCCTGAGGTTTGGCATAATTACAAATACCCCCTCGTTGTTTGAAAAATTACAAATATCCCCCTAATGTTTGATAAAATTATGTAATCCTTGGATGGAGGTATAGAAATGTCAACTTTGCCCTTACTGTATTTTTTTATTTTTATTTTTTAAAATTAAAATCTTATAAAAATATAGAATGGGATGGATGAAAAAATTTTAAAAATTATAAAAAAATTATCCCCTTAATCGATAAGAAAAATATTTTTTTAAAAAATAAATAAAATTATAATTTTTAATTCATAAGGGTATTTTGGTCAGTTCACTATAAAAAATGGATAGATTGGGGTAATTGTTAGATGGTCGTTAAAATTATGGGGGTATTTGTAATTTTTCAAACAATGAGGGGTATTTCATAATTATGATAAACTCAGGGGAGGTAGATGTAATTTACCCTTAATTTATAATTAAGTTGCATTTATTAGTATTGTCAAAATGATACGTCCATTATATTATGAAAAAAATTACAATCTAAAGGTAATTATCTAATGTTAATATTAAAATAAAATCAATTAGTTGAAAGTCCCTTGATTTAAATTTCTCAACAACACTTTTAATTTAATAAAATTAGGGATATTTATTCAATATTATATTTTAAATTTTTTAAGTTTGGATTTGTGTGTATTTACATGTTTGTGTTCTAGTAAATTATTTTATTTTATAAATATTTAAGTTACTTCAAAGCAAATTAAGCATGTTAAAATCTTATTTTGCCTATTTATCTTTAGTTAGATTTATAATTCATCTTTTAAATAGTTTAGAGAAATTAGAAATACTATATATTTTTTTTCTTCGTCAGGATTAAATATTATAGTTGATCTCTAACTTTTTATTTAGAATTACTTTAATTTCTCGGTTTCATTTCTTAACATCAACAATTCTAAATTTTAGCTTTGCCTCAAATGGATCTCTCTGGCCATATTATATTGAGGGTAAACTATCAATTTAAATCTCCCCCCCCCCCCCCCCCCCCACCAACCCACCCACCCAGTACTTTAGTTCCGAAGTTTGTAAGTTGCCAACTTGGAGTTAGTGCCACTTTAAACAAGGGAGATTAGATTGATAGAATGATGTTTTGTCCACATTTAAGAACGCAAATTTGTAATATGTGCACAGTAAAAAGATTTTATTTAAATCAGGTACGATCAAATATAACTTATCATACAATAAATGTGGCATATTTGAAATTGTACTTGTACCTTCTTCATGAATTTTTTGTTTACAACTGCATACTTTTAACTGAGGGTTGGATGAAAAACAAAGGTGTTATATATATATATATATATATAAACTTTTAACTTTAGACTTCATTTATGCACTCACGGTGACTCATTACACACACAAACAAACAGATCGAATGGGGACTAAATTAAAATTTTATATAAATTTTTTTTAAAAATTGCATTTTCCATCCATATCATAATAAAAGATGTACAATTATAAATAATGAATTCTATAAAGATTGTGCAAATATAATTTCAAAGGTTTTAATTTTTTAAAAGAAAAGTTATTTCATATGTTAATCTTGTGTCTTGGATTGGCAAAACTCGGATGGCCCATTTACGGATTTACCAAGCGAAGTCAATGGCCATCCACCCTTACGCGGATTCTAATTCGAAATTCGCTTTCAAGTCAAGTATTCGGGAGGTGAATCAGAGCAGAGGGAAGCCCTCATGTGTCACGCTTCAAGGAAATTGATGTGGTAAGTGGTCCGGAAGCTGCTTTAGTCCCAAAAGAGACACTGCAACATGAAAAAATTTAACTCGAATTAAATTTAGTTGAACTAAATCAATTACTATGTAATTGGTAATTTTTTTTAATTATACCATTATATAATTTTTTTCCTACTTTCTATAATTTTTACTAATTATATTACCATTATATATTTAGTTTATTATTATTTTAAATTAACTCACTAGAAAAAAATATAATATTAATAACAAAATATTTAAAATTATCACTAAAAGAATATATTGAGTGATAATATTTATAAAAAACAAGAGGGATTCATGAGAATATCACTTAATCCATGATATGAGAATTGATTATTAACAAGAAAGTGTTAAAAAAGGGCGAAAAAGGATAATTAGTCTGATAATCTATTACATTTTTGTCAATCGAAGAGTTTTGCTATATATATATATATATATATATATTCATGTTTTTTTTTGTTAGTCTCAACGTCTTATTTTTGTTATATATGTTAAAATCATCAAATCGTCCTAAACCGCACTTTTAATTTTTTTTTGAAAATAGCAATTTTTATTTTATAAAACCATCAATTGCAATTCGATTCGAAAATAACTTTAAAAAAAAATCAAAATCGCATTGCTGTCATCCCTAGAAATACTTGAAAGAATTTTGAAAAGGCCGAACATTAACTCCTATAATTAGGAAGTCGACAATCCTTGGCCATATGATTAAGTTGTCACAATTGCAGCAATTCCCTTTGATCATTTAGCCCTTTCCTTTTTTGGCTTATAGTCAACGCGCTTTCTTTTGATACTAGTATTTTCATTTTGCTCCATCAAATTTGCCTTAGCTTCAATTTGTAGCTTTCCGGATTTCATCTCAGACAAACGATTGTCTTTTTCAATCCTTAATCTGACAATCAAATCCTCAAGCCCTATTTCCTTCCGCTTATGCTTCAGGTAATTTTTGAAATCCTTCCATAGTGGTGGGAGTTTTTCAATCATAGCAGCTACTTGGAAGGATTCGCTGAGCTTCATCCCTTCTGCATGCAGATCATGCAGAATCATTTGAAACTCTTGGACTTAGTTCATTACCGTTTTGGAATCCACCATTTTGAAATCCAAAAACTTTCCGACTATGAACTTCTTCAAGCCGGCATCCTCTGTTTTGTATTTCTTTTCCCATGACTCCCAAAGGGCTCTTGCAGTCGTGGCTGAGCTATACACATTGTACAACGTATCACTCAAACCATTGAGGATGTAGTTTCTGCATAGGAAATCTTCATGTCCCCATGCATCCATAGCAGCCCTCTTTTGGGTATCAGTTTTCCCTTCAGACACAACGGGAACTTCCTCACTTAAGAACCTAGCTAGATTCAACGTAGTGAGGTAGAACAACATCTTTTGATGCCACCTCTTAAAGCCGTTCCCAGAGAATTTCTTCGGCCTTTCCCCTTGGGCAGCAATAGGTTGTGCCACATGTGGTTGAACAACCATAGTAACCGGATTAGCAGACTCGATAGCCATACAAAGCTAAATAATTGTCTTAAATTTGTAGGGAGAATTTGAGGTATGTGGGATTTGTGTATTATGAAGTCGAGGCAAGAGTTGGACTCTTTATCTTTAAGACAATTATTGCCCCGCTCTGGTGCTCACGGAAAATGACAATTTGTCTCCCAAGATACAACGACTTAAAATCTCAAAGTAGTAGCACTACAAACTTTGAGAAACGGCGAACCAAACAATATTTTGAAACTCTCTTACTGACACTATTCTTGCAAAATGCTTTTGTTGCTTAAGAATGCTTATGAAAAAATTGAATGAATGAAATGAAATGGGGGATCTATTTATAGAAGTTGGAAATATATCAATGAATAGTCATGTCCGATCAGAAAATGTGTCTTTAAAATGTTATAACATTTCATCTGAATAGACACACCATTTCATCCAAAGGACATACCACTTCACACAAATGGACGCATCGTTTCATTCAAAATGTTTCACCCAACGGACACATCATTTCAACAAAGGACACAACTGTTCGGTTGAATTTAAATACGGTTGGATGATGATTGGGCGCCATCAACCATCATCCACGTGTCACGAGCTTGTTATGCGTCTCATATCGTAACCCATCATTTGTCACGATTTTACAATAAATTTATATAAATTTATTATTTAATTTATCATTTAATATTTTCCAACAGAATGATCAGTATCATCCTTCTTCATCCTCGCCGGCCAATGTATCAGATACAAATCCACATATTGCAATCCCAACTTCCTGTAAGAATGAGAGAGAGGTTTCTTTTTTTAGCTAGTTACTCGTCCTTTTTTCATCAAATATTCCAATCATATAATTTCATCCGCTAAATAGTATAAAATCCTCGTGTATTTTGAAAACTCAACTAAAAATCCCCTGTATTTTAAAAATAGGTGAAAAAAAATCCCTATAATTTCAAAATAGGAAAAATTCAAGGAATCCTTCTATAATATTGAAAATATTCAAAAAAAAAAAAAAAAACCCTGAAAAAAAAATTATCAATTAATTACACCCCTATAATATAATTTTTTTTTTTTTAAAAAACCCCTAAGACCAAGTTGATCAGGGGACTGTGTCAATCATTTTTCATAACATAAGGGTGATTTTTGATATTTAATTTTATATAGATTTTTTTATTTATATTTTTTTATATAATAGGAGATTAAAATGAATTTAAATTTTCTAAAAATAGGCGAAAAACATCCCTCTATTTTATGGAGAGTAGCTTACTTGCCCCTCCCAGAATTTGCCACGTGTCCGCCGTATTTCCACTTAAGCAATAAAACTGATGATATAGCTGGAAAAAGCATAAAGCGGCTGCAAAATGAATGAGAGATTAAAATGTATATGGTTAAAATTAAAATTAAAATTAAATACTAGTGATAAAATAAATAATATTCTGAATTATAATACATATTCTTCAGATAAATACAAATTGAATCAACCCTGATCTTGAAGATAGAATTTGGTATGGATAAGTACCATCTTTAAAAATGAAACATTGTGTACATGGTTTTGTAGATAAATACGAATTGAATTATTAATTTAAAATAAATAAGCGTTTTTAACCAATAAAAATTTTCTCTTAGTAATTGAAAAATTCAAAAACACCAAAAAATAGTATTCAGTAAAAAGTGAATTAATTGGTCAACCTTCGTTTTGTTATATATTAGTCAAATTATTTTATGAATTAGAGAAAAAAAAAATTGTAAATAAACTCTTTTTATTTTGGAAAATATATTTTTTACCAATACGACGACGTAAGGAGCACAATAAATGTCATAAGCGATTCATATATATATATATATAGTATTGGTATTCATAAGCGATTCGTTGATCGCAGGCAGGACGAGATCATGATCGGCGTCGGTGCACCATAACTTGGTGGTGATGAAAATTTCGTCTCGGCTCTTAATCAGGCCTCGGCCCAACGCCTCCGCCACGGCTTGGCCGCAATTTCTTCTGTGCCGTAGCGTACCGCCGTGTCGATGTGGCGGTACCCGGCGGCGATCCCTTCGACAAGAGCTGGGAGCTGCTCCGCCAATGGCGCCGTAGATCCTCCGGCTCCCAAGCCTATTGCTGGCATCTTGTGGCCGGAGTTCAGCACCACTTCCGGGATTCCCAATTTGTCCATTAATCTTCAACTCGAAATTGACTCAATTGGATAAGTCCTGAATGTGTGTATGGTGTCTGAATTCTGATTACTGATTTCTTTAAAAAAAAATTCTTGCAGGCGAGGTTAGTAATAAATTAACGGGTGAATGTAATATTAGAAATGAGCAAATTATCTTTTATGAAAAACAAATATCAATTTATATTTTTTTAAATGAAACAATTTACCTTTCTGCCCAAAAAGGTAAATTGCTTCAATTTTAAAAATATAAAGAAGGAAATTACTACATTTTAAAAATAAAAGAGAATAAATTATTGTTTTATTTTTTTAAGAAAATAATTTACTCTTTTATAATATCATAGGGGTAAATTGCATTTTTCCATTAATTAAGGATGGATAAGATAAGATTATAAAGTGTGTGAAGTATTATTAATGTCAAATTTTGTAATTAATTTGAATCAATTTATTAAATTTTAAATAAATTAACAACTTCTTATTTTTTAGGGTAAATTGGCATATTATGAAGTTATACTAAATTATACAAATATTTTGTGTCTTTTGTAAGATTAAATCTACACCGTTTGAGATTATGTTTGTGTAAGCTTTATATTTGAACATATGATGTATTAATTATAATTATAAATTTCATAGGTATAGCAAAAAATAAGAATGTTAGTGAATTTGTGCCTAAAAGTAAGAGTTGTCAATATTTAGAGAGTCGTCCAATATTTTATAAGCTTTTAAATATCTTATAAAATATGCTAAAGAGTATATAAGCTCCTTCTAACACTCTCTTAACGATACATAGAATTAAGTTAGAATTAATAATCCATCGTCTACTTGGTAGTATTGTGAAGATTGCATAGCGTTAAAATATTTTTTTGCTATCACGACGTTTGTGATCCATTTGTTAGCGTGATTATACATAATATAATTATCTATTCCTCTCAATTTTTGTTGGATTACAAAACATGTATCCCGTCGACTTAGGAATTGAACAAAGAAGATAATATTTTAAATTTTCTCTCAAAATGTGAACTTATACTAGATCAGAGAAGGACAAAATTGTAAAAAAATACAATTTCCAAACCCAAAGTCTCAGTCAATGCACGTGTACCACACATTCTTGACTCGGGTTTTTTTTTTTAAATTTTTTTCATATTATAGAGAGTATAATATGATGTTTTATTTTTCTAATGAAATTTTTTGAACATTTCTAATATCACAGGGAATTTTTGAATTTTTCTCAATAAACAACAGGAAGATTTGTGCTTTCGTGAGCATATGCTAGAAGATTAATAACCGATTGATGTTTCGCAGAATGTGAGGAGCTGTTTTTCTCCATTTGCTAGAAAATTTGTTGTAATTTTTTGTTTTGGTTATTTTCTTTTGAAGTTTGAAAAAAAATAGAAAAAATTAATATTGGATTGTAATTTGTAAAACACCACAAAATGGAAAGAAAATAACAATTTTCTTTATCTTAGATGAAATTTCCGTTAAATTTAACAGAAAAGTCAACGAAAGGACTAAAACTGCCAAAAAAACATTTGAGGACTAAAACTGAAAATCTAAATTATTTGAGAACAAAAAATGCATTTATCCCTGTTTTAGTAGTTGGAAGGTAGTTGTTATTCACCAAAAACCAACCACTGAAAATGTAGTTGGAACGCAGTTATCATTCACCAAAACCAACCACTGAAAATGACTCTGACGAAAGTTATCCCATCTAGATTATATTTAAGGGTAAATTACAATAACCTCTCTTGAGGTTTGTTATAATTACGAATATTCTCTCGTTATTTGAAAAATTACAAATACCCCCTTGATGTTTGATGAAATTAATAATCATTGGATGGAGGTATAAAATTATTACTTTGCCTTACAGTATTTTTATTTTTATTTTTAAATTAAAAACTTATAAAAGAATCAAAGGGGTGTATGAAAAAAATTAAAAAATTATAAAAAAAATTATCCACTTAGTTCATAACAAAAATAATTTTTTAAAAAATATATAATTATAATTTTTAATCCACAAGAGAATTTTGGTTAGTTCACCATAAAAATGGATGGAAACCTAATGGATTGGGCTAATTGTCAACGGCCATTAAAATCAAGGGGAGTATTGATAATTTTTCAAACAACGAAAAGGTATTCATAATTATACCAAACTTCAAAGAAAGACGTCATAATTTACCCTCATTTAAATCTTAAACTTATTCAAATATATTGCATTTGATCGCCATTAAAAAGACGTTGGAATGAAACAAATTAAAAAGACACAAGGACATTACCTACCGTTGCTGGCTTTAGTAAGCTCTAGGACATGGGAATGAATCAAATCTATGTTTAGGTTGGATTTGCTTCAAGTTCTTGCTTAATCGTAGAAGATTAATTTAATGTGTGTCAACCTCAGCTACTCGTAAAACAACGATATGTACTACTAGGCGTCATTCGTGCATATCTATAATCTAGGGTTATAGGATGTATACTATCAATAATGCTAAAAACAAAAAGATTAAACAGTGAATTTTTTTTTTTATATATATATATACCGTGTTTTATAACTTCAAGTATCTCCATTCCCCCAATAGCCGTGCATCTATCAATTTCAATGTTTAAATATATAATAATCCCAGACAGAAGAAAGAGCGTCGTCGCCCTCTTGTGTGGGGGCGGCAGGGCAGCCATCGCTGTCGCCCCCCGTTTTTTCTTAATTTTTTTCCTTTTTTCTTTTTAAATATATATAATACTAATTTAAAAATTATTATATTAAAATAAAATTTAATTAATAAAATTATTTAACCTAAAAATAATTTAAAATTAATTTTATAAATTAAATTTTTTTTTTATTTTATACTGTAATTTTTGTTCTTTTTTTATTTATATTTAATATAAGTATATTTTTTAAAAAATTGACATAAAAAATAATAATGTATAATTTTTATAATTCATTAATATTCATATTTGTTAAGATATTAAATTTTGTATTGTGATTTTAATTTTAATTATTAAATATTAGAAAATTTGTATAATGCTTTTGTATTTTTAAATAAATATTTTATTTTTTTAAAATATTTAGAGAGATGAAAATGAAAAAAAATACTTTAGATTTTTGTATCTCAAATTCATAATTTCTTCTCTTTTTGAAGTGGATTTCCTAGAATAGCTCATTCTATATACTAATAGTCAGAAGAAAAATAATAGATAATTAAATTTAAAAATAAAATGGGTAAATGAAATGAAAGAAAAAAGCTTGATGCATGCTTTTGAGGGGGAGAAATGCCAAAAAAATTGCACACAAAGTAAGCCAAAAAGGCCTTGGTATTTTATATAGATATATAAAGGGTATTTTAATCTAAAATGATCTAAAATATTGATCAAAACGGCAAAAACCGACTACTAATCGCACCACCCGTGCGTCCATACCACATTCCGTTAATTGTTCACAGAATGGGGTTTTTTTGCTGTGGTTTTGAAAATATGAGAGAATTTTCCGCCTTTTTTCAAAACACAAGGGACTTCTTTACTAATTTAACAAAACACAGGGGGTCAAATGAAATTTTGCCTAATATATTCAACACACAACACACACAATCAATTAAAATATCAATATTTGACATCTCAACAACTAATTAAGAAAAAATTAGATGAGACTTTTCTTCGAAATAAGGATTCTCATCCCAAATTTACAGCGTTACATCTACTCTTTATATTTTGTCGTAGCTCATTTCTTATACACCGCACACACAAACATACCCAATCCACGAAGAACATGAAATGCAATTACTATAAATTTATAAAATTTATACAGATTCTATACACATTATAAAATTTATAAATATTGGTAGTATTAATTTTAAATAAAAATTTTATAATAATTTAGATTATGTTTTTGGGGAATGTTTTAAAGTAATAGACATAGAATTTAAGTCAATGGATATATAATCGTTTGTTTTATCTAAAATAGTTTGTGACCCATTTAGATGATAGTAATTAATAAAATGATTTTAATTTCATTAAAATATTTTAATGTTTAATATCTTTTGTGTTATAAATATTCAAATTGTTTTTCTAGTTAAGAAAAATATTAATTGTGTAAGTTAAAATTGGAAATATATTAAGGTGATAAATACTACATTTTTCTTTACAGCTTGAGAAGACACATTGTACAGAAAAATGCATTTAAATAATTTTTTGAAATAATATATATAAACTCTGCCCTCATTTCTTATACACTACAGGTTCTGAATGGATTTTTTTTTTTTTTATTATTATTGGAAGAAGGATTTAAATTAAACAAAGAAATTCAAATGATTTCATATGGAAAAAAATAAAAATCAATCAATATTTCACAAATATTAGAAGAAATATGATTTTTTATGATGATTAATTGTAATAGTTAAAGGTAAAATATTGTGGTGTATAATTAACCACGGTTGTGTAATGACTATTATTGTTTCTGCAAGCGAGATTAAATTAAACATTTACTAAACCTAATATTTATGGTAAATATTTTTTTCATAGATAAAACTATGGCTAATATTAATTAATCATGGTTAAAATTTAAGTTTTTGCATCGATTTTATTTGATCGTGGTAAATAGTATTGGTTTACTATGATTTTTAACCTATAGTGATTTATAGCACAGATACATTTGTTAATTTATATCTATTTTCGTTCAAAGTATATTATTTTGACACCAGTCACTTTACTAACGACATAAAATTCAATCTCATTAACGAATCCGAATATATTCTCATTTTCATATAATTAAAAACCTGCACAAAATTAGAAACACACATTTCACTCTGAAAAACTGAAATGAAAACAAAAACATGAAACAGGCATAAAATTGAGTTAATGTCTTCAAATCTATGAACACAAACACATTATTTTTTAGGGTGCTGCATGTGCTTTTTATTTGTGTTTGTGAGGCTGAAAAGAGCCAATTTTTGGGCATGCATTCTTCAGAAATCTCAAATTAGGTCAAATTTTCCCAATTATATTGGGACAAAAACAACAGCAGGAATTCAAATTTCTCCATCCCAAAGTTCTTCCAATGTCTTGTATGGGCCTTCTGGACTAACAAAAGCCTTCCCTGTGTTGGCTTTCTGCTGTGGGATCTGCTTCATTTTGGCAACCTCCTCATCTGTCAATTCCCAGTCAAATATTTGAAGGTTTTGCCTCATTCTCTCCCCATTGAAGCTCTTCACGATCGGGGTCGCTCCTTGTTCTCGTATCCATCTCAATGCGACCTACATACATTTCGTAAAAGAATACTACTCAAAACCAACGATGAGAAAATTCTAACCCAAATTGGATCTGGACAGACGTAATTCTGTTAAGGAACCTGAGCGGCGGTTGTGTTTCTAGCTGCTGCGATGTCCTTAAGGATCGGACTCTCCATCACTGCATTAGTACCCCAGTGGGATCCATATGCTCCAAGTGAAGAGAATGCACAAACATGAATTCCTTTGTCTTTGCAAAACTCCATCAGCTTCTGCTGCTGCCAAGAAACATTCAGTTCAACCTGATTGACAGCAGGAGGGATGGTGGCATTTTCCAGGAGAGTGGAGAGCTTAGCACAGCTGTAGTTGCTGACACCAATAGACTTGGCCAACCCCATCCGACAGCACTCTTCCATGCCTTCCCAAGTTCCTTTTATATCAAAATGCATTGTCTTGATGGAATTAGTATCATCCTTCTTTATCCTTATTGGCCAATGTATGAGATACAGGTCTACGTACTGCAATCCCAACTTCCTAATGAAGAGCAATGTTAAATACAAGTTTGTTTCTTTAGTTAATTACTTTATAAACAAAAATAGATGGCTAAATTTATGGGTCACAGACAAAATTATATTTTTTGTCGTGTAACTTACTTTACTTATATATTTAGTCCTGAATATCTCACATTTGGTATTTCTTTCACAAATTTAATCTTATATTGACAATTTTGGTCCCCTTCACACCGCAATAGATCTAATATTTTTGTCGTGTAACTATGATCATTAGGATCAAAATTATCAATACATAGCTAAATTTGTGAAAAGGGATCAAATGTGAGATGCTCAGCATTATATTCGTCAACAAAAAATTAAATATGTAAATAAAATGTGTAAATAAAATAGTAAGTTAGGGGACCAAAAAACACCTTCAAGAAAATTAAAAGCCCCCTAAAGTTTGTTGATAGAACGAGCAACGCAACCCCGATGCAAACAACAATGAGCTTCTTTTTCAAAAGTTCAGTGTTCAAAATGCAAAATGCAAAATGTAATGTACTTTTTAGCACTTTGCATGATAGCATAGCTACCCCTTGCTTCAATTCTGGAAAATAAATTTGGGTAAATAGCAATTTACACTGTGACAATGGAAATGAAAATTTTCCCTTTTAAAAAAAATAAATAGCAATTTATCCTTAGTATTTTAAAAATAAAGTAATTTACCTTTATGTCTAAAGAGGTAAATGCTTCAATTTTAAAAATATTTAAAGGTAAATTAAAACATTTTGAAAAATATAAAAAATAAATTACAATTTTATTTTTAATAAAGAGACTGTTTATCTATTTTTCATATCATAGGATTGCAATTTACCTACAAATTTTGATACCAATGTCCAAAAATCACATAGTGTCAACTATTACTGTACCTAAGTGACTCGCTGAGCGCAGGCAGGACGAGATCATGCTCGGCGTCGCTGCACCACAACTTGGTGGTGATGAAAAGTTCGTCGCGGCTCTTAATCAGGCCGCGGGCCAACGCCTCCGCCCCGGCTTGCCCAACAATTTCTTCTGTGCGGTAGATTGCCGCCGTGTCGAAGTGGCGGTACCCGGCGGCGATGGCTTCGATAAAAAGTGGTGTCAGGTGCTCCGCCGATGGCGACATAGATCCTGCGGTTCCGAAGCCTATGGCTGGCATCTTGTGGCCAGAGTTCAGTACCACTTCCGGGATTTCTACTCTATCCATCAATCTTCAACTTCAACTTCAAGGTCAACTTCAGTAGAGTTGGTGAATGTGCATATTACCAGCTACTGTATTAATTTTATAGTTGAAGGGAATCAAAATTATTGATTTTTTTTTTTTGTTTCTATATAAGTTTATTGGGATCTAAACAGATTAACGTTACAACAGTTGCAAAATTTCAATTTGGTTTTTATTCAGGGATATTTATATTTACGTCCCTTCATTTAGGACATGTTTATACAAATCGCTCTTGCCTTTTAGATAATATCATTATTACTTACATAAATTATTCCTTATTTTTTTTTAAAAGTTACACACACACCCCTTAAAAATATTAGCGTCATTACACAAATTACTCTTATTTTTTTACTGTTTGGGGTAATTTTTGTAATTATGCAAAGAATATGGGTAATTTGTATAAATAAATTATAAATCAAGAGATGTAAATATAATTATCCCTTTTATTTAATATAGAAGGGATGGATTTTCCGAAAAGCCCCCCACCTCCGGATGGTTCTTAAAGAAAAAAAATGAGTTTTTTTACAACTAGGTTTCTTTAGAGTTTTTGTTGTGTTCACATCTACGCACGTGTTGTTAGTTCGTTGTTACTTTGGGAATCTTTTCGTGTTCATCCTACATTTGGTTTCACTATAAGAAAATTACTTAATAGGTACGGAAAAAATTAATGTTGAAATTATTGTCGGACCAATTGGCAAGAATTTTTATTAAATTCGTTGCTATTGATGTTATTTAATACAAATAATGTACTTGCTAATGAATTTACAATGAGTTATTTAAATACTTGATTGTTAAATTTGTTAGCGAGTAAATTTTTTGTATTATATAATATCAATTAGCAACGATTAGTTTTCTTAGTGTAAAATGCATTTTATCTCTATTTGATATGGCAAATAGGCAAAAAAATATCTACAAAAAAAATTAGCAAATTATCCCCTTGTATTTTAAAAAATGAAGTAAATTACCTTCCTAACAACGATTTAAATGGGGGTAATTTATTTTTTATTTTTTTCAAAATATAGGGGTAATTTTATATTTTCATTCTCATATCACAAGAGGGGGTAAACTGCATTTTACCCATTTTTCTTATTAATTAACTTAATATTGATTTTAGCATCAAAATTTCATAATTATTAAGTCATTTTCTTGTAATGTTTATCGTGCAAAGCACATGCTCCTCGCTGATAGATTAAGATGGAGTTTTATAAAATATTTTGGGTAAAATTATATAACTTGAAAAATTAATGAATCAAATTGTAATTTTAATAAAATTAAAATAAAAGCTAATAAAAAAATTAAAGTGGCAACACGTGGGGCGGCATTAAAAAACAAAAGGAGGAGCAACTGGTTTTATATAAATATACATGCAGGCACGAAAGAAGCGTTTGATTTCTCCCTCATTTCATAATTCTTAGGGTCAGACTTTAGAACGGTAAATTGCATAACACCCCCTCTATTTAGAAAAATAGTACAAAATTTTCTGTATTATTTTATAAAATAAAAAATTCCTTGTGTTAATTAAGAAGTGGCAAAATACCCCATTCCAATAAAATTTAATGAAGAGTGCATTTCACACGTCAAAATTGAGAGTTTCTTTTTTAACATCTTTTGACATTATTTATATTTGCGAATATTTATTGTACCCCTTTGCTTGATATATAAGAAAAAATCACTGGTTTAGTTTAAATTTATTTTAATAAATTATATATTATTGATTAATTTTATTTATATTTAGTTTTGATATATTTAATAAATTATATTATATTATAAATATATTAACTAAATATTGAAATACCTAATATATATATATATATTTTAATTAAATTCTAAATTAACAAATCACAGTACAAAATTTAATATACTACATTAACTTTTCAAGTTTAAATATTTATATGAATAAAAATAAAAATCGATCATAACAAATATATTAATAAGAAAATTAAATTATTATTTAATTTAAATCAAATAAATATCAAATACTAAAAAGGTATATAAATTGTTTTAAGTTACATTATTTACAAATAAAATTTAATTACAATTATCATATTTTAAAAATAAAAATTTAATAGTTTTTTTTATTTTAATTTTTGAAAATTTTAATTATTTTTACTTATTTTTTTCAAAAAAATTCAAATTCAAATTTGTTATATATATATATATATATATATATATAGTAAACTTATTTAAAAAAAAAAAAAGAGTTAACCATTGTCTTCCCCATGCTTTCGGCCGCCGCCTTCTTCCCCAATAGCCTTGTCATGGATTTGGGCGACAGGGGTCGTCTGGGCGACCCAGGTTGCCCAAATCTAGTGGCGACTCGGCGACCTCGCCGTCGCCTTAGAATTCATATATATATATATATATATTTTGTACATATATATAACTATATATATTTAAAATAATTTACAATTTGGACCATTTATTTTTATTTAGTGAAGATCAGTGGCTATCATCACAAGCAATAACAGTCAATTCTTTTAAAAATTTAACGTCATTAACTCTAATTAACTGAGGCGGACAGTATGCGTTATTTTAAAAAATACAGGGTATTTTTGCTTATAAAATTAACAGAAGGAATTTTAATACAAGGGGTTTTATGCAATTTACCAGACTTTAGAATAATGTGTCTTTTCTTTTCCTAAAAAATTCAAGCTGGAATCAGGTTTGCCCGAACTAAATTAATCATAGATTGTGATACACTTGCTCTATAATTAGTCACTTTCCCTTAACTATACACTAATCACATGACAAGTGTATTATACTTGCCATATTTGATTGCTTCAAACTTGGCTGAACCAGGTTCAGATTAGAATTTTTTTATTTTTCTTTGGGTCGACGCTCACTTCTCCATCAAAAGAGGGTAAGAAATTTATGATTATTATTAATTAAATTATAATACTTTTATTTTTAAAATTTTAATTTTTATTTGATATTATAAATTAGTAATTGATTAAATATTCCATTTCTAGCCATTTCAGATGTTTTGTTATAATTAATAATTCCATTTTAACTACATTGTACGTGGTCCTTCCATGAACAATTTAACGAGAATTGGTAATGGGACGTAAATTACAACTTTTTTTGACTTGTGGGACTAAATATGCTGAGTAGTAAAACAATGGGACCAAAATTGCAAATAAGCTAAGTTATCGGATGTATATTGTAATTTTCCTGAATTAGGCATCTCCAGTTCTTAATGCTATTGGTAGATTAAATTTTGAGAATGTTCCCAAAAGTTGTTACTAATTAGAAAATTAGTCAAACGAATGCGTCTTAACTAATGAAAAGGTAAGAAGAGTGGGATTGTTAGGAAGTACCAATAATCATAATCAATTTGTTTATTATATAAATGAATATTATTTTTGCATCGATGGTCAACTGCGTAATCGAGTTGGATCCTAACATTAACTAATCATACCAATGCCGATAATCAATTTATCCATCATTCTCATATTTGTTTCTCCTATCCATTTTATCTTCTACTTTTGATCTCAACAAAACCCTCCTTTTCATCTTGTTGAAAATGTTGATTTAAAACCAATCCCTGCAAACTTGACCCTATTCATTACTCTTACAATGGTTTGATTTTTTAAGATGGAATATACTAAGTATTTGGTTTTCACTTTCCAGGAGTGCAAATAAACTGTGAATGCATTTCCCAGAAATCTGAAAACAGGTTACATTTCCCAAACAAAAAACAACAGCAAATATTCAGATTTTCTCATCCCAAAGTTCTTCCAATGATTTGTATTGTCCATCTGGACTCACAGCCTCCTTCCCTGTGCAGGCTCTCTGTTGCGGGATCTGCCGTATTCGGCAAACTTCTTCATCTGTCAATTCCCAGTCAAATATTTGAAGGTTTTGCCTTATTCTCTCCTTATTCGAGCTCCTCACGATTGGGGTTGCTCCTTGTTCTTGTACCCATCTCAATGCAACTACATTTCGGAAAATTTCTATTACCCAAAACGAACGACGAGAAAATTCTAATCCAAACTAGATTTAAACAGACGTAATTTTGCTAAGGAACCTGTGCAACGGTCTTGTCTTTAGCTGCTGCAATGTCCTTAAGGATCAGACTCTCCATCACTGCATTAGTACCCCAACGGAATCCATATGCTCCAAGTGGAGAGAATGCACAAACATGGATTCCTTTGTCTTTGCAAAACTCCATCAGCTTCTGCTGCTGCCAAGCAACATTCAATTCTACCTGATTGACAGCAGGAGGGATGGTGGCATTTTCCAGGAGTGTAGAAAGCTTAGCACAACTGTAGTTGCTGACACAATAGACTTGGCCAACCCTCTCCGACAGCACTCTTCCATGCCTTCCCAAGTTCCTTTTATATCAAAATGCAATGTCTTGATGGAATTAGTATTATCCTTCTGTATCCTTATTGGCCAATGTATGAGATACAGATCCACGTACTGCAATCCCAACTTCCTGTAAGAATGAGGGAGAGGTTTCTTTTCTTAGTTACTTGTCCTTTTTCCATCACATATTCCTGTCATATAAATTCATCATCACTTTATAAACAAACATAGATCATTAAAGTTGTGGGCTAAATGCCACAGAATTCCTGTAAAAATTAAAGATAAGGTTAATTATACTTAAACTCCCTCTAAAAATATCAAATTACACTTTCTCAAAAAGAATTTCAAAATTATATTTACACCCCCTCTGAAAATTCTCAGTTTGCACTTGTGTCTCTTCCTTTAGGGCTCCCCTTCAATTAGGGTTTGGGAAGAAAATGTTGATGTGAGCAGAAAATGACATTAATTTTCAATTTTATTTGTTATTTAATATTTTATACTTATAAGGGTAAACATAATATATATTTATATATATAAAATCAAACGAGTGTAATTATAATAAGACGTTGAATTATAGACATTGGACAAAATGTAGCCGTTTATAAATGAAAAAACCAGTCATTTTTTTATACTTTTGTTTACTTCTTAGATATAGATTGAGGCAACACTATTATTGCATATATTTTTTGAAACACTAGATGAAGTACTTGAATAAGATATTTTCAAAAAATAAATGCAACAATGATGTTAACCTCAGTGCATATATACGAAGTAAAGAAAACACACAAAAGAAGACTAGTTTTTTTTCATTCATCTATGACTAGTTTCTATCTGATGACTATAATTTGAAAAAAAAATATTTTATTACAGTTACACCCTTTTGACTATATATATATTACATTTACTCCCTTACAAGTATAAAATATTATAGGAGAATGTTGAATGAAGAATAAATTGAAAATTTATGTACTTTTTTTTATTGACGTTAGCATTTTTTTATCTAAACCTTAACAGAAGAGTTCAGGTGTAAATTTTGTTTAGGGTTGTAAATGTAATTTTTAAAATTTTCTGAAAAACAAGTGTAATTCCACATTTTCAAACGGATCTAAGTGTAATTAACCCTTAAAATTAATAAGGATAAAACCCTTATAAGAAGTAAAATCTTTTAAAAAACAAGCAATGTATCCCTTAATGCGAGGAGGCAGTGAGTAATTAATAAATAAATAATAAATAATCCAATTTAATATTAAAGAAAATAATAAGTGCAAGTACACAAAAATATATTAACATAAAAATAATTTTAATTACTCTACAAGCTAAAGTTATATGGAAAAAATTAGTGAATCTTTAAAATAATAATAACCGATGATACAATTGTCTTAAGAAAAAATTACACTTTTAGTCCTAAAAGATAGAAAGTTCAACACATTTATTCCTCTACTTTATAAAATTTTTAAATGATCTCAAAATTAAAAAAAAAAAATCAACAATTTTAGTTCTTTACTTTACGAAATTTTCAAAATAGTCCCAAAATTAGAAAAACTCAACAAATTTAGTCCTCTACTTTACAAGATTTATGGAGATTAAATATATTGACTTTTCTCAATTTTGATACAATTTTAAAATTTTCATAAAACATAAAACTAAATATGTCGAGATTTCTCAATCGTAATAAGTTTCTTGGCCACAATGACGTCAAATTATTTTATGAATGGTATAATTTTATTTTTCGTACCCAAAGTACACCCTTTGTTCAATTTTAGTACCCTAGGTTTTCAAGTCATCAGACTTGGTACCCAAACTTTTTAATTTTCATCCGATTGAATACCCTCCGTTAGGTTAACCGCTAAAACAAAAGGTCATCCCAATTTTGGAGGGAAATTAGGCGGAATCTTGCCTTTAGAAGGGTATGTTTAGCTGCCATTTTATTCAACACACAAAAAATTTATGTTTTATTTTTAATTTTATGATTGAGGACAATAATGTAAAAAAAAAAACCAATTTCTATTAAAACATACCAATTCAAATAATTATGAAAATACGAATTTAAATATTTCCTCCCAAGTAAAATCATCATGGAAATAAAAATGCATGCTAAATGTGGAGTAATGTAGAGATCATCGTCTAATAATAATTTAAGAAAACTAATAGAGTCTTCTTATATTCAGCACTAGCATTAATCGCGAACAATAAATAGAGAAAAGTTGAATAAGACACTCAAAGAGTGTCAATGTACTTTTAAGTCAAATAAAATTACATATCCATACTTTGATATATTGTACTGTTGTTTGTGAACAAAATAATAAAAAAATTTCAATTCTTGTTTTTTGCAGAGAGAATTTTATTTATAAATTTATTAAGTTTTTTAATTTCACTAGTCACAAAAAAACCCAAAAAAATATTTGTTAAAGTAATTACAAGAAAAGTATGAAAAATTATAGTATAAACCCTCGATAAATAGAGTATAATAACAATTGCGTTGTAGCCAACAAAAAGAAAAAAAAAGTGTTTTTTTTCAGTAAAATTAAATTTTTTTTATAGAAATTGGACTAAATATGTATTTTTTTTAAATTATTGTCCTCAATTGCAAGAATTAAAATAGAAATTTTTTTGTATGTTGAATAAACGTTAAGTCAAACATACCCTTATATAGACAAATTCTCGCCTAATTTTCCATCAAAAACTAAGTTAGACATTAGTTTTAATGGTCAACTTATCGGAGGGTACTCAAGCAGATGAAAATAAAAAACTTTGGGTACTAATTTTGATCACTTGAAAACTTGGGTACTAAAATTAAAAAAGGGTATAATTTGGGTATTGAAAATTAAATAATCCCTTTTATGAATTAGGGAAAAAAACTGTAAATCAATTTTTAAATTTTTCAAAATATATTTTTCTTATATATGAGGACGTATGAAGAACAATAAATGTCATAAGTCAGGGATAAAAGAGTATATAACAAACACGCAGAAAATTAATTCTCCACAAAAATGTCAAAAGATCACCGATTATGCATAGTATTAGTATACCTAAGCGATTCGTTGAGGGCAGGCAGCACGAGATCATGATCGGCGTCGGTGCACCATAACTTGGTGGTGATGAAAATTTCGTCGCGGCTCTTAATCAGGCCGCGGGCCAACGCCTCCGCCACGGCTTGCCCAACAATTTCTTCTGTGCCGTATTCTGCCGCCGTATCGAAGTGGCGGTACCCGGCGGCGATAGCTTCGACGAGAGGTGGGAGCTGCTCCGCCAATGGAGCCGGAGATCCTCCGGTTCCCAAGCCTATTGCCGGCATCTTGTGGCCGGAGTTCAGCACCACTTCCGGGATTTCCACTTTATCCATAATCTTCAACTCGGAATTGAGTCAATTGGATAAGTCCTAGGGTTTTTGAGTGTGTATGTGTGGTGTCTGATTACTGTATTTTCATAGTCGAAGGGAATCAAAACTTTGAATTTTAGGTTTCTTGGAGAGGTTTGTGCATATGTCACGAAGGGTAGGCTCCATTGGAACGATTGCGACTCCCAACAAACAAAGATAGAGAGGTAAAGTCGATGCGGCCGTTTGACTTTTTTTGAATTTTAATATTTAATAAAAATTATTATAATAATTATATTCTACTCAATAACATTTACTATTACATATTTTGGTATCACTAACTTTGATTCCTAATTATTTTAAAATAATTGAAATGAGTTTGGGCCGTTAGTTGACTATCTAAATTAATGCGTTTTGATATACTAACGATCAGAAGTAATATTAATAGTTTAGAAAAATTTGAGAATCACAATTGAATAGGTTGAAACATGGGATATCAAAAGTGAATTAGTGATGAATTTAAAAGATCAAAAGTGAATTTATCTCAATTTCGACTATTTTTCAATCAAAATGGTCATTTTGTTGGTTTATACAGTCAAGACTAACTTTAATCGTTTTTAAAAAAATTAAAAATTAAATTGATAAAGTTGGAACCTGGGGTATAAGAAATAATGCAGTGACTATGGGATACCAAAAATGATATTTATGTCAAAAATTTAATAGAATTAGAATTTGAAATTATAATCATAATTATATATTTTTTTTTAAATTATTGGATGCTATATGTTAAAATTAAAAAATAATGAAATCAAAATAACAAAACAACTAAGCAGTGGAACATAAAAACAAACATCTATGTTTTATTATCTATATTTCTTCAATAAAGAAAAGGTTTTTATTCAATCTATCCACCTAAAATTTTATTAAGTCTCTATTTTAGAGTATCTCTACGCCCTAAGGTAGAAAATGAAATAGAGCTATGTTGTTTGTTGCTAACGGAGTCAAGAAACTGCGAACCATCTATTGTAGTAGTGTGTTTGGAGAAAGTTCGTAAAATCGATAACTTGGAATACTCGGCGACAAAGCGGTAAAAAAATGTGTGAACTTATGGGAGCTTAATTTGATTTCGGAAGCATGTTGGGGTTGATGGATTGCATAGTAATGACAATCGATTTGGAAATAGGTTTAAAAAAATCGAAATTGCACCGTGAGCACCCCTACATATTACAAGTCAAACAAATCTTTGTTGACTAATTATTATACATCTTCACACACTAATGCATATAAGAATATATATCTTTACTTTTATAACGGTAGTTTAATAAAAAAAGGATTTATTTGTCCTTAATAAATCAATACTAAGTCAATAAGGGATAAATATGACTTCTTTTTATTAAATTTTTTTGTCAATATCAATACATTCAATAAATTTTGACTAATAAATTAAACTACTTTATAGACAGAAAAACACAAAAAAACATTCAAATTTCAAGAGTTAGTGGAGCCTTAAATCTTAAATTTTTGTTAACTTCCTTCAAGAGATTTTGTTGGTTTTGAATTTTTACATTATTATAAATTGTATTTATTAATAAATTATACCATCTTGATAAATTGGCGTTATAAATCATATTTATTTAATTAATTTATATATATCTTATAGTATAAATATATATGTATATAATATATTTTGGATCAGTCAACTTTTTCAACCAAATTTAATCGATCGAAATGAGTCGATTCAATCATTGATTCGATTTTCAATGTATTGATCTATGTTAATAAAATGAGATAATTATCCTTTCCTTCCTCTAACATTTGATGTAATTATTGTAGGTCTTATGTGATTTGAAAAATTACATCTAACATCCATAAAAATTATTTCGTCTAATAAATAAGTCCTATCGTTGGTCAAAATTCACTAAATTTACTGATATTAATAAAAAAAAAACTAAATAAAAATAGATATTTACCCTCGATTGACTTATTACAAGTTAAACAATTTTTTTAACTAAACTACCTTATAACGGTGAAAATATACCTCATCATATGTAATAACGCTTGAACACCTATAAAGATAAATTTGATCATAAAAAAATTATTTAACATGCAATAAGTTAGCAATAAGTCAATTAATGATAAATATATTTTTTATTATTTTTGATAATATCAATAAATTCGGTGAATTTTTTGATTAGTGAAGGAATTTATTTATTAAAAAATACTAATGAAAGGATTAGATGTAATTTTTAATATTATAAAAAAATTATATATAATTATGGCAAATTTTGAGTGAAAAAATATGAAATTATCGGTAATAATATTACATTTTACGAAAGAGCGACGAAATTATCCATTTATTATGGAGTCTGACATTTCACAGAATCAATTTCCGAACTACACGCCTCCAGGAATTATGACGGGCCCCACTCCTGCAGCAGAATTATTCCCCCTCTCCTCCTCTTCGGTTATTTTTGGTACAATTCTTTCATTTTTGAACCAAAGCAGCCTCCGGACAAGAAGCAAAGTCGTGGTTCCGTTGTCGACCCCAATTTGCAAAGTCGCGAGAGAGAGACTGTAGCCCGTACATGCAGCCTCGATATATAAACCCCTCGAGAGCCGGAGAAGAATCAAAACCCTTGGGCTGAAAAAACTCTGCTCTAGCTCCCTGTGATTTTTGTGTAATTCTGTGTTCGAGAGGTGGAAAGGGGAAATGGCGGAGCAGTTGACGGAGGAGCAGATCGCTGAGTTCAAGGAAGCCTTCAGCCTCTTCGACAAGGATGGCGATGGTATGTGTGTGTGTGTGTGTGTGTGTGTGTTTTGATTAGTTTGTCTTGTTCATGTTTTATTAGTTCTGCTTAGTTTTTCGTGAATTTCTTCCCTGATGTTAGTCATTGTGCTAGAATCGATTTCATTGACTGATTCATTTACTTTGATGTGTGTGTAGTTGATTTAATTAACAATGAATTTCAAATAAAGTGGATCAAGCGGCTATGTGATACTGGTTTAAGTTCATTTAACTGATTAGAAAGAGGATAAAGATTAAATTTGACAATACTCATTACAAATTGCACGTATATTTACCGATTAAGTGATTAAAAGTAGAAAAATTATAAAATTAAGTTGTAAGACAACCATTGAATATTTAAAGAAAATAGATTTATAATGTATAAATAACATGAGATTGGGTGTGGATTTTATCCACGCCTAATGCGTTGACAAAATAATAATGATAGAAATTTCAAAAACTAAATTACTATTTTAATATTTAAAATAAAAATTATGGAAGAGGAGAGGACCTGTTCTAAATAAAATAAAAAATCTGGGGAGAGACGTTGATTTCATTCATGGAGTACACGCGTCTTCAATTTAGAAAAGGTAAATTACAACGACCTCTCCTGAAGTTTGTCATAATTACGAATTCTTCTTCTTGTTTGAAAAATTACAAATACCTTCTAGGTTTGATGAAATTATGTAATTCTTGAGTGGAGGTATGAAATTGTAAACTTTGTCATTACTGTATATATATATTTTTTTAAAATTAAAAACTTATTAAAAAAATGGGGTGGATGAAATTTTTTTAAAAATTATAAAAAAATTTCTTTGCTTGGTCCATAAAAAAATCACAAAATTTTAAAAATATATAAAATTATAATTTTTAATTCATAAGGGCATTTTGGTCAGTTCAGAACAAAAAATGGATGAAAATCTAACGGATTGGACTAATTGTTAGATAATCGTTAAAATCATGAGGTATTGATAATTTTTCAAACAATGAGGGGTATTTGTAATTATGTCAAACCTCATGGGAGAGTCCTTGTAATTTACCCTTTTAGAAAAAGAAAGAAAAAGATGCTAGAGGCAAAATTGAGGATGAATATGTCTTTGCAAAATAACAGAAACAAGAATGAATTGCATGGATGACAAGATACATGGAACTTTGTCTCTTGCAAAAACAATGCTAGATATTTTTGGTAAAGGAAAACAAAAAATGGAAACGAGGAATAATGACTCTCCTCAGGATGATACACGCTGTTTGTGTTGTAGTACTCATAACTTACGTAGGAAACCCGTTGCATATGCAGGTCAATCATGTGCCACATCCTATTATCAATGTGGTCTATAATCTAGATTAGGCAGATTTTTATTATTTGTTGTCTCATATGGCTATGTTTGTATTGGCTACAAGAAAAACTTGCTTGAGTTCATTTCTTTCCACATATTGCATTTTCTATTGGTTGACTTAGTTAGAGACGAGAGCAGGACGTGATCTAACAAACAAAACCACTCATCTAATGATCAGCTAAGACTCGAGAGTTTAAGTATGTAGGCCAATTCTAGTTGCAAAGTGAGGAACCCACTTGAAATTTGAAGCTTTGGGTCTTGTAAAAGACACGGTCCTCGATTGAATTTCCTTAAAGTAGGAGAAATGCACTCTCTAGATATATATATTTATGAAATTTGAAGTTAGATAGAATTCATAGCTCCATTAACACTCGTCACTCTATAGAATTGAATGGTTCCAGTAGCATATTGGTCAGTTTGGCACCCAGAGAATTCTTGAAAGATCAAATGTCTATGTTCGGCTTTATTTTTGGGCTGTCTGAACCCGCCCGATCTTTGGCCTTATTTATGCCACACACACTCTGTTCAAGGAGTCTTTTGTGATCGAATCCATCCTTTTGTTATTTTGCAAAGATAGAAGCACAGTCCAGCCCACTTTTTCCTTTCACATCTTTTTGCTTTTCTCTTTTCTAAATGGAAAAGACGCTAATGGAATCAATGGCTTTTTAATTTTCTAAAGGGTCCTATTATTATTTTTTAAAATATTAAAATAGCAATTTACTGTTTTGATTACAAGGTAGGCATGGATTTATTTCCTTGTTCTTTTTTTTTTTTTATAAATAATCTTTTCTCGTTCAATGTAGAATGTTTCTTTTTAACTACTCAATTTGTTCTTGATCAATGAAATTATCTTTTTTTATCATCACAATTTAATGCATATGGATTTGCATTGAACGATTCTTTTTAACTACTTAATTTGTTCTTGATCAATTAAATTATCTTTTTTTATCATCACAATTAATGCATATGGATTTGTGATCATAATATCCGAAGAACTTGAAGCATGTGAGTGTTATATGTCTGCCATTAACCTGAAGAAGTCCAACCACTTGGACTTTGCACCTCAGTGTAGTTAACTCATAATTGTCTTTTCCTTGTGCACATTAGAATTTCTATGCGTATTTGAGTTGATTGATTAATACTAAAAAGAAAAGTCACTGTCACACTTGAAGATCAATTTCTTAACTACATAAGCAGACAGATGATTGGGTTTGTGCATGATCAGAAAAATATTCGTTCTGCCAACAAATGACCACATATAAAAATAAACAAACAAACCCAATAATTTTCTTGGTAAGAACTTGTAAATGGCATTACATGCAAACTTGTATTTTGTGCTACTGGACGTTTATCTCTGCAATGCTATATTGTTTCACATGTTAGTGTCAAATAATATTTTTATAGGTTGTATCACAACTAAGGAGCTGGGAACGGTTATGAGGTCACTTGGACAGAATCCTACTGAAGCTGAACTTCAAGATATGATCAATGAAGTTGACGCCGATCAAAATGGTACCATTGACTTTCCTGAATTCTTGAATTTGATGGCTCGGAAAATGAAGGTAAGTTTGATTCTAACCCTATTCGTTCTACTTTTACTTTAGAACTTAATAACACTATGGACAAAACCAACCTTTTCCTTTTTCTGATGTTTGCTTGGGGTAACTTTTATTTGAACGTCCCTGGAAAAAACTTATCATTTGCATGGAAGGCATATCGGGCATAGATATGTTACTAGTCCTGCTGAATCTTGAAGAGTCAATCAATAATATAAGTAACATGGTCAATATGGTGTCTATCTAGAAGTGTATACAGATCTGCCTAGTAAATGTCCTTTATTTGTGAAGGATGCCGATTCAGAGGAGGAACTTAAAGAAGCTTTCAAGGTCTTCGACAAAGATCAAAATGGCTTCATTTCTGCTGCAGAGGTATCCTCTTCTTGTTTTACCCTCTTGATTCCAACCTAGCTGTTTGCCTTTAGAACACGGTTTTTGGCTGCCGATACTTGTGCTTGTCCATTTACAATTTCATACGCCTGTGTATGAAAAATTTCACAGCTCCGCCATGTGATGACAAACCTTGGGGAGAAGCTGACGGACGAGGAGGTTGATGAGATGATACGTGAAGCCGATGTGGATGGTGATGGGCAAGTGAATTACGAGGAATTTGTGAGAATGATGCTTGCTAAGTGATTGTGTGAGAGCTATTCTGAATAGAGAGTTAATATAGGTTGATAGGGGTAGTAGTATCCTGTATTCAGAGTTACGTTTTCTCTGGACTGCCATTTGGTACTCCCAAGTGTTGTGGATCTCTATGAGCTTCAGTATTTCGCGAAGTTTGAAATCATAATTCTCTCTCTATTATGGCTGCTTGAACACACATCTTGCTCTTCTCATCCTTCGATGTTCCTTCACGATCCCCACTCATCCTCCCAAGTTATATACAAGTGTAACTTACATGAAAATATAGGCGTCTGCCGTAACTTGGCATCATTTATGTTGAGGATGTATTACCCTGTAACTATTAGATGTACACAATTATTTTGATAGATCGAGTGCAGCCAACTATTAAGAAAGCTTATTAGGGACCTGAAATCCCTTTGTAAAAAGTAGTAGTCTATATTAAGCGGCGTTCATGGGTGGCCTAAATGACATTCATATAAGACTTTTCAGACCGGACTATACAAAATCAAATAAAGACCAGCTGCCCGAGAAGGGATTGGTGGCTTTTTGTTCCTATAGGCCAAAACCCGGCAGGAGGAGGATCCCTCATCACCTGTGGGAATTCCGCAACCTTTATCCGCAACCAACTCCAACCTCTGTGAAGGATTGGGGGATTCCCACTTCAAGAAATAATCCTTCCACCTCTCTAATTGAAAACGTCAATTTCAATTCCAACTACACCTCTAATTTCTTGCTTGGACCGTCAAATTTTGAACTGCAGTTTTACTCTTAATTTCACTCATTTGTACTCTCATGTTTTATTATCATTTATTTTATTATTTTGTACTTCAATTAGACCCGAGCACTATTTTTATCACATCAAGTACAATGCCGTCATTATATGATACCAACGCTGTTTCTGTGAACTCATAAATGTCAAAAGTGTTGAGTAAAATTTCTAAAATATAAGGTTATAAAATTAAAAAAATAAACAAGATGTAAAGAACTTATAAGTTCTTTCTGAAAAAAATAAAGAATTTTCTACGTATATTTAAAATCTCAACAAACTTCTTCAAATTTTATCATATTATTAAAAAAATATCATTTCTAACCTCTTATAAGTTTCATAATATCTTTTATCAATACATTTTAAAATGTAATTTTTAAAATAGAACATAACATATTACAAACTCTAAAAATACCTTATAAAATTGTAAAATATCTTAAATAAGTTAAACCAAACACCTTTGAACTTTAAAATATTATTTCTTGTATGTATTGCCTATCAACACACAGCCTAAATTATTTCTGTTACCTATCTTTTTCCACAACCATTTTGTTTCTATTGCAGATCCGCTTGCTTACATCAATTGATTGCATTGAAATCAATTATCCCACTCAATATCTTACCTTTCTTCATTTTGAAAGCCCCCAAATGATGGGTAAATTGTAACAAGGCCCACCCTCTGGAATAAGACTCAAAATTTGCATTTTGGTCCCTAAAAGCTCAAGGGCAAAATAGGAACTTGATATTTTTACCTTATATATATTTTTTCATATTAATATGATTAATTCGGTTTTTATCGACACGTGTCCGAGCTAAAATTTTTAATAGTAAATAAATTTGTATCTCATTTTCATATATCACTAAATAAAACATAATATTGCATAATCAGTTCCACATTTAATCACATATATGAAGTAAATGAGGTCTGAAAGTTTACTCCTAGAATAAAATCTAGACAATACACTATAAAAATAAATCTAGTTAATTATTAATACATAATCACCCATCTTCAAATGTGACAAAATGGAAGAATATTTTTAGCTCACATCGGATTTGGTCAAATCGAATCAATCACACAAGTGTATATAATTTTTATTGATTATCTTTGTACTATACACTGATCACATTACAAGTATACTGTATAATTGATTAACGTTTAATTGATCAACTCAATTCACAGATCAAATTTTCTATTACAAAGTTTATTCCATCTTTTATTCTATTTAACATATACATATATGTCGTGTAAATTTTTTTTTTCACAAAAATAAATTATATAATATCAGCCTTATACACATAAAATGAGTATGTTGAAGGTACGTATTAGAAGATCATTGAATAAATTAAGATTGCAATAGAAAATTCAATCCGCTCAATTTGAGCTAAAATTTCCCAAGAATGGAGTAGAATTAAAGTACATGATTTTCATTAAAATTTCCCAAGAATGGAGTAGAATTAAAGTACATGATTTTCATTCCCCACTCATAATGCAACTCCCTCTTTTACACTATTCTTGCTCATCTCATCACTAGAAACTGATGAATCACGTTATTATCAATTATTTAAGAAATAAAGAGAGAGAGAAAGGAAATTCTATCCCAGATCGATTTTGACGGGCTCAGCTAATTATATGATGAATGCAATATATTTATCGTCATGATAATTATATTACACTTATTTTAAATTAATTTGGTTCAATCGTACTTGATTTGAATTTGAATTTTTTGAGAGATAGAAACACATAACACAAGTGTAAGAATTTAATGATGAAAAAACTCAAAAAAGGGTTATTATTTATATATAATTAGTACTATTGATCAGTAAGAGAGGATGCATTCCCGGTAGAATGCGGCGGAGAGTTCTTGTGATTGTGCATCCAAACTTTGAACACTTTCCTACTGATCCCAACCCCTCTGCAGAATCTCTCAATCTCGTCTTCTTCATCCTTCCTCTGCAACTTCCACCCCAACTTCTCCGCAAACCCCAGCATTTTCTCCTTCTGCTCCGCCGTGAACTTTGTTCTGAACCTCTTCTTGCTGCCCCGTTCCGACGACTCCGGCGAGTACGCCATTCCTGTCACTTGCTGCCGCCCTGATCCGCCGCTGGCATATTCTATGATGATATCGGCAGCCGCTTCGTGGGCTTGGCTCCGGATGACTTTGCGGTGGAAGTTGCGGTGGCAGCCGCATGCAGCGCAGTTGAGGCCGCCGCCGGGGACCGTGTCGTCCAGGGTGAACTCTCCGCAGCCGTCGGTAGCGTAGCTGCCGAGGCTGGCTGCATGGTTTCTCAAGCATTCTCTATATATGTCGTTGCTGCTATCTCCCTCCATCTCTCTCTCTCTCTCTCTCTCTCTCTCTCTCTCTATCTCTCTATCTCTCTCAATCTCTCCCGTTCTTGAAATTTAAAGACAGTGGAGGACAAAAACGTGGTAGCAATGAAATACACTGTGCTCTTTGTTGACCTAAGGAACTTGGGTTCATCTCGATGGATGGTGAGGATTTATTGGGAGGGATGGATGAATGATGTCTGTAGAAGAGACACAATTTCATGTACATAGTAAATTATATTTTTATTACATGATCCTATGATTATTTGTAACGACAAATCGACAATTGACAGCAAGATTTGCATTTTCTTTCTTTGGGAAAAAAAATGAGGTTTGAGAGAACAATATCTTGGGAAAATATGGAACAATGTGAGGGGTGTATAGATGTTGTATGGGGTTGTGGCTACATTACAGCCACGGTTTTTGATATTTGTACCAAAGTGATAAGTTTAAAAATGTCATGGACCCATAACCCCATGGGAACTTTTATTGTTAGTTGATGTTTGTTTCTTACACTTTGTCCATGAGCTTGGACTCCATGTTATAAATATAATATATAACACTAACATCTCTTAAGATTTAAGGGAAACTTTTAATCTCAAGTCAAGTTTGATCGAATTAAACTAATTATATAACAAGTATAAATACACTTACAACGTGATTGATGTATAATTTAGAAAAAACAGCCTATCATATGACAAGCCTGTTTGACCAGACCTGATTTGGATAAGAATTTTCCATAATATTAAATCTAATGAAAAATCTTACTCAAACCAGGATTGATTGAACCAAACCAATCACAAAGCAAGTGTAATATGTTTGTCATGCGATTGATCACTTTTTCTAAATTATATACTAATCACACAAGTGTATTGAACTTGTCATATAATTGATTAAGATCCCACCAAACCGGTCTGGATTAGAATTTTTCTTAAATCCAAATATATATATATTTTTTTTTACCCTTTTCAAAATTATAAGTAGACCATTTGACATTGTATTTATACGCACAAGTACACTTATTCAGTGTCAACAGTTTACACTAACGCCTACTTGCAAGTGTATCAGTGATTTTGTATGAGATGTTTGTATACTTAAATCTAATTTTGGGAAGTGTTACCGAAATTTATCCTTCTAATTAATATAAGGATTTAGATGACTTCCTCTGAAATAGTATTTAATTATACTTTATTTTCTTTTTAAAATCTAGAAATTACATGAATTGAGAGCAAAACTCTGGTTTCAGCCATTAGAAAAAAATAATTATTGGCTATAATTTTAATAGTCATGGATCAAAAATTATGGTAAATAAGTTTTATTGACCACAATTAAATAAAACCGTTGCAAAAATATAGATTTTTTATTAAGAAAAGTTAAAGTCATGACAAATGTTTTAGCCACCCTCGCAGATACCACGTCCAACAACCGTTGTATGGCCGTGGTCAATGACTATTTACTACAATTTTTTTTATTTTTAACCATGTCAATCAGGCATGATTAAATATTGTATTTTTTCTAGGGAGCTGAGTTTAACTTGATTTGCTGGTAAAACTTTAAATATTCGAAAAAATGACTAATGGAAATTGTATGATTTTGGCATTGTACATAATGATTCATCCAATGATATTGTTTTAACATATAATTTGTCACTCTTTTTATATTATACATCAATCATATGATAAATGTAATTTAGATCATATGAAACTATGTGTTAGCTGAAACTGGAGTTATAATCTAAACCAACGTGGTGTTTAGGCTAATAATTGTGTAAAGTTTAAATCTTTGATTCACTAATATATGGATTGTTGACATGAAGAATTATTGACTTGCAAAAATCCAATGAATCAAATCCCAATTAATACACATCAAGCTTAAAGCTAAAATGTTGTGGATTTGAGTGCTATGAATGTAGGTGTATGTTACTGTTATACTTTCCTCTTTCGAAGTTTAGTGTAATTATACATAAATTTCCTGTGGTTTGAGAAATTACATCTAGCACTTCTAACAAATAAGTTCCTCCGTTATGTAAGATTCACCGAATTTGTTGATATTAACAAAAAAAAAACTAAATAAAAATTAATATTTACCATTAATTGACTTAAAACTGACTTATTGCATGTCAAATATAGATTTATGTTTAATTTTTTTGTTAATATTAGTAAATTTGATGAATTTTAATTAACGGAAGGACTTATTTGTTAGACGAAAACAAACCTCAAAGGTGCTAGATGTAATTTCTCAAACCACATGGAGTTTACGTGTAATTACACCAAACCTCAGGAGAGCGAAGTGTAATTATCTCTTATAATAATTTTTTATTTATTTGTCACATTTAAATATATTTGTTAATTTAAATTATCGACGTAATAATTAAATTAATTTTCAAGTTTAAACATTAAATAATATAATAAATCACATAAATATATATATATAATATATACATATATATATATATATACATATATATATATATATTACATATATATATATATATATACATGAAGCTTGTAAAAATTTAAAAAAAAAATGGTTTTTCGAGAGGCCATTAAGAGAGAGATTATATCTTATAAAAAGAGGAAGAGATCTCAAATGTGTTGTGTAAAAAACTAAAATAAAATTACATGTAAGTTATAATTATAATAATGTCGGCAATAATTAAATAATAATAATAATAATAATAATTGTCCCTCAGAAATGGACATGACACATGAAGAGAGGAATGGAATTTGGTGCAAAACCAATGTATCTTTGGTAATTGCCATTAATTATTGGTTTGAGGAACTAAGAGAAAGATCAGTCAGCTCTGTCCCAGTTCATGCATGAACACTAATTATTCTCTCTACTCTCTACTATTTTATTTTTACTTTCTCTCCCTCAACAAAATTCTTACTCGAACCCGACTCAATTATATAGTAAGTACAATACACTTATTATGTGATTGATGTACACTTTAAAAGAAGTGATGTGATTTGATTGGTTCGGTCGAATCAAGTCCGGATAAAAAAATTCCTCATTACCCACGTTTTTTCACTACCTACCCACGCCTTTTAAATTACACTTTTCTACTTGAACTATTTTTTATTTACATTTTGTCAACCAAAGTATACGAGATTTGCACTTTGTCATCCCATATCACTTTTTGGTGAAAAAATGCACTAGAAAGTGATAGATGCGTGATACACCATTTTTTCACGGACAAAAAGATCGATTCTAAAATATTCCTTATTGACAAGTCTTTGGTTTTTGTTTGAAGAGGATGAATTTATCCTAGAATTTTTCTCAAAATTGATGTTTTTGTACTTAGAGAATAGTATATGCCACGCATTTGATCACTTTTATGTGGAATTTTCCACTTGAAAGTGGTCTGTGGTGGCAAAATATAAATTTTTTGTACTGAATGGAAATTTATAACAAAAGATAATTTAAATGAAGAAAATGTACAAAACGCCGTAGTTCGATGGAATAGTATAGTATAATTTACCCTTCATCATATATTAGTCTATGTCATACTCAAATGAACGTGCACAATAATATAAATTTCATATTTTAAATTTAAAAAAAAATTAGAGAAAAAAACAAATTGGAAAGAATAATTTATAATAAAATGAAAGTATATATTAAGATAGATAAGGAAAAGTGATGAGTTGCATAACATCACATATACATAATGTATGAGTCATGCACCAATAGCATTTCTGACCCATCACCAGTATGGACATAACTCAATAATAATACACCACATTGGGAACACACCAAAAATATTATAAATTTACATTACTCATAGGATTAATTGCATTTTTAGTCCCCTAATTTAAATTATTTGATGTTTTTGTTTTTTAATCTTCTAGGATAGAATCTTTGTCCAGTATTGTTTTTTTAATTTTCATTATTTTAATCATGATTTCATTTAGTTCACCCTTTTCGGGTGAAAAAATATTCTCAAGTTACTTTTAAGAGTAAATTATAATGGGCTCCTACCAATAAATACCAACTCGTTGTTTAAAAAATTAGAAATACCTCCTTCAAATTATAAATACCCTAACAAATACCCTCCTGTAATGAGTTGTCACAAGAGGGGTACTTATTAGGGTATTTTTAATTTCTGGGGATATTTATAATTTTTCAAACAATAAGGGGTATTTGCAATTATCAAAAATCTTAGGGGAGCATGTTGTAATTTACCCTACTTTTAAATATTGGGGCTATTGTTCTTATTGGTTCATATTTGTCAGTATTTTTGTTATTTAAATTTGTAGGGTAGTATTTTGGTCTTACATCTTTTTCATATTTGTGGGTTTAGTCATCTTTTTTGTTAGAAGTTCAGTACCCTTCTTGCCTGTGAAGTTGTGATGGAAATAACTTGTAAATATAGTTATCTAATAAAACTTTCAAAATAGAACTTGGCGGGAAAGTTGGAGGGAATGAAATTTAATATATATATATATATATATACTTGGCACGTGCTCGTGTTTGAAACGAAATAAATAAATTTTTATTTAATTTGTGAAAATTAAAATTATGAATTTTCTGGCAGAAAATTGAAGAATTGTGACTGTAACTTTTCTTTTGAAAAGTTATGCACCTTTTTCTGCAGAATGTCAACCATTGCAATGGTTGAAAATAGTTGTACAGCTTTTCTGCATAACTAACAAAAAGGTTGTGAATTCAAGCATTGCAATGATTCGAAACATGTTCGAAATATCTATAAATATCGAGTGTCAGATGTCACCTATCATCCTTGAATTCTGTACTAAAAAATACTAGTTTTCTATCTGTTTTTGGTATAAGTTTTTCGAAATTGCTATTCGCAGACTTCAGGGGCTTGTTGTATCCTAAAAGTGAATTGCTATATAAACCCGATAGCAACTTATAGTGCGGGCAATTATCACTTTAAGAAAAGCTTGTCTTGTCCACGCTTCAAGCCTAAATTCTTTTGCTTCTTTTTTATTCATTATTTTCCTAACAAGGTGAACTTCGACGAAAAAATGGCTGAAATTTCAAAAATTAAAAAGATATAGAACTAAAATGTTATCGTAAAAACTTAAAAGACAAAAGTATCAAATGACCCATGTTACAGGATCAAAAAATACATTTAATCCATATACCACCGTACACATATACTCCTCTCTTAAAAAACCAACTACTTTGAAAGATAATATTAACAAAAATCAAGTAAATATCAGAATTACTGCTACTTATATATATTGAATGACTTTTTTAAATTTAAATAATTACAAGAACTGTTTATAATTAATAGTTTTCATTCCTAATGATTCATGAGGGAAATCCAACATATAAATTTGTCAATACACAAAGACAACAAATATAGTACTATCATTAAATAACAATTATATTTATCCTGTAGTTGTCGCTTTATATGTATATGTCATTCTTATAAACTACAAATAATGAGATTAGGACATGATTCAAATTATTACAATTAATTAAACTGCAAAAATTATAAAACGGGGAAACAAAATTTATCGTCATTTAATATATATTTTTAATCATAATTTTAATACTTCAAACATAACCCTTTGCTAGTAATATTATTTGGGAAAAATGCAAGCAACCCTTTTGATATTACAAAAGAGCAAATTACCCCTTATGGAAAAAAAAAAGTAATTTACCTCCATGTATTTTAAAAAATACAATAATTTATCCCCTTATATTTTTCAAAATGAAATCATTTACCTCCTTAGACAGGAAGGTAAATTGCTTCATTTTTAATAATACAGGGGTGTAAATTGCTATTATTTTTTCATAGAGCGGTAATTTGTTCATTTGCAATATCATAGGGAAGTAAATTGCATTATACCTGAAATTATTCTGTGGTAAATATTAAAAATCCTACCAGATCATTATAGATTAGCTTAAATGCATTTTTGGAGCTCCTTTCTTTTTATATTAGTATAGATATAGAGTAATGATTCATACGAGAATTATACTGCCATCTCCTAAGATTTATTTTAATTATAAATAAATTCTTTGAGGTCTAAAAATTTATATGTATCTAGTAACTAAATTTATTGATATTAACAAAAAAAAAAAGAATGAAAATTCATATTTAGTCTCAATTGACTTGTTGATAATATTGTAGGTCAAATAATTTTTTTTTCTGATCAAACTATCTTTATACATTTTCACATACTAATATATGTGGGGAGGTACATTTTCTCCCTTATGAGGGTAGTTTGGTTATAAAAAATTTGTTTGACCTGCAATAAATTAGTAATAAGTGAGTTCAGGATAAATATGAACTTTCATTTAACCTTTTTGCTAATATCAACAAATCCCATAAATTTAACTAACTTCGGCGATCTAATTTTTGGACGGAAACAAATTTCAAAAATACCATATATAATTTCTCTAACCACAGGGAGTCAACGTGTAATTACACTACACCTCATGGGAGGATGGTGTAAATATCCCTTTACACTTTCTTTATTTCATTTGAGAATCTTTAAATTTTTTTTCCAAGAGTATAAGTATTGACGTAACCAGCATGATTGCAAACGAGAAATTTGAGTAACATATAAGATCAAAAACACATCACTAGGGATTTAAGGTCATTAAAAAATTCCATAAATCACTCAAAATTTTCATTCGCAATCGATATAGAAGGTGTGTCTGCATCATGTACAAAACACAAAAGATGAGTAGAGGGGAGAAAGAAAAGAAAGAAAGTAGAGGGGGGTAATGGGGAGGGGAGGATGATAGTGGAGAAGTGTGTGTAAAATATCCGAGTTTGAAGAGCATTAGTTTGTCTCCTATTTAGCAGCCATTATAATGCAGCAAACACATGCGATTCCATCGTACAGTTTTATAAGGGGAGTACAACATCTAGTGCGTGGGTCTGCCCCTTTTGCCCACTTGCAAATTCTTCAACCCTATTATTATTATATGATTAATCATTTTTTATATAATTCTGCCTTCTTTTTTTTTTATTAATATTCACGTATCCAACACAAGCTCACGTTCAAAGTTTTTGAATGCAAGACATTTAATAGAAAAGTCTTGTGGATGAATCATTGGATTGTCCCTCTAGAGACTTTATAAAATTGTGTTCTTGATCAAGGGAATTGATAGGAGATGTGAGTCATAACGACATGCATTGAGTTGATCAAACGGATTAATTATGAATTTTGAATTAGGGTTGATGATGGGTCGGGATAAATAGAGTCCTACCCTGGATTTGCGACATCTAGCGCACGCGTCTCTGCCCCATTTGCCCACTTATAATAATAAATTAAAATTTTATATATAACTAAACTATTTATGTATGTGTATATATATATATACACTAATATAAAAGAGAAATTTCTTTTCTCACTCAAACAACGATTTATGATCCCGTGATATCAATCTTTTTGTTATGTCGATAATATCCCTGAATTGCTTTTCTTTTCCTTCTTTATTTTCTTTTTCAAATATAAAATATTATTTATCTCGAGTTCGTCCCAACCAATCAAAAGCTTGTCTTGTTTTAAATTGATAGTGATAACATGTCGATCCATTATGAAAAAATACTGCTACTTATAAATAAGTTAATAATAATTTAGATAGGAATAATGGTAAAAATAGTTTAAATTAAAAAATACATATAAACAAACTTTTTCACTGTTTCAAAAATTGAAAACTGAGAACAAAAACGCAATCAAACAAGGGCACCCCTAGCTCTTGCGCTTCAAATTTTCAAGTTGTGATGATAATATGACCGAATTGCGTGAATTAACTCAAATTTTCAAACCATACAATAGGCCAAGCGTCGTGTTTCGACTATGACCACACTACGAGAGCACCTCTCATCACACGGGCCAACAATCCCCTCCCCAGTAATTACGACGAGAGTAATTATTGCCACACAGATCAACAAAACTTCACATTTACGAATCAGTAAAGATAATCGATCACGGTTAGTACTACATGAAGTCTTCCTACATGATCTGTATGCTCATCCCTAGACCATGTTACAACAACAACAATAACAACAACATCACCTGCCCAATCCCAAGCCCAGTAACCAATGAATGGACGAACATGTAGCGATCGACGAAAAATACCTTCGCTTTATTTCTGGTAACGTACTTGGGGACATGTCCTGTATCTCAGCTGCTGTGGGTATTGCACAAATACTCTCTTATAATCCAGCGATTCGGCTAAAAGACTCCAAAAAATGTGGCGATTGCAAAAACTAAGAATAAAGCTCCTCCAATGTATCCGACCTGATTCAAAAACGACTGTTAGAATCCAAGACAAAGCGTGCCACAATTTCTTCCACGAAGGGCTCTTTTAGTTGTTTTAATTTACCAGCTTTTCAGAAATGTATTTGGAAAGAAATGCGCCTCCGAGTATAGCGATAGACGTCGCGAGCAGGTGGCCCACGATGGCTCCACTCGCAACCCCCCATGGGGACTGTAGAACAGAACCCGGTAAAAATCTTCATTATAGCACAAATATGTGAAGAAGAGAACGGCAAAAATTTTCTGCCAAGACGTGCAGAGGCTAACACGTACCTGTGCTGCACCCAGAGCTATTGTAGCCAGCATTGATCGGTCTCCCCATTCCTAAAAGCATATAGTAAAATGTGAATGCAGGGTTCGTTCTCTATAACAGCAGTAGACATAGAAATGAGATTGCAAAAACCAAGTGAAATGGCAAAATCATAAAGAAATGACTGAAGAAAAAGACGAGTAAAAGAATAACTTAAGCTTAGAGCAAAAGCCCAACATCGTTGGACTGTGGAGCGTAACCCTTCACTACACTTTTGTCCAGCTTTCATGGATCGAAAACACTATGATTGGACGTAGGAGGAATTCATTCTGACCCAAATAAATCTTTAAGACCTTGCATTTTCGTTTTCTTATCTTATTTCTCATGAGAGATATTTTGTGTTTCCAATTCCGAATATGGATCTTTCAAAAGACATCCATAATACCGAGAATGGGAACAAATGCTTATGTTGTTCGCTTCACAGCCAACAAGCAGGACATTTCTGGCAATAGTTTTGCTTTACACGGGCGACCATGATCCCCTGTCCTTACACTTATTCCAAACTCAATAATAACCTAGACTATGGATATTGCTATATAAGTTATCTGATTCACCTAAATTTTGGGTTAACAGAAACACATTCTTTCCAGTGTTGGACAGTTTCAAGATTTTTACATGTTTTGACAAGTATTTCCGAAATAAAGGTTCAAGTGTAGGTCAAGTACTTAAGCACTCAATCAACAAGAAGTGGCAGATTTCAACAGAGTTATGGAAGGCCGACGAGGATTGAGCAATGTTGGTCTGCAAGACTGACATTGACAATTGCCAAGGGCAAACAACTGGATAATGAACTGATCATGATAAATGCTAAAACTTGTGATTAGAATAGTACTACTGTCTTCATTGTCTAAAGGTTAGAAAGAGTATCCGGCCGGTGAGATGGTTGAATTAGTCTCAATTCGAATTACTTAAGCACAAATTAATATCGTCAATGCAATATTATAGAAAAGACATCCTCAGAAATTTAATTATCATTTCCACTGGAATAGAACAAATGCTTACAGCAAAAAAAACAAGGCTGAATGACTTCCAGAGAACTTCGAGGGGATTGGAAAGCCGTTTCGACACCTGTGAGGGCACAGATAGTGAAAAACACAATACAGTATGCAGACAACAAAATCTTGCTTAGAGTAAGAGAGACTGACAAGAGTATAGAGAGAATTAAAAAAAAACGCCTTGAAACTCTTTAGAACACAGAAAAAGAAATCTCGTAAATAAAGAACTATCCATGAGAAAAGCGACGAGAAGATCACCTTTTCCTTCACAAGCTCTTCAGCTTCAACAAATTCATCAGATTCCTGGTTGCCCTGTTCACCAGTTTTAGCTACTGTTGATGGAATATCCCATGCATCCTTAATGGATTTAAGACCAAAGAACATCAAAAGGGTTACGGCTGCATATTCCCCAATTGGCAAGGCTGTCCATAGATTGACAAACTATCAGAAACGTTGTTTCAAGAAGAGAAAGTTGACAATCAAAGAGAATCGATGGCAAGAACTACTACTTACTTGTTTGAAATTGAGAAGGAACAGAATGAAAGATCAGACCAATTAAACAGACAAGATAGTCATAAGCGAAAGTGCACCCATCGAACCCAGAAGCACCTACACATAGGTAACAACAGTAAGAGCAATCCCCAATTTGTTTATATCAGAATAACATGGAGAATGTTATTTATTGACCTTAAGTTGCATAATTCAACCAAACATCTAAAGGAACAGCTAAAACAAGTGAACTATGAATAATAACTCAAAAGCACCTATACGCATGTGAGCATGTACAAAATGGGAGGACAGTTCCAAATTATTGACATTGCTCGCCTAAAGGTGAATATGAAGCACTTAAAAAAGCAGTTAACTAGTTGGGGATTGAAGACTCGAGTCGTCCCCTCAAGCCCAAGCCACTACCTCACGGTTGTTGAGCTCCAGAAAACCATCCATCAACTATTTTCAATAACCATTAATCATTAACCAGTGCTAACCAATGCACAACTAATGCCTTCTCTTTTCAATTTCCAGTTTTAAAGCAACTACTAGACCAAATTTGGGGCAGCCCAGCAGTGTATTGACTTGCCATCTTCAAGTATTCTATACAAACTGATATGAATCATAAACAGCGTAATTCAGCTATAGCATTGAAGCTATATACTACTATATGCATATATGAACTGCGAGGGCATTCATGGTAGACAATTCAATGGAGTAAACAACTTTTATGTATCACAGACTGAGCATGAAGGAGTTGCTCAGCGTGCAAAAATAACTTGAACAGTGAATTTTGAGAAAGGAAATCACTCATAAGAAGCATCCAGAAGCACTAAAGACAAATATAGTGGCAACTTAATGGGAGCAAATGTTTAGCACCAAAGATATAAGATGAATGTAAAACGGCACGTGAGAGAACGAGGGAGCCCCTTTCTCTCTTTTCTTGTTGTGGGTGGATGGGGAGCGCAGTGGTGTCCTATGAGCAGCCAACTTGGATCAGTCTTGCAAGATCTCTAGAGAAGGTAATGGTTATCATAAGTGTGTGATATAGCTATTGTCATCAAGTTTCACATCAGCAGCAGTATCTGAATGACATAGATTGCCATAGTGTTCTTCAGGGAAATGTACTAGAGAAGGTCTTTGGATCTACTTTTGACATGATATTTAACATTCGGTTCAACCAACCCGAGCACGTTCTTGTTTCTTGTTTTGATTGGTGTCTGGTGACTTTTATTTCTTTGCCACATCAGTGGATTTCTGTTTGCACAATGGGTCCTTTGTCATCATTGGCCACACCACATATATTTGATACATGAACTGAGTGATCATCTCCTATAATTGACCACATTATTAAAGGCCTATCATACCTCAGGAGCATTATTTTTATCAGGTCAAGCATCCACAGCATTATACATGGGGCCCAGTTGTAACATAAAGAACCAGGAAATGTAAAAATTCTCCAGATTAAGAAAAGTTGCTATCTGCCTGCCCAGGATTCCAAAGCTAATTTCCTGACTACCTTTGTAATATAAGTTTGAGCTATAGGCACAGAAGCATGACAAAATGTGAAAACCATTGCTCTCATAAGATCAATAACCAGAAGCATCTCAGATGCATCTGAGACTCAACTTGAATCCTATGAATATGTAGATTAAGTGAAAGACAAAACATACATTAGCAGAAGCAGAAACCTGGAGAAAAGCACATATATGGGTATCTGAGTGAGGTTCATACCAGCACTTTCTTGTATTGCATGGCCAAGAGTGCAGCAATGAAGAAAGTCTGTTAAATCAAAGCAAAATTTTAGCAAAATTTAAAGCTGACAAGATCATCCCTCTTAAACAAAAATCTCACATGATAAACTAATCAAACAGAGCCCAGCAATTACTAACAGCAAGATGGATAAAGATAATGGCTTACATGCAAGCATTTGTACACGAATATATGTATACTCACAGGTTGAGTAGTCCAATGCTATAAGAGTCTTCTCAAGACAACAGAAACAAGTTTTAAATGGACACTCAGGAACATATAGAGATGCTAGTCCTAGTGGGCATCCAAAATAAAATGTTTACATATGTAAAGGAGTGACAATTTCCCAGCTTGCTTTAGAGAAAAGCAAATGAAGTCCTAAGCTTATTATTAGTGACGGAGATCAAACTAACATAGACATATCTCAATTTGGAAAATTCTGAAGTGTGCGTTAAAATCTTATGACTTATTCTAGTTAAAAGTAATTAGGAAATATGCACTTGTAGGCAGGAAAATGTGGATGATAGGGACATGCTTAATGCTTATATGCACGCCACATGTGAATGCAAAGCAGCTATTTCTGCAATATTTTACCTTGTCTCCGATTTCAGAAACAAATATCAAAGAGAATGCAGCAGTAAAGCCTGATTTTGCAAGCGCCGGCAAGAGTGATGAAGGACCTTTTGTGAAGACAACCAGTAAAAAAACCAAAGCACATGCACACAGCACAAGTGATATAGAGACAGGATAAGGGATTCGAGCAGGAGGTGGTTCACTGGCACTGCCATGACAAATTTATGTTAGTTAGGACAGTATCCAAAATTTCTAATTGTTCCAGCAGCAAATTATGAAATATACAAGAGACAATCTCACAAGATTAATAGAAGATAGCACATTAGTATCTAAAGATTCAAAAATTATTTCTTATAAACCTGAAATAAATCTCAAATGAATTTCATGGAACTTGTTCATAGTTGGTTCTCATAGTTGATACTCTCTTCTTTTTTCTCTACTTTTCTTTTTTCTATTTTGAGGTTGGACTGGGAGTGGAGTGGATATGAGACTTCATATATGAAAATTGAGAACAAGGAATGGAAAAGTAAATGTCATTTTTCTTATCCATGTATGGTTTTATTATCATCACTCCAAACATGAGGGGGTATACCTGTATTTACACCAAATCTAGGGAGGTCCCTGTAGTTAGCACTAGCTTATGATGTCAGATTGTTATGATGTGATGTGATGAGCATGTTGGATTATATATATATATATATATATATATATATAATATATGGCATACAATCTAGATGAGGCATAGCTAAATGACTGGCAAGGGGGAACAGATTCTTGGAAGCCCTCAGTGCAACCAAATGCTGGCCATATCATCTGGATGAGAAGAATGAAACCTTAATTGCAACCAAATGGTGGCCTTATAAAATTGATGAGAAGAATGCCGTTTCAATTGAGATTTAGAACAACTTTTCAAATCACCGTCACATTAACTCACTCAAATTCAGGTCTTCTTAGTAAAGCTTTTCCCCAACTTCCTAATAGTTATATGTCAAAGTCCACCTATATTGAATTCTACCTTTATGTCAAGAACCAAGTAGCAGCACATTCCACTTGTGGAAAGCATTCTTCTATTTTCACAGTACTTGATTCCAAAGATAATATAAAATTATCCTGTTCAACAGAAATTAAAGTTTACTGACATTTTAGATGAAGCATCATTATGTTGTCCATCAAGAGAGAAACTTTGGTTGCTATGTTCCTCTCTCTCTTCGTAGCCACCAGATCCTGTTCCGACATTTAGTGCGTGTGCTCTTATTGTTCTTCTTCCCAAATCCACCTTTGATGTCACCCTGCATCCTACTGAAAGTGAGAGTTATCATCACCATTGCCTTGAAATATAAATGACAACAAAAGGAAGGTAATCAACAGAACAAGAATGGTTATTATTTAGCTTTTTAGCAGTTAGAAAAGAAAAAAGATGAGAAAAAGTAGATCTCTATGCCAATAAAGCACCTTCATGACTGAATCAAATAGAATGTTCATGGAAAAGTATCAAAAAGCTAAGCATTCAAACATATTTGTTGAAGTTCCAATGGCCTGATGGTATGGTACATTAGCAAATTTTACCTCCATGTGTTGATAAATCCTCCCATCAAGACCCAAAAGGTGATTATTAAGTATCTGAGTGGGGATGATGGACAAAATTATTTTGCGGCCGGCAAGCCCATGGTTGCATTGTCAGAGAGAATTTATCCAGTTTAGAGATGTTCAGAGCAGTGACTGAAATCAAACACATAGAGAGATGCTTCAAATGAATCTCACCCATGTAATACTGCAATGGACCTGATTGTATCATACCCCAGAAAACCAAAACGCCCCAAAAAAAATAGAAGTAACATCTCTTTGCAAGCAACCCAAAGTGCACAAAAAACCAATAAAAACAGATATATTGAAGTCCTAAACCTGATCCCATTTTAACTCATTCGGAAAACATAAACCCAGAATCCAAATTGGGCCGCAAAGAATTGTTATATACTTCAAGAAAACAGCAAAAAGGATCAAAAAGTCAATCTCTATCACTACACTTGAATTTTTACTTCGCCAAAGAGAAAAGATTCGATCTTTCTCAGTCCCATTAACTAAACAAAGAACAATCAAGAAACAACACAAATAAAACACTCACATGAAGATGAAGATGGTGCAAAAGCTCTCCTGGGCACCAAAGGAGAGAAGGGTAGTGAATAAATCAAGGCAGAAATGGGAGGAAGCCTTCTCTTGCTGCCCTCCTTGATGATGCTAACACTTGAGGTCTCTGAAAAGCCAAGACTTGCATTTTTCCCGCTGCAAATTTTCTGCTTTGTTACAAAATCCTGAGCTCCATTTCTCCAGAATTCTCTTTGTTTGGTTCGTTGGTGAGGAGGAAGGAAGAATAGCAGAGGCGTGAGCAATGCCGAGAAGCTGATGAGGTGTGAGATCAGATTGTGTGGCCACTTCCTGGTGGGCGTGTGGTGTTGGAAACTTGGAACTATTTGGAGTGTTTGGAAATTTTGGGAAAATTGCAATTTTAGTCCCGTAGAAGAGGAGTATTGCACTTTTAATCTCATACTTTATAATATTAATATTTTAGTTTCATAGGACTAAAAACATTTCGAACGTGATTCCATGCACTAATGTTCTAGAACTAACTTTTTTAGATTTTTGGGATCATATTTGCGATATTTTTAATTTTATGGACCAAAATGTTAACTTGCAAAATGTGGGATCAAAATTACAGTTTTTAGTTTTATGGGGATAAAATTACAATTTTTCAAGAACTTTTATTTAGAGTGAATTGCAATTTGCATCCCTCAATTATGTTCATACAATAGTTTGCTCCCCGTACTATGACAATCAAAATGGTATTTGTAATAGTTTCTACCTTTTTTGTAAGAATAAGTTGTAGATGAAGGTTTAAGTTTAGTTGAAGAGAAAATTGCAACTATTTGGAAATAAAAATAGAAAGTGAAAAAAAATCAAGTTTGATTGTTTGAAAAATAACTCAATGTTTACAATCTTATCGATACGTTATAGAAATTGGTAGGAGCACTTAAAAATTTACTTAAATTAGCTTCATATAAGCAATGCAAAAATAAAAACTAATGAAAAACGCTCTTTCTTATTGTTTTAAGCAAAAATCTTGTAAATACTTATTTTTTAGGGATAATTACGCTTTCCTCCCTTGAGGTTTGGTGTAATTACACGTAAACTCATTTGGTTTGAGAAATTACACCTAACACCCCTGAGATTTGTCTACGTCTAACAAATAATTTCATCTGTTAGTCAAAATTCACCGAATTGACTGATATGAACAAAAAAATAGAAAAAAATTTATATTAATAATTGATTGACTTATTACTGACTTATTGCATTTAAATAATTTTTTCGGACTAAATTACACTTATAACGGTAAAGATATATGTCATCAGATACAATAATGCGTGAAAACGTATGAGGATAATTTGATCATAAAATATTTATTTGACCTGCAATAAATCAGTAATAAGTCAATTAAGGGTTAATATAGATTTTTTCTGATTTTTTTGTTAATATCAGTTAATTTGGTGAATTTTGACTAATTGAGGGACTTATTTGTTAGATGAAAGCAAACCTTAGGGGTGCTAGATGTAATTTCTCAAACCACATGGAGTATATGTGTAATTACACCAAACCTCGAGGGAGGGGAGTATAATTATCCCTATTTTTTAACTATTGCAAACACCTCTAAGAAAATATTCATATAAAATAGTTATTACACTTCAGGTTAATTAACTTAGACCCTTTTTAAAATATAAAATTATACTGTTCTGCAAAAAAAAACTTTAAAATTACACTTGTACCCCCTTCGAGAATTATCCGGTTACATATGTACCCCTTCCACTAGGTTTTGAATGAAAATTATTAATGTTAAAAAATATTATATAACTTTCAATTTTACGTTTTCAGGATTTTGTATATTTTTTTGACAGAGGTACTCTAGTAATATTTTTAAACTTGTTAAGGGGCTAAATATATATATACGGACAAAATGCAATCTATCCTCCTCTATTAATTGAAAATAACAAAATGCCTATTTGTGAATTTTTTTAGCAATTCACCTCATTCTATTTCTAAAACTGAGCAAAATACTCTCTATCTACTTCAGTTGTGTTTTAGTCCCATTGGATAAAGGATTCAACACTTCTAGTTATATGTTTTATGAAAATTTTAAAATAATTCCAAAATTGAAAAAAGTTTGATACATTTAGTTTCTACTTTACAGGTATTATGGAATTAAATGTGTTGAATTTTAACAATTTTGCGAGCAAATATTATTTTGCTTTTTTTAGCTAAATATGTCAATAATTACCTCAGCGCAAGCAATAGTAGAACTTTAGGGGGTCTTTTTCCTTGCCTCTATTCTTCTTGATCAATTTCATATTTATGTTTCCATAATGTGTAACATTGCTAACAATTTTATTTTATTTTATTTTATTTGGTACAAAAGATTAAAAGGTTTAGACACTCGTCATCATTATAGATCAGAACTTGTTCTTAAAATCATATTTCACTTACATATGTACTTACAGATTACTCATCAATACAATTCTCACATCAGCAGAGAGAATCGAACATACCACAATTATCTGATGGAAAATAATTCATTTTTAATAATTGAGGCAACAAATAATGAAAAACAATGTATGTAATGTCCCTTGCAAATCCAATATTAGAAAAAAAAAAAAAACAAATCAAATTAAAAAAAATAAATTAAAGAAGCATTTTATGTCAATTTGTGCTTTTAGCAAAAAATGATTTTCTTTCTTCTTCTTCTTTTTTTTTTAAAGTATTTTATCTATTTGGGCATGTGGGTAAATTAAATTTTACTTTTTTAAAAGATTTAAAGTAAATATATAAAATTACCAATAAAAATAAAAATAATTACATGTACAAAAAAATAAAAAAATAATGGCATGTGATGTGTGCCCAAAGCCCCATGCATCACATTTGTTCTTATCATATATTCCTCTTTTTCTATTAATTCTCAAAAGATTTCATTTTTCCATTTTTGCCCTCTCAGAGCTGCCTCCTTCTCTTCCCATTCCCAAAAAGAGTGGTCAAAATTTGAAAAAAATGGGGAAAAAACCCTAAACCAGCCGACTCTTCTTTCTCTCTGTAAGTTCTCATCATTCATTTCCTCTGTTCTTTGTTAAAATGGACTGAATTGCCTGAAATATTTGACAGAAAAAGTGATTCTCAAGCATTGTCTTCTCTAATTTGACTGCATTAATTTTTACGGAGATCTGAGGGAAAAACCCCTAAATCCCTTGATTGTTTTTTGTTTTGTATATGTTTGTCTGTTGATGTTTTTCTTGTGAATATTTGGACATGTGTTTTCTGCTGTAGTTTTTTATGTCTTGTGTGGATTCTTGTAGGGTTTGCTACGATGAAACATAGGAGCAGCATTGTGTTATCATGTGGATGTTGTTGGGACTGTAGAATGTACTGAAAATTTTGAGCAGAGCTAAACAGTCAAGTCATTGTCAGTGGATTGGATTTTTTGTGGTTGAAATTGAGATGGATGGAAATGGCAGTATAAATTTCAGGAATTGGGGGTTTCTTGAACCGCCTACTGCTGCTTAAAACCATTTGGGCTTGCAGCTGGTGTCTTCCATGGCTGAAAAACCTCTTTTTGGCTGTGGAATTCGTGACCACCACCCATCATCGGTCATGGCCTCTACTAATGGAGGGCCGTATCATCACCATCGTGTTGGTGGCATTCCTGAGTTCCACATTCCCATGGACTGTTGGATGACCCAAAACAGGGAAAAATACCCGAATTTCTTATCTGGAAATCAAGATCATGGTTATTATCCACTGAGTTATGGGGTTTCACCCGAGACGTCATCCAGTCACTCCGTCCAAATGCCCCAGCAAATTATGTTGCAGAAAAATGAAGATGTGATCTCTCAAATGGATGAGGTTTGTGAGGAAAGAGACGGTAATGGAGGTGGTGCTGATGGCCTTGTTAAGAAGAGAGGTGGGGGTAAAGTCTCAAAGTCTGCCCCAAAAGAGAAGAAACCGAGGACTCGAGCTCCTAGGGCTGTACAGGATGAGTCAACCCCTTCTGTCCATCGTGCACGGGCTCCCAAGAAACGTGCTGAAGTTGTGATTAATGGGATGAATATGGATATTTCAGGAATCCCTATACCAGTTTGCTCGTGCACTGGGAATCCACAGCAGTGTTATAGGTGGGGATCTGGTGGTTGGCAATCTGCTTGCTGTACCACTGGCTTGTCGATGTATCCCTTGCCAATGAACACGAAGAGACGTGGCGCAAGGATCGCTGGACGAAAGATGAGCATTGGAGCCTTCAAGAAGGTCTTGGAGAAACTTGTCTCGGAAGGGTATAATTTCTCTAATCCAATTGATCTGAGGAATTACTGGGCCAAACATGGAACTAATAAGTTTGTGACAATCCGATGAATTTATTGGAGGTCTGCGGCTGGCCCCCAGTGCATGCGGCTCAAGTTTTGTGCTGTATATATCTGAATGGACTGGAGTATTCTACTTCTCAGGTCGTTCTAACTGGTGAATTTTCAGAAGTGAGTTGACGTCTAATTAAATTTTGCCTTTTGGACAACCTCGGAGGCGGTGTTCTTTAACTGTTCACATTTATTAGTTCAAGGAAAACATTATAATCTTGTCTGGTGACAGGATGTGAAAATGATTTTAAGATTAATTTTTATGAAACTATGGTTCCTTCATTCCTTTCTAAACATGATTCCATGTTTAAGACAATAATTAGATCTATATGTTCTTTGCACTTTCTTTGAATAGAGATACTGTTAGATTCACCTGTTATATTGCATGCTCAGCTTTCTTGAAGCAAACTGGTATAAGCATGATTTCTGGATATACAAGGTGAGAAATTTAACATGCACTACACTCTTGGTTTGCTATTGAATGTAGAAGGTAAGATTTCCTAAATTCCTACGGCTCAGTTGTTTGGGTAAGATGTTTTGAAAAGTTTATAAGATGTTGAAAAGTGTCGATAAATCCTTTTGGAAAGGAGATTATAAGTTCAAACATGTTAGGGGATTATAAGTTTTTTTTTTTTAAAAAAAAAAAAAAGCAAAGAAGAAGTTAACTTATTTATAAAATCTCAATAAGTTTCTCCAGTTTTGATCAGAGAATTGAACTATTAACATTTTAAAGTTTCATAATCTTGTGTTACATAACACTTAAGAGTTTATTTTTAAAACAAGATTTTACATCTTATAAGTTTTACAGCTATTTTATAAGATCAATGAGCTTATATTTTGAGTTTATTATTTATTTTAAATAAGTTTAGCCAAACAATCTCTATATACAAGGAATCTCCTCTCATTAGGTTTAGTGTAATTATACGCATATCTCTTGTGATTTGAAAAATTACGTTTATTATTCCTGAAGTTTGTTTCCAAGTCCTATTCATTAGTTAAAATTCGAAAAACGAATTTGTTTATATTAATAAAAGCAAATAAATAAAAATTCATATTTACCCCCAATTAATCTATTATAGGTGGAATAAATTGATTTATGTTCAAATTACTCATATATATTTCCACACGTTAATAAATATAAGGAGGTGGTAGTTTAGTTTCTGAAAAAATTTGTTTGATCTAAAATAATTTAGTAACAAGTCAATCGATGGTAAATATCAATTTGCATTCACTTTTTTTTCCGTTAATATCAACAGATTCAGTGAATTTTTTGATTAACGAAGAGACCTATTTGTCTGCTGAATGCAAACATCAGAATATTAAATATAATTTTTCAAATCAAGGAAGCTACATATAATTATACTAAACCTGATGGGAGGGACTATAATTATTTCTTACAGATTTAAGTTTTCACAATCTTGGTTCACTCCAAAAATTTTAATTTCGTGGAAACTAATAAATCTGGGCTATGAGTATTTCCATTATCAATTAACTATAATCATGGTCGGCCCATGATTATTTCCATTAGCAATTGATGGGGTTATTGGGTTAAGCCCTGTCATATGTTGGGCTATGAAATAGGATAATAGTATTAGAGCGAAGGCCCAAAGTTAAGCCTTGTCGGGCCTATGGGCTTGTTACGGCCCATGGGATTGTGATGATGAGGTGAGCTGGATAAATTGTTGGGCCCAATCTCAATGGGCATATAGTTGGGCTGGGTTATCACATTCAATCCAAGCCCTCTTAAATGTGAACTTCGGACGGACTGAATCTATATTATCTATACTATATAAAAGAGAAAAAGTCTTCCACACTCACAGATGACGGTTACTTACACCGTGACATCCAGAAATGCCTTTCAACCAATAGAATAACTAACTTATTTAACTTTTCAAAATTTACATTAATTATTTTCTTTCTTTTATTTCTAATGTAATATATTGATTTAGATATATATATATATATATATATTTATAATATTATTTTAATATATTTTAAAGTACAAAAAAAAAATATTCATTATATGCATGCAGGAACGACGTGCCACAATAAATAGCTTATTAAAGAAAGATCCTAAAATAATTAATATTATTGACAAAATATTGGGACTACTTAAAATATTTTTAACTATTTTTTTACAGAATAACCATTTTTTAGTTAATTAATTTTATTAATATTTTTTGTTTCTAGTTAATTTATTTTTTGATTTAGATTAGTTATCCATCTTATCTTCCTTATTTTTCATTCAATTAAATAAATATAATAAAAATTTAAATTATATACACGTGTCGAATATGCTCTGACCACTAGAATATATGAGTCTATTTTAGTGGTGGCGAAAGGGTTGTAAATAGATTCGAGTAGACGCAAACATGCATTTAAATTTATTTTGATTATTAATTTAATTGAGTTCAAATAGACTTTAATTGCATCAAACATGATCCGAGCTTGAATAATTTGATAGTCTTAAATATATTTGATTTGTTTTGCACTAATCGAACAACTTAACAAACAAAAAGATTTATTCAACTTTGATTTGTTAAGTTTAATAGATTAAATTCATACAAGTTTTTATCAATCAATTCGATAGAATAATAAATAGTTTGGTTTATTTTTCGGCCGCATGGCAATTTGGGTTTGGTTTGGTTTAATTTTTTTTATAATGGGCTAAATTATCTTTTTGATCCCATAAAGAAGGGACTTTTCCTTATTAGTCCCATGATTTATGCAATTTTTGATTTGGTCCCATTTTTCATCAAAAAGTGTCCAAGTTAGTTAGTCCCCAACCCAATTTTTTGTCTATTTGTAACGGTGGACTGGTAAAACCGTTAAGTTGTTGTGGGCTAAATTATCATTTTAGTCCCATAAAGAAGGAATCTTTCCTTTTTAGTTCCACATTTTGTGCGATTTTCATTTTAGTTCCATTTCTTACAAAAAAAAAAAATCAACTTAATTCCAAATTCTATTTCCCGTCAAATTTTAACGGAAGAATGAAGATTCTGTTGGTGCAATTGAAATTACTGTTTTGGTCTTTTTTGGAGGAAAAAATGGAGGCAAACAAAAAACAACCATCCTCTATAAATTGAGGGGGACAAACCGCCAAAATGGGAGGCAAAAAAAAAAAAAAAAAAGAAAAGAAAGAAAAAATACAAGGTCCCACCAATAATATTGAAAATATTAAAAAAATCCCTTATAGAAAAATAAAATATCATTACACTCATTATGATATGAAAAAAAATTCAGAAAATTCCTCGAGGCTAGAGTTGGTGGTCATACATGTTGACTAAGATTATGTGTCTGGAAAATAATATTTTATTGATAATTTTACCCTTCTCTCAAATCTATTATATTATTATATATTTACATATAAAATAATATTTTAATATTAATAAATATCGATATATTATTTTAAAATTTGTTGAATTATGTATATTATGTATTATATAATCCATTTTTTTTAATTTTTTAATTTATTCATTTTATAACTTTCCATTCCCCCACTACTTTTTTATTTACTTCCAACTTTTTTTCCCATACATCTCTTTTTAAAACTATTTTATTATAAATTTAATATTAATTTATCAATTTGTATATATTGATTAAATAACAAATATTTTAAAAATATTTTTTTAAAAATAGTATTATAAAATTTACACACACATAGTATGTGCCACAAGTACTAGTATATATAATAGAATGGAGAGAAGGGCAAATTATCAATAAAAATATACTTTCCAGATATTTAATCACTGTCAATATGCATGTACCGCCAACTCTGGCCTTGGGGGATTTTCTATTTTTTTTTTCATATCACAAGGGGTGTAATTGATATTTTATTTTTTATAGAGCAAAATAGTAAATTTTAATTGCACCAATGGAATCTCCATTCTTCTGTTAAAATTTGACGAAAAATGGGATTTGGGATTAAGTTGAATATCTTTTGGTAAGAAATGGGACTAAAATAAAAATCGCATAAACCGTGGGACTAAAAAGAAAATATCCCTTCTTTATGGATCAAAAAGATAATGTAGCCTTTATAATGTGTCCAATTGAGTATCACTTAAGTAAGTTTTACCGGTCATGGATTTTATATGGGTTGATAATATGTTTTTAATTGATTACTGATTTAGAGGTTGTTCAGCTAAATTTATTTGAAATAACTTATAATCTCTTACATCTTATAAGATGTTTTAAAAGTTTAAAAATGCTTAATCTTATTTTATAAATAAGATGTCAAAGCTTGTAAGATGTTAATTAGAGTGTTTGACATAATAAGTCATAATAAGCTTTTTAAAATACTTATAAAATCGAAATTAAAATACTTTTATTTTTAGTTTTTTTTTTTTTTTGTTATTTTTTATACACCATGTACCATTACGTTACAAATTTCAATCAAAATATTCGTATAATTATTTATAATTAATTAAAATTTATGATTAATATGGACAAATAACTATTATTATTAAGATTGAATTTCTACACTTCAACTCCACTGACAAATTGGAGAAATTAATTTCATAACTAATAGTTTTATAATTTGTTTTGAGAAAACAATATTTTGCAATATTCCAAAGAGTTTTTCATTTTATAATTAATACATGAATTTTTAATATGTATAGTTTTCAACCCAGAAACAACCATAAGTATAAATTTAGTCGTATTATATTATTACAAGACAGTTCTAGCTACCTTTCCTGATAGTAAAACTATTTCCTTTTCTTTCATTAATATAAAATTTTGAAATATTTAAGAATTAAATATGAAATAGTTCCCGTCGACTTGACCTGATTCATTTTTAACATGACCCATTTGAATCGAACCCAAACGTGATCCAACCCGTTCATTTACCACCCTTAGTGTCTTTGTTGGATATTAGGTCAAAATATCATTGATGGTAGTGTTATTTCATCAGAGTGTAGTCGTTTTAACTGTGTTGAGACCTCAGCTGAAGGAGGGCCACTTTGCCTGTGGTCCTAAGGGCATGTTTGGTTTAGTCCTAGTATTCTGAAAATGACTTAGCCCACCATCATTTACAATACAATATATAAGGGTTTTTGTTGTTGTCCCAATCCTCATAATTAGTTCTTGGTTTTTAGCTTCCTTTTCGTTCGTACTTTCTACTTCTTGCTTAATTTTACATTATGTGATTTCCTTCTCCAAGAATTCATCCATTTTTCCAGTTTGTTTGTTGGTTTTTGATCTTTGGACGTATACGATGACTAGTTATTGACGTATTATCTGAAATAGTGGTTATAAGTTTTTGATGTGAAAAAATTTGGGTTAAATGTATTGGTCCTGTAATTTAAGTTATTTGTTATTTTTATCCTTGAACTTTTTAGGACAATATTTAGTCCTGCATCTATTTAATTTTATGATGATTCAGTTTTTTTCTTCACCAAAGTTCAGCTCCACCGGTGAGTCCGATGGAAAAAATGACTAAAATTATGAAAATTAAAAAGATGCATGGCCAAAATACTACTTAAAAAAGTTAAAAGATAAAAATATTAGAAAAATGAGCCAATATAACAGTAGGCCCAAATGTAAAAGGTCAAGTAAGAAGCACATGCAAATTTTCGATGAGAAAGCTGAACTCCAGCGAAAAAAATAACAGAAATGACCTTAAGTTAAGGGATGACCTAAGAATATATTAAATGACCTAAGTTACGGGAAAAAAAATACATTTAAGCCTAATAAATTTTGTGTCGGATGGTAATTCAGTGCACTACTGGTCACCATATAAGACTTACAAATCTTGACAACTTTGAGATGTTTGTACCACTTACAAGATGTAGATTTTAAGATAAATTACAATGAGTTCCTATCACTAGAAGAAATATAAAATTTAACGATGATCAATTGTCATTGTTAAAAAAAAAGATAATCGTAGTAAATAATTGACACGATCACGCCATATTTACTGACCGTGGTTTTTGTGAGTTTGTAAAATATTTTTTATGGTTAAAAATCATGACGAATATTTTTTCCATGGCTAATAGACATGGTAAATACTTTTTTAATGGTGAATAAACTAAGTTTTTGTATCGATTTTATTTGAATCATAATTAATAACAGTCGTTTACCATGGTTTTTTTTAGTCCATAACAATTAAAATGCAGGAAATAATAAATTTCCTTCTAGTGCATAAGGTTTGACATAATTACAATAACCCTCGTTGTGTGGAAACTACCAATACGCCCCCTCTCCCCAATTTTTAACGACTGTCAGCTAACCTAATCCATTAATTTTTGTTAGGTTTCATCCATTTTTTTTATAGTGAACTAACCAAAATAGCCATATAAACTACGAATTATAATTTTATTTATTCTTTAAAATTTTAAGAAATTCTTTTATGGATGATGTGTATAATTTTCAACAGTTTCCATTCACCTCATCCATTTTACTTATAATTTTTTATTTAAAAAAAAAATACAATAAAGCAAGATGGACAATTCCAGCCCCATTAAGGATTACATAACTTCATCAAACATTAGGGGGTATTCGTAGTTTTCAACCAACGAGAAGGTATTCATAATTATTCTATACGTCATGGGAGCTTGTTGTAATTTACTCTAAATTTTATTTTGAAAATAAACTTTTAAAGTATTTGCATAAAATAAAGTTATAGAGTTTAAAAGATGTAGTACTTATAATTTTCTAATTAATATGATCAATACTGAAGGATTTTTTTTTTTACTTTTCTTAAAAGAGATAAAGTTTCTAACATCTTGCTATTGTATCTTATAAGCTCACTCTAAAAAAATTCTATACTTTTTAATATCTTATAAGCTCCGAAATCTTTTAAAATGTAATTAAGAGTTTATAAGCTCACCCAAACATCTTTTGAGAACAAATAGACCTTGGCTCAATATTACGATGCTTCACAGGCACTATAGTATAAATAGTTGATGGACGATGTCTTGTTGTAAGACATACGAAATTATACTAATAGAAATCGATTTTGAACAATCACAAAATTAAAAAAAAATCTTTAATTAATGTAAATTGTTGCTTCTTACATTTACTTTCTTTTCATATTTATGCACATGTAACCACTTAAAATAAGTACTTTTCAACACAATATGTAAATAAATTGATCAAGAGCTTTTTTTATGTATAACTTCTGCTTTTGAACTGTTTAAATTAAATTGATTTAAATCAAAAGTTATAAACACCTTCTCATCAATTTACACAACTTAATGTTTAAATTGTAAATACTTTGTTGTTTTCCAAGTATTTCAACTTAAACTTTTTTTTATTTTTTACTTTTTTTTTAAACACTCCGAACTTTCACAATTACTTAACATATACCATTCTTTAAAATTGTGTTTGCAACCATTGGAATAAGGAGTTATCAACTTATTGCTTCAAACAAACTGAAAAGTATCTTTATATTATATCTTCTGTTTTTTTGAACTGCTAAAATTAAATTGATTTAAACCAATAGCTATAAACCAACTCCCATCAATTTCTCCAACTTTATCGTAAACTTGTAAATATTAAGTTGTTTTACAAAATACGGATTGCTAAAATTAAGTTGATTTAAACCTACAGCTATAAGCAACTCCCATGATTTTTTCCAACTTTATCGTAAACTTGTAAATATTAAGTTGTTTTTTCAAAACACTCAAATTTCAACACTCAAACACTCTGAACTTTTACTACTACCTAACGTACGACTTTCTCTACAGCTTATATCTACGATAAAAGTAAAAACTATTACAAACACCTATAATTGAGTTTGTTAAAATTTGACTTAAAGCCATATAAAACTTTGAAACATGATTACAAGCATGTAAATCTTGCTGATTGTGTCAGAGTTGGACTCAAGTTGGAAAGACAGATCCAAGTTGAGCCCAAATTGATTAAGTTGAAGAGTTAGGGGCAGTCATTTATGTACAAGGTAAAGATCAGAGCTGGAGTTTGCTTTTTAAGTGTGGTCACTTTGTTTGTGGTCCTCACTTGTGTTATTAATATTCTGTAGTGTGTTTTGGGAACAATGAAGTTAAATACCTCAAATTTAATAAGTAAAAATAAATAATTACAACGAATTCTTTTGGAATTTGATTTAGTTATAATACCATTTTGTTGTTTGGAGATTACTAATACCCTTTAATTTTAACGTTCGTCTAACAATTAGCTCAATTCATTAGTTTTTTTGTTAGGTTTTTATTAGTTTTTTGTGATAAACTGATCAAAATATCGTGGACTATGATTTATAATATTACTTATTTTTTAGATTTTCTAAAAACAATCTATAGAGGAAGTGGATATATTTTTTTTTAAAATACAACAAGGGCAAATTTGATAATTCTAAATCTTCATCTAACGATTATATTATATAGTTTCGTCAAACATTAGGGGATCTTTTGTAATTTTTCAAATAATGAAGGAGTATTTCTCAAACAATGCCAAACCTGAGACAGGTTGTTGTAATTACCTTATAAAGTAGGGTAAATTATATTTACTATTCAAATTATGTTAGTTTGTACACTTTATCATCTAAATTTATTTTTCTATCAACTTGGCATCGAACTTTATGAAATTTGTATTTTGCCATATATTACCCTTTCTTTGTCAGTATTTTTATTTATTTATAAAATATCACATCACATTGCCCTTAAATATCTTATATTCACTGCATGTGATATTATTATGACAGAATAGTCAACCAAAAAATGGTCATATGTGACAGTGCAAAATTTTGCAGAGTTGAGATGGTAAGTTGACACAAAAAAAATATTAGATAACAAAATGTAAAAATTAGTATAGTTCGAATGACAAAATATAATTTACCCTAAAAAATATATTGAATTTGTTTGAAAATATTTATTATATTTCCATGAATTTCATGTTCTTTTTATTTATTTTTTTATGAATTTCATGTTCTTAAACTATCATGTTTGAGCTATTTTTATGTTTTATGGAGTTAATTTATATTTACATTCGTGCTGTGGGTTCCAATGTCCATGAACTGAGTTTGACCTGTATGAGTTCGAAAACCTCGAGTTAATTAATTTGACCTATTTTGTTCGGTCTCGGCTGTAAATTTAATAATATTAGTTGTTGTGGTACATTATTTTTATGTGTATATAAAAAATAATATTTCATATTTTAAAATATATTATAAATAAAAATAAAATATATAAATCAATATATTACATTAAAAAAAAAAGAAAAAGAACTAATTTATTATAAAAATTTAAAAAGTTGAAAAAATTAGTTATTTTATCAATTGAAGGTAATTTTTCGCTTCACAATTAGTGCAATGATGTCATTAATTGTTGTTTTGTGTGTGAATGACCTATCCTTTTAATATTACTATAGAATATGAATCTGATTTCATCTCAAATAACTCGTATAATTAGAGAAGACTGAAGGGTGTTTGCAGTATCTTATATTCTTGTAGTTGGAATAAGTTGTAGACATAGTCGTGAGTTTAGTTGTAGTGAAAGTTGAGAGTGTTTGAAAAGTAAAGAAAAGCTTAAGTTGAAGTGTTTGTGGAAATAATTTAAAAGGGTAAATTACAAGAAGCTCTCCTAATGTTTGGCATAGTTACAAATACTCACTCGTTGTTTAAAAAATTACCAATACCCTTTGATTTTAATCATCGTCTAACAATTAGCTCAATCCGATAGTTTTCATGAGGTTCTCATTCACTATTCGGATGAACTGACCAAAATATCCTTGTAGACTATGAATTAAAATATTATTTATTTATTTTTTTAAATTCTTTAATCGACTGAGTGGATAATTTTTTTTAATTTTTAAAATTTTTCCATCCATCCATCTCATTCATTTTCTTTTAATTTTTTTAAAAAAAGAAAAAGATACAAGAAGAGTAAAATTGACAATTCCAAACCTCCATATAAATTACATGATTTTAAAAAAATATTAGGGGGATATTTGAAAATTTTCAAACAACAAGAAGGTATATGTAATTATACTAAACCCGAAGAAAACTTATTGTAATTTATCCAATTTAATATGTACAGTTTTACCGATAAGTTGTAAAAAGCTGGTCGGGGTAGAAATTTATGGTTTCCTATTCAGATAAATTGAATTTAAATAATTGAAATAGATAAGTAATAAATCCAAAATACTATTCTCATCTCATTTTTTCAGCAAGAAAACTGACAAAAACTTAAATTAAAATACTGTAAACACCCACTGAAAACATGATCAGCTTCTACAGCAAAGTGCAGGATATATAGCAGAGTTCATATATTGTTCAGAACAGTAGATCAATGCAGCATACCGATGTGCATGCTTGTGAGTGTGTCTTTTTGTGTGTGTGTAATGTAATGTGAAAATGACAAAGTAAAGAGAAATTAAGGGGCTAAAGCTGTACAAAGGTCACCAATGTTATTTTAGTCCAAGGGTTCAGATTAAGCTTGAAGTTTCATGAACAAGTTTGAGGTCATGAGTTTGAGTTTTATTACATGTGTGGATATTTGTCTCATTTTATATGAGTGTTTGTCGAACTTTACGTAAGTTATTGTAATTTATTTATTGTTATTAATCATATTCATATATTGGTTGAATTATAAGGTGTTGTATTATTAAGATAAATTCTTGTAATTTATTGAGGCCAAATTGCATGAAATCCCCATGTATTTTAAATACTCAGCAAAAAAACTCCCATATGATTTGAAATTAGGTGGAACACTCCCTATGTTTTATAAATTCAGTTCAATCGCCGCTCTTTGTTAAATATGATTAACGACGTTAATTTTTTGCTAAGATGACCGTTATGCCCTTACATATATTGTTCTTTTTTAATGACTATTGAATCCTTCTTGATTGGATGAGAGCCGTCATATCTAACCAATTGATCTTAACAAAAAAATAAGGGTTTAGATTTATTAATTTTAAATATATATAAAAAAATAATTCTTTTTAAAAAAGAAGCCCCCCCCCCCCCCCCCCCCCAAAATAAAAAAAAAATCTAGGTGTCGTCTGATAACCAATTGATCTTATTTTTTTCTCTCACCTTCTCCATATTTTTTTACTCACAAATATTCATATTTTTAATAAATCCCCACAATTTATTTTTTCTTTCTCAACATACCCCACATTTTTTAATCTCATACAGTTTTAATAATTTCTCTTTATCTCATTTAATGATTTTTTTTATATACCGTGAGTATAGCGTGCAACAACATCTAATTTAATAAAAAGGTATGTGGTTGTTGGTATATATTTTATATTCTTTATAGAGATTTTTTTGCATATTTTTAATATTTTAAATTATTTCTATGTCATGAACGATTATGACTCAAATATCATGACAAAATAATATTATGGGATTATTATACTCCCATTTCCTAAGATTTGATGTAACTACACATAAATACCCAATAGTTTGTGAAATTATATATTACTTCACTGATGTTTACTTCCGTCTAACAAATAAATTCCTTCGTTAGCTAAAATTCACTTAATTTGCTGATATTAACAAAAAAATTAAAAAAAATCTATATTTACCTTCTATCAACTTATTACTGATTTATTGCATGTCAAATAAATATTTTTATGATTAAATTACACTTATACGTTTTCACGCGTTAATGCATATGAGGAGGTAATAAGTCAATTAAGGATAAATATCAATTTTCATTCAATATTTTTTTGTTTATCTCAACAACTTTGGTGAATTTAATTTGACTAAGGAGGGACTTATTTTTTAAACGAAAGAAAATCTTATAGGTGTTAGATGTAATTTTCTAAAGTATAGGAGGTCTATATGTAATTACACCAAACCTAAAAAAAAGAGAGTGTAATTATCTCTAATATTATTTGTCATGATAAAACAAAATTAATGTGAATTGTCAAATTTTGACGGGGATTAATTAATATATATAGTACTATTTTAATTAGATATGACCATAATATTTGCACATAGCTTGTAACTAATTAATGTTTTGACTTTGTTTGCAGATACAACGATCAAGGGAAAAATGCAATTTACCCTCCTGTGTTAAGCGAAATATGCAAATACCCTATTTTTTAAAAAAAGTCACAATTTACCCCCCATGTGTTATAAAAATAGAGCAAAACACCTTCTTATACCCATGAGTGCATTACACACGCCCATTTGAGATTGGTGATAATTTTTAATTAATAAAATATTATTTTATATATCTTTAAATATTATATATATATATATATATATATTAATACGTATATTATTTTTATAAATAATATACATATACATATAATCACCCCGCAGTCGCTGCTACCCAACCCCTCTCGCGCCAGCACCCACCCCCAGTCTCTCGTGCACTGTCCACCACCACACCCCCAGCCCCTCACGCCTCCGACCCCTCCCAGGCACTATTGCGTTGTCCACCCACCCTCAGCCCTCTCTCGTCGCCCACCCAGATCCATCCCCTGTCCTTCCTCAAGCCCAAATCCGCCCTCGTCCCTAGCTCTGCAGCCCCTTCCCTTTCCTCCCCAACCCCTTGCCATCACTCCCCTACTCCCCGCCTGCACCATCTTCTCTTTTATCTCTCTCTCTTCAATATATACATATATATATTAGATATATTTTATATAAATATTATATAATAAGCATATATATGTATTTTTCAGATATTTATATATATTATATATATATATGTTCAAATTTAATTATATATTTTTAATTATTATTTTGATAAATCTAAACCGTTGATTTGAATTAGATGAAATCTAATTCATTGATCTGTTAGTTAAATTTGGACCTTAGATTGAAGTCAAGATCCAACCGTCTTTAAATAAGAGTATAAATGTCATTTTTTATTTTAAATTTAAAAAAATTAAAAGAAATGAAAAAGGCGCGTGTAATTCCAAAAACGTGTCAGGGGATTCATTTATTATATAACATGGAAAAGTAAATTAAACTCTTAACACAATAATTGTATTTAATTATGTTGTGTAGTGTGATTAATTAGTACACATGATTATTTTTATAACATTTTATTACATCAATAAATGAACATTTTTTTTGTGTGATGAGGTTCTTAACCGCGTTTAAATTACTCTATCTTTTTTCCTCCTATTATTATTTTTTTTTTCTTGTACTTGAAGAATAATTGATGTGGTCAATGATGCATGGAGACATTTGGAGAGTCGATAATTCATCAAATACTTAATTATCTAAGATATTAATACGTAGAGATTATGTGCAATATTTTATAAATAATAGGGATAATTAAACGCACTCCTGTGAAGTTTAATGAAAATACTAGTGTGTTATTGTGGATTGAAAAAAATATATTTATTACTTAATGTTATTCTGTCTGACAAATAGATTTTTATTGATAAAAATTTACTGAATTTGTTGATGTTAGCTAGCAAACAAGTTGAAAGAAAATCATATTTATCCCCATTGACTTGTTACTCACTTAGTGCAGACCGCGACAAGAAATATAATATTTAACCATGACTAATTATCATGGTTAAAAATTAATATAGCCGTAGTAAAAAATTATAGACTACGGCCACACAACAGTTATTGGTCGTGATTTTTGCGAGTGTGACTAATATTTTTTAATGACTAAAAACCATGATAAGAATAGTTTTCATGCTGACTAAATTAAATTTTTGCTAACGAAACTTAACCCAGTTGGCGAAGCCGTGACCTTAGAGGTCGTGAGTTTGAATCCCGCATTATACGGGGATGTTGTTCTACTGCATAGTAGGCGTTGTTTCTACTGTAATAATTGGTTAGATTTAGTTTATTCGATACTATTGATCAGAGTATGATAATTGTAATGGTCTTTGTTAGATATTGATATTCGATAGAAATGATTGTAATTGATTTATTTCAATCAATAATAGTTCATCCCTCTTACTTCCAAAAAAGTAATTAAATTTTACATCGATTTTTATTTAGCCATGAATAATTATATTTATTTACCATGACTTTAATCAATAGCCAATTAAATCCTAGAAAGTAGTAATTTTTTTTTTCTAGTTTGGTCAACAAATCTTTCTGACCAATATATCCTTAAAATGACAAAGATATAACTCCCCATACGTATTAATGCGTTTAGTTGTATAAGGTATTTTGGTCAGAGAAGATTTATTTGACTTGCTATATATCAGCAATAAATCAATCAGGATAAATATAAGTTCTTATTTAATTTTTTTGCTAATATCAGCAAATTTAGTGAATTTTATCTAAATAATTGATTATTTATTAAATAGAAACAAACATAAGAAATATTAAATGTAACTTTTCAGATCACAAAAAAATCATATTAATGACATGAAATAGTGTAATTATTTCTAAATAATTAATATTGAGTCACACACACACATATATATATTTTTTCTAATCATTTAAAGTTTTGATCATATATATATATATATATATATATAGATGGGGCCAGAAGTTGCAATATTCATTTAAATATAATTGAGTAGACTGTGACAGGACTTGATCCCAGAAATTTTCTACCAAGTAATCATTTTCATTCCGGCTCCAGTTCTCTGTCATCATCCTCACTAACCTTTCAAATTATCACTTTAACCTATTACCCCCCTCTAAATTTTCACATGTTGACAACTGTTTAATTAAGACATAAACTCTAATCTACGTAGTTTAACTTTTATACCCTCAATTTGAAGTATATCTAATCATTAAGTTTGTCTCTGATACATCAAGTTTAGCAACACAGTTTTAGGGTTAAATCCAAGTTGCCTGCCGATTGAAATAGGTACAAAATTCTTCTAAATTAAAAAAAAAAAAAAGCAAAAAAGACAACCTTAATATTTCGTAAAAGAAGCATTTGACCCCCTCCGGCATGCTATGTTCTTTAAATTACGAAATTCGCAACTAATTTTCATGTGTTGGTTTGTATATATATTATGTGTCTTACCCTAATTATAAAAGCCAAAATATTCAACCAATATGCAGCTTTATTTTCTTTGCTCCTGAGTGTTAATTGAACATTTGAGCTTTTATAGTTTACAAATGAAGACAATCCAGACAATGTTCAGGCCAAAATGTAAAAATCGGTTGCAAATTGCACAAGAAAAGGTCAAAATTTAAGGTGTTTTCATAGACATTTCCTTTAGCTTATATAGGAAGGTTTTGTGCCTATTTCAGCTTTCACAAAATACTTCAAGATTTTGCATGTTCTTTTTATCGGGTAGACCCGAATCAGTCTTGTTAAGTCATCATCTATAAAGATCATCTGATTTGTGTATGATTGATAGTGCTCAATTACTCTTGTCTGATATAAGTGTCGATGAATTATAATTAGAAACCACTTATATCAATAAAATACTCCAAGATTTTGCATTTTTTTTTATCGATTAGACCCGAACCAATCTTGTAAAGTTATCATTTATAAAGATCATTCGATTTGTCTATGATGTATAGTGCTCAATTATTTTTGTCTGATACAAGTGTCGGAGAATTATAACGAGAAACCACTGCTATTAGAATTCTTTTAATCTGAGGCGAAATAGCTCGAAAAAACAACCTTAACCTAACACAACCGGGATATCGACCTCAAATCACATACCTACTACATAAAGATATTAAAAATACATATAAATTTGATCCCATAATTATTATTTATTATTATTATTATTATTATTATTATTCATTTATTTTTTGTGATACATTGTCCTGCAAAATGATTATGTTCATACTCTGAAGTTCATGCACGCAGAAAAGCGCAGATCTGCTGCTGCCTTTTGCTTATATCTTAGTACGTACTTCAATATATTATAAGATCAGTGCAGCTCGATCGATTGTTTATTAATTATAATATTAAGATTATTCTTAAAAGCATGTCTTATTGTAAACTTCTCAGTTTTGGCAATTATGTTTAGGATAGCGCAGATCAACGTGAATTTTCTATCATATTTTTATATCATATATCAGTATTACATTAATAAATAATTAACACGTGTTTTTTTAAATTTAATTAAAAATACAATTAAATTATACGGTAAATTACCTATGAGGTCAGGTCAAATTAAAATCCGCGAACACTCCGTATCTGTTGTAAAAGTTTATAGCTATACACCTTTAGAGGGTTGTTGGTATACTATTTTTCGGAATGTTTGTCTTTGCCTATGAATAGTGGATATAGTTGTAACTACAACCATAACTTCAAGGGGTGTAGCTATAAATTTGCAAAAAATAGAGATGTTTGTGTATTTTGATCTAATCTCAGGGGGTGTCAATACACACTACAAAAGAATTTGAGTTTTCACTACACTATAAATGACCACCGCATAAAAATCATGATAATTAACCACGGTTAAATAAACCCAAAGTAAAATTTTAAGTTTTTAGCACTTGCAAAAATAACTGCTAATGGCCGTTGCGAAGTCGTGGTTAATTTATAATTTGTCATGATTTTCTTCTTTTAACTTAATAATTAATCGAAGTGAAAAATCATATCTTTTTAATGATAATTAGTCACATACAATATATGCATAGGTGTCAATCGTGACAGTGTGTGATAAAAAAGCATTCACTAGCACTCCTAGCTAAAACCATAGGGGTTTATTAATCTCACTTAACTCTCTAAATTCTATTATTTTCAAAAGACACCCCAATCTTTGTAAAATATTATTTTTGCCTCCAATTTTGTCTTCAGTCGAATATTCTATTAAAAAAATTAAAAATTGTGTCTCATGTTTTAAAGGATTGGCTTGTAACCATCTAGACTAGCAAAAATCTTACATTTCATTGCCAAATCCTAATTAATTTAGTTAAATAAAATGGAACATCTTAATAAAAATAATAGGATAAAAATTATTTCGAAACCCACTTAGGCTAGGTAAAAAAGAATAAACACTCCCTACTTTTTATAAAATTATAGCTACATCCTCTGAGGTTATAGTTGTAATGGCAACTATACTCTCTATTCAAATGCAAAATTTATACAAACGCCTCTTGAAAAATATTACACTAACACCCCACATGAGGTGTAACTGTAATTTTATAAAATAATGGAGGTGTTTGTATAATTTGACTTAATTTCAAAAAATATAAATGTAATTTACAGAAATTAATATTTTCCTGTGTTAATTTTGATTTGGGTTATTTTTTAACTGTCTTTTGTAGTTATTTTTTCTAATTTGATGTATGTTACACAATTAAAATAATTTTTTATGGTTATTCTCTAATAATTCCTATAATATATGAGTATCTACGTATTTATTCAGGGAATAATACGTATTGCGAAATAGGACAATTGTAATTTTAATATTGTAATTTATGAGGGTAGTATTTTTGTCATGCACGAATTAATTTTTATAATTTAATTAAGATTGTGGCACTTTTAGTCTTTTTTTGGCCAATTTGGCCAAAAATTTGTATTTTAATTTGTACACAATCCAATTAAATTGTAATATTAGTCAGTAACTTAAGGGGGGTTGACAAATGATGATTTGAAAATTATATGTGACTTCCACATGACTTACTAAATTGTAATTTTAGACCTGTAACACTATAAAAAAATCAATAGCTACGAAAAAATTTGATACTAAAATCAGCGTCGAGCTTATTAACAAGTAAATTTTTTATTGCTAATCTCATTATTTTAATATATCTTTTAAGCAGTTCGTTGCTAAATTCCTAACAAGTTAATTTTCTTTGCTAAATGCGTTGGTAACTAAATTTATTGTATTAGATAATATAGATTAGGAACGAGAGTTTTACTTGCTAATGATTTCAACACTAACTTTTTTCGTTGCTATTAAATAATTTTCTTGTAATGTAAATTCATTCATGCAAGACAAAAAATGTCAATCTTCCTGCATTACAGAATTAATTATTTTAATTATAATTTAATTAGGTCATGTGAGATTCACGTATAATTTATTAGCCAAATTAACCGACAATAAATTAAAATTATCAAAATTTTAAAATTATAGGACTGAATTATTCCCACATGCAGAACAAAAAACGCCATCCGTAAAAAAAAATTAGTACTAAAATTGCATTTTTCATTTGCCATCTAAACTAAATACAAATAAGAGAATTAAGTATAATGGTCGTGTTTGGAGTTTGAAAAGTGTATTGGAAAATGTGATAGGTGTTCGGTATTATTTCTCGAGATGATTGAAAAATATTGAAAATGAATAATATTGAACAATGAAAATGAATGAAAATATGTCCCCCCCCCCCCCCCCCCCTCTCTCTCTCTCTCGACTATAAATAATCTAAAATACATGCATTGTCTATGTATTTAGGGAAAACTATTTTTTGTCCGCAAAATATGTCTAATATTAATTTTAGTTCGATAACTACGCCTATATTTTTTTAAATTCAGTAACTTGAAAATTTGATTAAAGAAGATCCTTCGGTGGATGATTTTTTTTTTATGATAAAAAATACTACGTGGCATGCCAATCGGATATATTTTACTGATTTTTTAAACTTATGTGACAATTGAGATGAGGTGGAAAATATATTGGATATTTTTTGAATTAAATTATAATTTATAAAATTAAAAATTATTACTTAAAAAAAAAAAAAAAAGTAAGCCCCTTCACCCACTCCCTCCTCCCCCCTCCCCTGTTGCCTACCCCCAGTCGCCCCTCCTCCCCTGCCCACAGTTGCCCCCCGCTCTGCCGTCCCCTACCCTTCTCCCCACCCCCGACGAGCCCCACAGAGGGGGGGAGACGCAAATCGCCCCAACTAAGTTCTAGTCGGGGCGATTGGTGTCTCTCCCCAATCTATGTCGCCCAAATTATTTTGAATTTATCATCCAAAGGTGGAAGGTGACGTAATTGCCCTCTGTTGGGATGAGCGACACCGTCACCCAGAGGTGAGGGGGCAGGACGTCGCCGCCTCCTCCTCTGCAGCAGCGCGACGTTAAAATAATAAATTTTGTAATTAATTTGATTGAAAGTAATTAATTTTTTTAAATTAAATAATAAATTCTATTAAAAATATTATTTAAATTAAATTATTATTCAAATTAATTAATACAATATAAATTTTATAATTAATTAATATTATTCAATAATATTTAATTTGAAAAATAAATTTATTATATTAATATTGAATTATAATTTAATTTTTCAATTTAAAATTACAAAATTTTAAATTTTTATATATTTTTGTATAATTTTTTATATAAAATAATATCTAATCAGCATTAGTGACCACGTGTCGTCTCCCACACCTGGCTATACAAATGTATAAGTGGCCAAAAGTTCGACAACTCATGTGTCAACATAGGCAATTTCCGGCTAGTTTTCAAAATCTCACCGGAATATTCCTACAAAACCATAAATCGGAGTAAATTTCATCAAATTATGAAACTTAAAGGATTTTAAAAAGAATAGACATAGTTATCGGATTAAAATTAATATTGGGCATACTTAACAAACTAAAAAAATAATTTTCCATGTATGTAGACAACTATTAGAGGAATAATTACAAAATAAGTTTTGATTATTTCATATATAAATGAAATCTTACAAAATATTTGTATTTAAAAGTACTATGTGAACAAAAAAACTAAAGTGCTAAGGATTAATTCAAAACTTTACCCTCATAATTAATAATTTAATCATGAAATAAGTTTGATCTGTTCACGAAAATAGTTTGTTTTTCACCAAAGGGATGTGTCTTTTCGAACAAACGCAAAATTATTTAAATAAAAAAAAATTAATATCTCGGTGAGTTGAAAAAGACACAATGTTTTGATGTTTTAAATAGAATATCATTACGCAATTTTGGACATATCCACACACACACACACACTCTCTCCTGTCTGTGTATATAATATAAAAAAGTAAAATTCTGGAGAAGTCGATTAACATGTTTATTGTGTGAGAAATGACCGACAGTTTGAATTTGAAGGAAGTTCCAATCGATTGCTCCATGTGAAAGGTGAGAGTGTCTCAATATCTTACCATCTTGTCCTATTATCTTACTTGCAATCTAAGCTATTATGTTTTTCATCAGTCTGGTTAGGTTATTAAAAATACATATAGATTCTCATCCTCTTTAATTAGTTATATTACTGTTTTTTGGGATAATATAGTATTTTCAAGGGTAATTTTTGACACCTATCGTCACAATCCCAGTTTTCTCGTTGTGTTACGATTACTTAACCTAAGAGAAGTGGAACCGTTCCAGTGCTGACCATTAGATTAAGTGTCTTAGGAGTTCGGAGCCTTCATGATCGTTCAGTTGGCGTATTTTGTCTTACGATTATTTGTCTGGTACGGTTGTTTTAAATATTAATACCACAAATTTCGGAGTAGATGATTTGACTTAAATCTTTACATATAATTTATAGGATGCGACCCCGCCTAGGGTCTATTATGATATTGACTTTTTATACCTGATACCCCCCTCAACTATTTATTTTAGGCTCAAAATAAAGGAAGTGGGACCCCCACTAATCAGCCCGACAAACCTAATTTTGTTGTCCCATGAGCAAGGTACCAAAATCATAATTTTTGCATTTAATCTAATCTAGTATGGCCAAAAAACAGGTCTGATACACAAAGATGACTTAACAAATAGTAGTGATTCCAAGTCAAAACAATTTTCCACATCTCATACCACATCATACTAAGATATTTCCAACTAATGCTCCCTATATCGCCATAACCGACCTGTCAAGCAGTAGGTAACGGACTCCCCAAATTTTTGGTTGACTTAGCAAGATATCAAAATGGTTATATTTTCATACATATAAGTCCAAATCTTATTTTTCTTTTAGTTAGCTAACATCTGTAGCTTTTTGAGTGGTAATGATTTTCCATAACCAACTCATGAATTTTGCTCCAAAGCCTCCTATAAATAGAGGTCATATTGCAATCAGTGGTAATTTTGATCACTCACACTCAAACTTTTTGCTCTTATGAAACAACAAGGTGACGAACCCCTTGTTCATTTTTTACACTCACATGTTGTGGTCAACTTAGCTCTCTAAGGATCTCCTACTCTTACTATCAACAGCAGAGCAAGGCAGATGCCATATAGTGATGTATCTGATGCACAAGGAGGATGAGGACAAATGCCACGCTTGGAGACACCCGACAATCGGAGAGGACATAACCAACCAACCCTATTGTGCTCTAGCACGATAGACTTCACCTGAAGCAAGGAATCCCTTCAGCGAAAGGATGATGGTTGAAAAACTCTACTTATTTCAAATCACTAGCACATCTACCATCTTATAGCGGTACAACCAATCCTACTGAACACATTCTTAAGTTTGAAAATGTTGAGCAACTGAATAAGTACTCTGATGGTATAAAATGTCGAGTCTTTCTTATTGCCCTTACCGAATCTACTCGGCAGTGGTTTGAGCAATAACCACCTGGTTCAATACACTCCTTTTGCATAATTTACTTCACTATTTGTGCATCAGTTTGTGAGCAACAAAAAATACTAGAAGACGGATATAAGTCTCTTATGATAAAGTTGGAGGGAGAAAAAAAACTCTGAGGGCCATATATACAACATTTCAACAACACCGTCCTCAAGGTCCCCACTGTTCCTTAGGAGGTATTGATTAGTACTTTCACATAAGGATTGAGAGTCGGAGCCTTCTTTGAGTCATTAGCTAAAAACAAGCTACTAATTTTGATAATTTGTTGGCCCACCTTGAAAAAGCTACCCAGTAAGAAATACACGACATTTAATACACTCAGTATACTTGTGCAGTAGAACTACATTCTATCTTATGTATACGCTCAGTAGAGTTGTTGTAATTTTAATAAAATTACATTAAAAAACCATAGATTATATTGAGAAAATGAGAAGAAGAGAAAGTGCTTGCACACATTGAAAATTATGGGAAAAGTAGAAGGATTTGATAAGCATATAAAGGGTTGTGGGAGTGAGTGTAATACATTCATATTTCTTATCCCACATAGAAAGTTTATTGATACAATAAACTCCTTATATTAAGTCAAAGTCCAAATTTGTGTTTGAAGCGTTATGGAGACTAGAGTGAACATGGGGGTGCCCCACACGCGCATCGCCCGACTGACCCGCCTCAACCCATCCCGGATTTGTGCTTTGAGTGAGTTGTAACTGGCGATCATACTAGCCATTTTTGGCGGTTACGGCCGACAAGTTAATGGCCCCCAGCGGTTTCAACATGGAGTCTTTATGACACTTAATTGCATGAAATCAATGTTGCGTTTTGAAGACCTATATAAGGGTGGTTTTACTTCATCTTCAACACACCAACACTCACATTTCTCTCTTCTCTCTCGAGTTCTCTCTCGGTTCTCTCGTCTCTCTCTCATGAGAGTAATCGCTCTCAAACCATAGTTTTTTAGCTTATGTTTTAGTAAGGTTTCTGAGTGTTTTCAAGGTGTTCGTCAATATAGTGTTATATTGAACGAACTGTAATCGTCTTATCCTGGAAGAAATAACGTTATATCCGAAGCACTTTATATAATACATTTAATTTCTTCAAGGCAAGCAATTCTATTTGATATTTAGTTGAAATGTCATCTCCATTTAATCCCAACTGTCCGCTAACGCCACATCCTGACGAACATTTCACAAGAATGATTGCTAAACTACAACATCAATTGAGAGATAGACTTGATGAGATGGATGAACTACAGAATGATGTATCCAGACAAGCTTGTTACCACCATTGGGCCAAACGAAGGGCTGATGAGTTAGATCGCAAAAACTCAATTATCCGATGGGAGATAGAAGCACTAAAGACAGAACATGAAGTTGAAGTTGAACAACCTCAACAGGAAAATCAACAATTTTGTGATCTATTAGATGATTAGAGAGCACATATACCAGTTAGCTAAACTGATACCAATTGAACCGAAGGAGGATCCTGAGGAGGACCCTACTAAATATACAGATGACGATAGTGAACTGACTGATGGCAGTATTGTAGACTAGGGGTGCAAGATGAGCCGAGCCGGCTCGCGAGCTCGCGATCCGGCTCGTAATAAAGCTCGGCTCGAGCTCGAGCTTCTCGAGCTCGAGCCTTTTAGGGTGAGCTCGTGAGCTCGCGAGCCGGCTCGCGAGCTCACCCCTTTTTTATTTATTTTTTATTATATATATATATATATTATTAAAGTGCATATTTAATATTGTATCAAGTTTATATTCAAAATTCATCATATATTAGAATTATTAGTCAATATATCTCTTATTTAGATTTTATATGATAATAAAATATGGTATTTTTATTTATATTATTTATAAATAAGGTTAAGCAATAATTTAGTAAGTTTTGATACTTTTTTATAAATAAATATTTAAAATTCATTATCAATTCAAATTATTAGTTAATATCTCATATTTTAGTTTTAGATGATATTAAAATATATTATTGTAGTTTATATTATCTAAAAACAAACTTATTAGAAAATTTAGTACGTTTTGATAATTTTTTTGTAAATAAATATTAATATAATGTATATAAATTTTATCATTGTCAATCTCTTATAACAAAATTCAGTTATTCACTATATATTAGAATTTAGTCCATATCTCATATTTTAGTTTTAGATGGTATTCAAATATGGTATTATAGTTTATATTATCTAAAAGAAGCTTAATCAACAATTTAGTACATTTTAATAATTTTCTGTAAATAAATATTTAATATAATGTATATGAATTTTATTGTTATAATTTTAATTTCCACTACAACAAATATATTTCTTTAAAAATTCATCATATATTAGATAATTAGAATTTATAGTCAGTGTATCATATTTTAGTTTTAGATGATACTAAAATATGATATTTTGTTTTATATTATTTAAAAACAAGCTTAGTCAATAATTAATACATTTAGATAAATATTTAATATAATGCATATATTTTATTGTTGCAATTTCATTCCATTACAACAAAATGTACTTATTCACTATATATTAAAGCAATTAGTCCATATCTCATATTTTAGTTTTAGATGATATTAAAATATGGTATTATAGTTTATATTATCCAAAAAGAATCTTAATCAACAATTTAGTACACTTTCATAATTTTTTGTAAATTAATATTTAATATAATGCATATAAAAATTATCGTATTTCTTTTTAGTCTTCTTATGAATATTCTCTTCATGCTTCATATTTAAATTTTTTAATAATATGTTCCATATGGTACAATAGTCTATATTTTTTTAAATTCGAATATTTAAAAAAAAATTAATTGAGCTCGAGTCGAGCTCGTGAGCTGCTCGAGCTCGAGCTTGACTCGAGCTCGCGAGCTGCTCGAGCTTGACTCGTATCAATTGAGCTCGAGCTCGAGCTCGAGCTCGCTGTCTACTGCTCGAGCTCGAGCTCGAGCTCAGTTAAGGGAGCTCGAGCTCGAGCTCGAGCTCAAATTTTGAGCCGAGCTCGGCTCGAGCTCGGCTCGTTTGCACCCCTATTGTAGACTAAGAGGTATAATCGGTAATGAGTTGTTGGTATACAACTTATATCTTGATATTTACTGCTTTACTTATTGAGTATATTAATCATTATTATTTCATTGAATGTGATATATATATATATATATATATATATATATATATATATATATATACATGCTCAATGGATGTGACTATTTTCAAGTCGGTTTCTCCAATAAATTTCAATAGGGAAAAAGCAGCATTGTGATTAAATTTTTTCGCTAATCTTGAAAAAGTGAAAAATGTATTGAAATCGATGGAAAATTGAGTCAGCGACTTGATTAATATTTCAATTTTTTTAAAATATTGACTTATTCGGTAAATGCAATGCCATAAAAACACAAATGAACCAATAAGTTGTTCAAATCTTGAAATGATTACAAATCATGTCAAGGAACATTTGTTTAATAACAAAACAAAGAAACTATGGGGGTTCTAGTATTGCTTGCAAATCGCATTTGGGTGGTTATGACGAGCTCGACCTTGCCAACAGGAGACCTTCACAGCAACCTTTATCAAGGGGCGACATACATATTTTCTAATATTTTTGCCATGACAAATATTTCGCATTGGTTTTGTTTCATGATAGTTAATAGTATTAATTACTATAATTTTTAAGTTATGGGTCATTTATAATGTAGCGAAAAAATTATTTTTTTTTATTGTCATAAGAAACTTATAAAAATTAAATACTGAAGATTTCTTCCTTTTTTTTCAAAAAAAAAAAAAAGGGCAAGCACTCACTTATACTTATCCAATAGAATTCTAAGATTATATAGAGTCCATGATTGGCCCTAATTAAATTTGCAAGAGGATAAGAAAACCTTTTGGAAAAAAAATGATAAAAGAAAAGGGAATAATTCAAGAATGATGTAAATGTCTATATGCTCTATATATATAGTCCACAGGCTTAATAATTATGTAGTGGGATCAAACTGAATTAAGGAATTAGGGCCCATGCAGTTTGAACCAACCCATCACCAAACGTCATTTGTATAAGACAATGTTTTTGTTGTCTCCCACTGTTACATTCATCATCTCTCCACCACCCCTAAATTATTTATTATTTATTTATTTTATTGACTTTTATCATATTATAATTATTATTCTATTGATAATGGTTTTTATTTAGAATTTCGGGGTTACAATGTTGAGGATAGATTAAAAAAAGTCTGCATATGAGTTGGAATTAATTCTTTTCCGATTATTGATTGAATTAATGTTATGGTGGAAGAGTAAATTGTTTTCTTGATTTTGTTTTAATAATTATCAATTAAAAGAAATTGTATTGAATAAATAAATTCTCACCAATAATTCTATCATGTCTTGGTTGATCTCCCAAAACCCTTAAGTTTTCCTCTTGGGCTAAAAAGGATGAAAATTGCTAGACATTCGAGCTAATTCATCATTTAATGGGACTAACAATCAAAATTAAAATCCTGTAAAGCGCGAGATTAAGATTGAAATAGCGCAATTTTATGGGACCAATAATGTAATTTTGTCTATACTAATCAACAAACATTTGGGTTTTGAACATATAAAATTTTATGCATATTAGCGTCCAGTAGCACCCTACAAATTGAAGGATCTTTTTTTTGTTTTTAATATTTTAAGATGATCATCAAAAGATTAACCTACAAATAGTGGTTTACACCCTGATAGTAGAGTCAGTAAAGTATTCTAAATAAAATAAAATAAAAACACTATGTAAGAGTGTAAATAATTAATTAGATCACGCAAGATTGATAGTAAAATGTGTAGAGTAGAAGAGGATAAACTAAGATGGCAAAAGTGATGACCAAGTGTGCTAAAATAATGTGAGAGTTGAAAATAAGTGGAAAACGAGTAGAAGAATAGTGGAAGACTTGTTACCTCCATTTACTACCTAGATTCTATTAAGAATCGTATTTTTCGTCTCATATATTAAGTATATTTTCAATTTAGTCATATCTATTAGATTTTTTTTATATTTGGTTTTATTTGTTAGACTTTTCTCACATTTAATCCCATTTGTTTTAAAAAATTCTCAATATTAGTCCCAAATTACTTTTTCGTCCAATTTTTTGGAAAGTGACGTGAATTGGATGGAAAAGTGACTTTTTCGTTAAAAATTGGATAGAAAAGTGATTTAGGACTAATCTTGAGAATTTTTTAAGGGAGTGTTTGCAAAAACTTCTGCTTTTAAAAAAGTGATTTTTGTAGAGAAAGTTGGAAGTTGTAGCAGAATCAAAAGTGGGTAGTGTTTGTAAAAAAGTGAAAAGCAGATAAAAGGTAAATTGGATAGTGTTTGGAGAAAAATCACTTCCATAATAAATTTAATTGATGAAAGACTGTTTTGTCCTTCTATGTAAAAAATACTATCTTTTTGCATATTATTTCACTTGTTGTTTGTCATTAATATTTATTTTTTCAAAAAAAATATAATTTTTTTATTTTGATTAGTATTTTATATTTATATTTTTTAAAATATTAAAAAATATATTTAATTTAATAATGATTCCATTAAGTAATTTAATTATTAATTCATACACAAAAATTAAACTTGCATGATTGCAAAAAATAATTATTTTATTAATTAATTAAATAATAATATGTGAAAGAAATAATATAATGAGATGATATATAGCGCATAAAATATAAAAACTTAAAATATTAAATATGTGAAAGTGTAAATTTAATTATAATTATTAAAATTTAAATTATTTAAAAACTCCGATATCAACTTTAAATTTATAATTTTAAAAATAAATTAAAAAGGTAAAGTTGAATTAAGGTTATTATAATAAGGGTAAAATAGTAAAAAATAAAGTTGGATTATTTACAAAAACCAAAGCAGCTAAAAGCACTCCCAAGGTGCTTCTAGCTTTTGGCCTAAAAGCGCTTTTTTTGGCCGTTTCAGAAGCAGAAGCTGGTATCGCAAACACTTCAAAAGTGCTTTTTTGAAACCAGAAGCTGAAAAGCGCTTTTCAAAAGCGCGCGCAAATACTCCCTAAATGTAATAAAAGTCTAACAAATGAGACTAAAATAAAAATGAGCCTATTACATAGGATTAAAAAAATAATTTCCCTAGACCCTATTTATAGGAGTAGGATGAGTGAAATAAAGAGGCGATTGAGGATGGTTAAGATATTTCTGTATTTTTTAGGATGCTTTTTTTTTTCTATTTTTTTTATCATGATATGATTTATTCAGTTGTTTTACCACATCATATGATCCTCCCACGCAGGAAAATTCAACATTTAAATGTGGCTGACATGTTTGTTGAGCTAGACGAGCCACCAACAGACTATAGTTAGGTTTGGCCTATTGTTGACTTGCCAACATGTCGAAGACTCGAAGGTAGTAGTAGGCTAATAGCGCTTGCAACTTCCTAGTTTGCTAGTACTGGTCTGATTGGACTTGATTTCTTAGGTTATAAATGGGTTAAACTTATCATTAGGCTTAAAAAATTAAGGCAAAATTTCACTTTTTGTCCCGTAATTATAGAGCTATTGCATTTTTTATCTTTTAGTTTTTTTAATAAACACATTTAGTCCTGTAAGTTTGAAACTTTTGATATATTTGGTGGTGTAATTACACATAGATCTCTTGTAGTTTGGAAAATTACATCTAGCACCCATGAGATTTGCTTCTGTCTAACAAATTAGTTCATATATTAGTCAAAATTCATCGAATTTACTGATATTAACAAAAAATTGAAATAAAATCTATTACCCCCCGATTGACTTATTACTGACTTGTTGCATGTCAAATAATTTTTTTTATTATCAAATTACCCGTACGTCTTCACATGAAGAGGTATATCTTCACCGTTATAAGGGTAGTTTAGTTCGAAAAAATTTATTTGACCTACAATAAGTCAGTAATAAGTCAATCGATGGTATATAATTTTTTATTTAATTTGTTTATTAATATCAACAAATTTAATTAATTTTAATTACTAAAAGGACTAATTTGTTAGATAAAAGCAAACATAAGGGGTGCTAAATATTAAATTTTATGGAATGAGGGTGTAATTATCCCTAAATATAATTATAAGACTAAAATTATAATAAAGTGTTATGCAGAGGTAGCCGAAGTGAAGAGAAATGTGATGAATGATGATGAGAGCGAGAGGGGTAAAAGTGTCATATGGGGAGAAGCTCTACAGTATTCAGATATATGCGTACAATAGTATGAAAGTGACAAAAGTTAGAGAGAGTGGTAGACGACCCTTAACGTGTACGTATATATGCAGTTGGCGTCTAGTATTTATGCATGCAACTTATTTACTGTGTCCATGAAATCATAATGAGTGTGCTTTTGTTCCTTTGTGGGGGATCATTTCCTTCTCTCACCATTTGCTTCTTGCTGGTATCAACTTGGAACCATATACTCACCCCCACCCCACCCCACCACCCCACCCCCCAACTCTCTCTCTCTCTCTCTCTCTCTCTCTCTCTCTTTGGTTGTCTCTTTTTGGACAAGTTTATTAAGGGCGACTTCACTTCAGAGCTATCTTGAGGAAGTGTTGAGGCTTAAGACAGAAAGAAAGCTTATAAGCTATTCTTCTTTTCCCTTTGAGAATTTTTTTACAAAAGAAAAGGGTGAAAGCTTAAAGCTGAAAGAAAGCTGATTATCTTACCGAAAGAAAGAGCCTTTTTCATTGTTTTTCTTTCTTCCCCCCCACCCCCAGTGGTTTTTGTAGCTGTATATTCTGTAGTCCCCTCCTCATCCCTCGACTTCCTTAATTAATTTTATCAGATATGAACTTCACCAAGCTCCCACAGGATTAATTTGTCGCAGCGGGACGGCCCTTGATCGATTTGCTGAATTGTTTCTCAAGAACAGCGAGCTAATTACCATCAGTGTTATAAGTGTGCGAGAAATTAATGTTGAGCAACATTAACAATCCGTCTCCTTCTTCCGAGCCCTTCTCTTCCTCGGAAAATGGAAGCAGCAGCAAGAGAAAACGACGCCCCGCCGGAACTCCGGGTAACACACACATACATATATGTAGTGAAATTTATGTCTGTGTATATATATAGGTATGCAATTTCTGTGGTTCTTGAAATATTACTTAATTTTTGTCAACTTTTGTTTGGTGTAGATCCGGATGCAGAAGTGGTGTCTCTATCTCCAAAAACCCTTCTGGAATCGTATCGATACGTGTGCGAGATCTGCAACCAGGGGTTCCAGCGCGACCAGAATCTGCAGATGCACCGGCGGAGGCACAAGGTGCCGTGGAAGTTGCTGAAGCGCGAGAACCCAATAGCCAGAAAGCGTGTATTCGTCTGCCCGGAGCCCAGCTGCCTCCACCACGACCCTTGCCACGCCCTCGGCGATCTTGTGGGCATCAAGAAACACTTCCGTCGGAAACACAGCAATCAGAAGCAATGGGTCTGCGAGAAATGCTCAAAGGGATACGCAGTTCAGTCGGATTACAAAGCCCATCTCAAGACTTGTGGGACTCGGGGCCATTCTTGTGATTGTGGCCGTGTCTTCTCCAGGTAATTCATATTCCTCGTCTTCAAAAATCTTGCTTGAATCACTCAACAAATAATCTTCATGATATATAGTATTAGTATACGAAGTTCTTGCAGATGGACATCAGGAATCCCTGTCGAAGATTTTTATTGTATTCAGTGCAAGAATGTTTACTAGTTCTTCGGGTTTTCTGCATAATTAATTGTCTCGCTGAGAGAGTTTCTCTCCTTCCTTTAATTATTTAAGTGCGTGTGTGTGTGTTTTGGTTACAGAAGTCTGTGTGTCAAATCATTTTCTCAAGCAGTCCAACAAATATGCAGGCAAGAAATCTTGATAGACTAGGGGTCTTTTGACTGATGTCAGCGCCTCTATTTTTAGTTTCTTTTAATAATAATAATAAAAAAAAAAAGAAAAAAGAAACCATGAACATGCTTCTATAATCAATATACTTTATTTTAGTAGCAGGTTTCAATGACAGTTAAACCTTTGTTTTCCAAGAATCAAGGACCGATTTGAGGGGTTGTTTTCATACTTGAATCCTTTGCTCATATCCCAAATCAGAAATATGATTATAATACTCTTTCTTGTGCTTAATTGTGTTTGACTCTATCCAAAGTATATTTAATTTAATAATGATGTGATTAAGATGCTGCTGTTTGTTAATTCTTGTAGTTTCTTGATACTAGCTAAACTAGTAGAAAAATACAAACCCCACTAGCCTGTTAATGCTAATTAATTAATGTGTTTAATGCATCTAAGTATAGTGTAAAGTACATTTTTAGGATTTGTTTGCTTCAAATTACTTGGTTTCTTGGAAGAAATAGAAATGCTTGTTTCGAGGTCAAGATCACTTATGATATGAATCCTTTTCTTCTTGTTTCTAGTACCCGTCTTCATGAATGCAAACAATGGTCTTCGGACAACATTTGCTGTTCAAAATTGTCCTTTTACTCGACTTTACCACTGTTAGAATCATTACAATTACACCCTTGTTTTGTGATCATCATCATCAACAACAACAATTATTACACTGTTGCAGTTCAAACTCGGTAGACATTAGATATTATATATCCATCTCGTGAGGTATGATGTTGGTTTTCTTGATTTTTGGTTTTCATGTATAGGGTCGAGAGTTTCATCGAGCATCAGGACGCTTGCAGTATGGGGCGGCTCCGATCGGAGTGCCACCCTCTACAGCCGCCGCCAGCTTGCTTGTCGCGGACGGCGTCGAGCCCCAGCCCATCCAGCGACACCAATCTCAGCGTTGCGCCATGGGCTGCCGCCACTCGTTGTATGCCGAAGCCAATTGATCCCATCTTCTTGAGCAATGCGGCGGATGCCGGCGGATCAGTCACCCCGAAGAATAATTCCCGGCCGCCGAATCTCGAACTCCAGCTCCTCACGAAAGCTAGTTCCATCGGCATCGACGTCTCCGGCAACTCGACGAAACTCGACGAGGATCATTCGACTCAGCTGCAGCTCTCCATTGGCTCATCGGAAATCGGGGAGAAAGCCGAGGCGGACAATGCAAATGTAAACACCGTCAACAGATGCTCGCCGAGGGGGAGCAGCAGCACGAGCGAGAAACGAAGCCTGGCGACGGCCCCAGCTGTAACACTGAGAGAGCAGGCGCAAGAGCAGCTGAGGATAGCCATGGCGGAGAAAGCATACGCGGAGGAGGCCCGGCAGCAGGCGAAGCGGCAGATAGAGCTGGCGGAGCAGGAATTCGCCAACGCGAAGAGAATCCGGCAGCAGGCGCAGGCGGAACTGGAGAAAGCGCAAGCGCTGAAAGAGCACGCCACGATGCAAATGAACTCCACGATTCTGCAAATCACCTGCCATTCTTGCAAGCAAAAGTTCCAGCAGGAAGGTTCCGTGAGGCCAACACTCGCAGAAACAGCTTCTTCCTCCCGTCACGATCAGAGTAATTCAGTGGGGTTGAGTTACATTTCAGCTGCACTGCGAGAATGGGAAGTCAGGAAAAGCGATCATCATCACCATCATTAACAAAAAGTAACATGATCATGGACTGCTCAAAAACGTTGATTTTCAGTGTTAATTATGATATTAATGTTAACCCTTTTCTTGTTTTGTGTAGACATGCATGTAGTAAGATCAGAAGAAGTTTGAATTAGGAGAAAGGCGAAAGGCCGCCTGGATGTTTTGGTTGATGATCCTCTGGTGTTGTACTGAAAGCAGCTGGTATTCATGAGTTATAATTAGATCTGTTCATTTACTTCAAAGGTGTTGGGGGTAGCTACGTACCATAATAATCTGCTTTTTTTTTCCCTCATCATCAGCAAGCTTTTTCAGCAGGAACAATAATGTGTGTGTGTTTGAGGGTTTCTGATCTCCTTTTTCCTTTTTCTCTTACATGTCTATTTCCATGGGAAAAAGATGTAAGGTTTCTTGGTATTCATGAGATTCGCATTAATGGCTATTCATGCACGAATATTTTTCCTTTTCGGAACCTGATTGTTCTTTTACAGTTTATGTTTGGTTTCAAAATGGAGAGTTGGCTTTGGCTTCAAACAAAAGTACCCTCCCGGCAACCTTATAACATAAAAATCGAAGATTCTTACACTTACATAATACAATAATTATCTATAATTACACAAGAAAACAATCCATAAATTTTCACTTAACTTCTTCTTTTTTCCCAAAATCATTAATCCCATCAAATACTACACACACACATGTGTGTGTGTGAGAGAGAGAGAGAGATTAAGAGAGAGTTTAATCATCCACACTCAACTTTTGGTATTGTTAGATTTTGTGTTTGGAGTATTAGAAGATCTTTGTTGGCTGAGGTCAGAGAAATGGTGACCCCCCGTCCCTAGTCTCCTGACCAGGCATTAAACAACGCTACTGCCATAGAATTATTGCATGAGTGCACGTATAATTAATTACACAAACACATAAGTATACATACATAGATGTATATATATACATATAGAGAGAGAGAGAGAGAGAGAGAGAGAGAGAGGTGGGGTGGGGGGTAGGGGGTAGAGTAGGGGTGTTATGCTGCTGGTGGCATACTCACGCACGTATATACATAATAAATAATAAAGTTAAAAGGGTCAGAAAAATGAGAGTCCTTTTCTCCAGCAGTTCTGCATACATATAAATGTAAATCAAACACCATGTTTTCAGTGCCACAGTTGTAATGGTTGATGCTGGGACTCGTCACTCTCACTCTCAACACACAGACACAAACAAACTCCATTCATTTCAAAATTTCACTCTCTTTTTCCCCCCGGCATCAGAATCAGTGGAACACCCATCTTTCCATTTATACAGAGACCATTGCCTAACCATCTCTCTCTTTCTCTCTCTCTCTCTGTACTCTCTGTGTGTGAGAGAGAGATAGACTGTGTTTGTGTTTATGAATGTGTGTGTGTGTGTGTTTTTATTACAAGAAGGAAAATAACTGCGTGCTGTTGCTGTTGTCTTTCCCTGACTTTGCACTATACAGGAAAAAGAAAGCCCCGGTGCAAAGCGAACCCCTACATTTCCACTTCCTCTCATTTTTCACCTCAACTTTTGGACCACTCCCCATTATTTACTTCCCCTTTTTCGTTATTTATTACTCAACTTGTACTCAAATCAAAGTTATTATTTGACCACGTATGAAATTTTTTAGATGGGAGTTTAAATTTTTTTTACGAGATTTAATTTGTGAATTTTACATAATCATTGTTTATTAGTTTCCTACAAAAAGGGTGGGAAAAAATAGATTATTCTCTATATTATAAATAGAATAAATTACAAAAACTTTTCCTGATATTTGATACTACGAATATTTTTTTTGCGCTAAAATTATCAATACTCTATTTTAAAGTCGTCTAACAATTAGCCCAATCTGTTAGTTTTCATTAGGTTTTCATCCATTTTATGGTGAACTAACCAAAATGTCTTTGTGGACTAAGAATTATATTTTTATTTTTTATTTTTTAAAATATTTCAAATTGTTACATTCACCCATCGATCTTTTTACAAATTTTTAATTTTCTTTAAAAGATACAATAAGAGCAGAGTTGACAATTTCATACCTTCATCCAAAGATTGCATAGTTTCATCAAACATCAGGGGAGAATCTGTAATTTTTCATACATTGAGGAGTATTCATAATTATGTAAAATTTCAAGAAATGTAGGTGTAATTTACCCTAATAATAAATATAGTTTCAATCAAAATCATGACAATTCAATATTTTCTACTTCGGTAAAACATTGGCATGATTTTCAGTTGTGATTGATGTTTTTTATTTTATCTGTAGAAATAAAAACTAATAACCATTGCTACTGTAATTAGCTGTGACAAGTATATTCCTTCTAATGGCTCATAAAATAACAAATTTATTAGAGTTGTGATCAATCACTATTTTAAATAAGATGGGTAATTTAAATATAATTAGTTAAAATTTTTCATTAACAAAATTAATGTTTTATTATTAAAAAACGTTCCTAAATGAAAAAAAGGAATTATGTATAGTTTTGTGGTATATTTTAATTATATATAAAAGTGTGAATCTCTCATGTGTTTGTTTTTTGTTGTGAGATATCCATACTCTTAAGTAATTTTTTTTTATAATAAATTAAAATAAGTTTGAAGAGAATAAAATTCTACCCAAAAAGACTATTTGAGAATCCGAACTCTAAACTACTTGGAAAACCATAAATATAATCCAACTAAAAAATAAATAATCAAACAATATTTTTACATGTTTAATATGTTAGAGATATCTTTAAATACTTTAAATATATAAATTTACTAAGGCACAATAAATTTTAAAATGAATAGCATCAAAATAATATATACCATACTGAGATAATAAACTTCAAAACTATTTATATATATATATATATATATATATATAAAAAGAATAAGTATCATAAAATTCTAAATAAAAATTAATTATCAATCTTATTAAATTAAAAATACTTTTGAAAAACTTAAAATGGATGACTTCTAACTATTAATTTTATTTTAATATTAACCATAGAAAATTGTCTTGATATTGTACTTTTACTTACTTTTTTTTTACCATAATATATTGGAGATAAAATAATACTAATAAGTGCTTACGTATATAATAGTGAGAATTATTTAGTGTTTGTTCCTATTGTGAGAAAACATTCATATTCTTAGGGTACTCTTTTCAATAATAAATAATTCGTTATATATACAAAATTCTATCGAAGAAGAAAATTATTTGGTATTCCTAATTTCTCTAAATTATTTAGAGAATGATCAATAATATATTCTAAAAGAAAAATAGACAAATAATATTTCAACACAATTAATTTTCTACAAAAAAATTTAAATATTTTTAAAAAAATTGATTTACCTGGGCACTATCAAATTTAAAATGAATATATAGCATATGGGTAAGATGTATATATTAATCTAAACATAAAAAATAATAGAATAAATATTTAGAAAATTTCTGATGAAAATCCTTAATTTTTATTAGTTTAGAAGTCCTGTTGAAAAATTTAAAATGAGTAACTTATAACTAATTAATTTTTTTAATATTAATATTGGATAATTACTTTAGATTTTACTTTTACTCTTTTTTCACTAAACAATTAATAAATATTAATTATAAAATTAATATTACAAAATAGTCATTCAAAAAGTTAAAAAATAAATAATACTAAAGGGAAAGACCCAACTTATTTATATGGAGGTGATCGTAATTCAATTTTAAGTAAATTGATTATTTCTTTAATTGAAGTGTATTAATATAATATGTAAATCTTATAATAGAGAAGTTAAAATACCAATAAATATACGATATAAATAAAAAAAAATAAAATAATAAATTACTAATGACATATACTGAAACATGCAACGGCATAAAAGGCATTCTAAGAGTACCGCAAATCACCATACAAAAACACGAATCATTGAACTTGCAAGAATTCAGAGGTCTGAATTATTGTACGTATAATTTAAATGTTGTCTACTAAATTTATGTAAATGTTAAGAACATAAATAGATATTGTCCCAACATTAAATGTATTAAGCCTTATATGGTCCATCTGCGGGACTACTCCATTTGATGCTTTCGATGTTATGTTCCTATTTTATTCTATTTTATTTTAGTATAAAAAAATTCAAAATTAATTCAATATAGATAATATAAATCAACGATAATCAAGATCGAGATTAATAATGACCTGACAAGCTGACTCAAGTGAGATTCATTTGAGGTTCTCGAGTTGGATGAATATGAGTTGACTCGCGCGTAACACAAATTGTTATGCTTGTTGGGGTGGCCCCAGTTAAAATCCTTCGGTAATCAAGATTTGTTTAGGGTATAACTGGCCGTCTGTGAAGCTAGATGTTAGGGTAATTCGTGCGTACCTTATGAAATGAATTAACTGGTATTAAGATTTGTAGCTCGACCCGATCTAGTCCAATTCCATTATTAATGGAAAGCACAATTTATTGAATTTGGAAGTCAAAATATGAGTTTATTGTAGTCAAATAGTAAAAAAAAATTAATATATATAAGGGTGATTTTGTCCACATAAAAGATAAAAGATATTGAGGAGGGAGACCGAGAGCTTCTTTTTTTAAAATTCAGAGAGTTTTTTTTTTTTTTTAGTTTAAGGATTTTTTCGCCTAAAAAATTTTCACGGAGGAATAAATAAAATACTACATATTAACCCAATAAAAAGAAATATATAAAGCAACTGATGAGCTTGACTTATTCATATCCTCGACTCGTATAATCAACTAAATTTGGGGAAATAGTATTTTTTATCATGCAATTTAATTTATTTTTTTTACTTTTCATCCCACTAATTAAAAGATTATCATTTTTGGTCTCATAATTTAAAAAAGTAGCATTTTTAGAGTCATGACACCTTTTCATTAGATATTTAATGCAAAAAATATCGACCGTTAAGAGTATGGAATAAAAAATATTACTTTTTAAAGTTATAAAACCAAAATTGAGAATCTCGTAACCTAAAGTGTAAAAGCTCTAACAGCCACGTGCTAAGTATGTGACGTTTTTCGTTAAAACATCCAGCGAAAATGTGCCGTTCAGACCAAATGTCCTACACTTTTAGAAGTTATAAAACAAAAAATGAGAATTCCATAACGAATAATAAAAATATAAATTAACATTCTGAATTACAGAATAAAAAATTTATTTTCTCACTAAAATCAAACACAAAATAATTTAAATAAAATTTAAACAATAATGTGATCAGCGCGACTGGCTCCTACTTCTACAATGATGCCAAACCTCTCCTTAGTACTTCTTTTCTAATAATTATTATATTCAGTACAATTTCAGTGGATCCGAATTACTGTCTTATTTATTACATATTTGAGTATTTCATCTACTTCTTGAAGAAATCATGAGACAACTGAGCACTTCATTATTACTTGTACATAAATTTAGCAACATGCGTGCTCCATTGTACATCACACCACTGGGATACCTATTTTTCACAATTATGGTTTACCACATCTCCAAACATTTATGCATATGCACCACCCCTTGTATTTAATTTCCTGAATTATTCCTAAAATTATTGTCTCAGCCCTTTCAATACACAAAACATAATATTCCTCTCGTAATAAATTATTACGATTTAAAAATCATATAACATATTAAATTTATGTATATATCTACCACGGTTGAAAAAAATAAATGTGAAAACTTAACATTTGAACGTAGTTAATTAACATTAGCTATGATTTTATATATCGATATGGCCAAAACATTGCGATAATTTTTAGGGTAAATTACGGTTACCTCTCTTAAGGTATGATATAATTATGAATATGCGCTTGTTGTTTGAAAAATTACAAATACACCCTCAAATAAAAAATAATTATGTAATCTTTAGACGATAATGTAAAAATTACTATTTTACTCTTGCTGAATTTTTTTTTGAAAAAAAAAAAAAACATTTGGAAAACCATAAAAAAAAATCTAAGGGTGGGGAAACTTCCCCTAAATAATTCATTGAGAATATTTGTTTAAAAGTTTAGGTAATAATTTTTTCTTTGTTAGTGTAAAAAGATTATCCATGAATTTTTTATTCGAAGTTAACTAATGTGTACTATTAATTATAAAAGCATTTTATAAATGTTTAAAATAAAATATATCAAGAAATAACGACTTATTTGATTCTAATGGTATCATGCCCATTTTAGTTATTTTATCAATAAAAGACATTATTGTGCCAAATATCCTGACATTTTATAAAATGTTTTCACATTTTAAAAGTTTTAACATATTATTTTATCCGAAAATCTTATAAACTTCTAAAATTTCTACAAAATATAACGAGCTTATAAAATATTTAAAAAAAAAAAAAAAACACCCTCAGTTTCACCCGTGAAGGATGAATGTTGTGCGACACATGCAAATTGTTTAATAAATTACAGCATAGGTATTCAGGTCAAAATGATCCCATACATATGTACTATAGCTCTTGACAGCATTCTAAATGGATTTCTGACAAGAATGATAGAAATCCAGTACATTAATAAATGTCAAAATTTAATTTGAGTGGTTCATCGTCATTAAGGGTTAGGGTACGGTGAACATTTTTATTTTAATTATATTTGATTAAATCGGGTCAATTACTGAACGAGTGTAATACACTTGTCATATAATTAATTATTATTATTAAATTGTACATCAATTACATGACAAGTAATATTTACCTTATAATTGATTCAAATTCGATCAAACTCAATTAAAATTGCTTCTGGAGCCTTAATTGGTCACTCAAAATAATTCTTCTTAGAAGTTACCTATCAAGGCAACCTTGGCGTATCCATAAAAATGATCAATCATACAATTATTCGATTGAAAATTATTCGTTCTTATCAATTAGGCCACCAAACATAAGAAAGACAACTCTTTGGACGTATCATGCTTCGCTAGTACATATATCTAAAATTTGTAATTCAGCATTAATCTATTTGGCAACTTTAGTGGTCAATTCGCTAATTTTTCGCTTAAACATCATGAATTCAAATTTAACTGAAAATATAGAGTTTGTCACTTTATTAAAATGCATTATAAGCAGGCAGTGGTTGATTTATAATACGAGTGTTTGGCTAAGCTTATTAGAAATATCTTATTATCTCCTACATCCTAGAGAATGTTTTAAAAGTTTAAAATGTTGACTCATATATATATATATATATATATATATATATATATATATTATTAAAATATAGCTATAAAAGGGGTAAGATGTAAGAACTTATAATATAAATTTTGTCATAATAAGCTCTTCTTATTGTAAAAAGAATAGAAAAAAATCATCAAACCATTAGAATTTAAATAAAATGTGAGATCTTATAAGCTCTTTAAATAAGAAAAATATATACCAAATAATTTATAAAACTTATAAGCTCCGCCAAACACCTTCTTAATCCTATAAAGATTTGAGCTTAATTCTAATATATCGACCAGTGCGGCTGCATTAATCAAGTTACAAGATTTTCATATTGGAAAATTGCAATTTATCCCCTTATAATATTGTAAATGTGTAAATTACCCTTTTATAAAAAAAAATAGCAATTTACCTCCTTGTGTTTTTTAAAATGCAACATTTATTCCCTTATGTTTTTTTTTTAAAATGAAGCGATGTACCTCCCTAGATAGAGGGTTTGCTTATATTTTTTTTATAAGGAGTAATTGCTCGTTTGGAGGGCAAATTATTAAACCTATTGGTATTATGTATAGTTATGTTTCTTTAGTTAGAATAGGGAGGAAAATAGTATTTTTTTTTTAATCTAAACTTTTTGCACTTTTAGTTCCATTTTATGGAATTCTCACTTTTGATCCGTAACTTTAAATTATTTTTTTTTGGTCCTGTGACCCTTTTTTCTTAGATATTTAACGAAAAAGACTACATGGTCGTTAAATTTTTCAGATTGAGCATTTAATGGTCATGTCTGAAACACATGACTTTTTCAGTTACATCTCTAACGAAAAAGTGTCATGGATCCAAATTGCTATCTTTTTCAAATTATGGGATAAAAAATGGCAATTTTGTAATCAATGAGATTATAAATGTAAAAAACTCTAAATTATGGTATGAAAAATGATATTTTCCCACAACAAGGATTACAAATTTGACCTGATATGATATTTTCTTTATTGAAAGAAAATTCTATTAGGGGTAGCAGCAAACAAACAGTCGACACGTATACATCTATTGTTCATTTCGAGCCTTTTATTTGTAATAAAAAATAAAAAAGGGTGGGGAGCTTAATTCTCTCTCTCTCTCAACAATAGTTGAATTTATTGAGTACAATACATCCAATCTATTACTAACATTGAATGCGGACCAAAATTATTTGTTCACTGCCAAAAAAGAAACAAATGATTATTTTCTACGCCATACATGACCATCATTATAAACTTATTGTGAATTAATACTATCTATCATAATTAAATAAAATTATGAGTAAATTATATTTTGTCATTCGAATTATATCTGATTTTATATCTTTTATCGATTTTTTTTTTTTTTGTCAACTTATCATCAAACTTTGTGAAATTTGTATTTTGGCATATATGATCGTTTTTTTGTTGATTATTTGCCCCAAAAAAACATCACATACTATGTATTTTTGAGAAATATCACAGTACATACCCCTAAATCACATGTGCACTGCATGTGAATCTTTTTTATTGAAAAAAAAAACTTGATTGAAAAATAATTATAAATGGCAAAATGCAAAATTTAGTAAAATTGACATAAAAAAATAAAAAAATCCCAAAGTGTAAAATTGGTTATAGTTCGGATAGTAAAATGTAACTAACCTTAAAATTAATATAAAAATTTTGAGTTTTGATCACGCGGGTTAAATTAATATTTGCTATGATGTTAGGTGTATTCAAAGCATTTGTCATGATTTTTAAATCGTGCCTAATGTATTTTAGCATCATTTATAGAAGCAGTGACTAATAAATTTTGAGTAATTGTGGTTAATTAGTATTTCTCATGATTCTTTTCCTTAGTAATTAACCATAACAAAAAGTTGTATTTCTTCTGCCTACTCAAGAGAATAATTAATTAATTGCCTCCATTCTACTAGACGTGTTTGGTTAAGCTTATTTATATAAGATGATAGATCTTATTTTATAAGAAGTTCATAAAATATTTAAATAAAATAAGATTATATAATTTATATAATCGAATTAATTTGTTAAGATCTTATAAATAAATTATCAATCATATAACCGATAAGCTCCTAACATCTTATATTTAGAACTAGCATAGAAGCTCCTCTAAAACAATCTTTACCAAATATTTTATAACATCTTATAAGCTCTCAAATATTTTATAGGGATAATTACACTCCCCCCTACCCCTGAGATTTAGTGTAATTACACGTAGACCACCTGTTGTTTGAAAAATTACACCTAACATCTCTGATGTTTGCTTTTATCTAACAAATAAGCCATCCGTTAGTCAAAATTCACCAAATTAAATGATATTAACAAAAAAAAAATTAGAAAAAAGTCTATATTAACCCTTAATTGACTTATTACTGATTTATTGCAGGTCAAATAAATCTTTTTATGACTAAATTACCCCCATACGTCTTTACGCGTTAATATATCTGAGGACGTATATCTTCACCGTTATAAGGACAATTTAGTGCGAAAAAATTTATTTAACACGTAATAAGTCAGTAATAAGTCAATCAAGAGTTAATATAGATTTTTTTTCCTAATTTTTTTGTTAATATAAGTCAATTCTGTGAATTTTGATTAATGAAGAGACTTATTAGTTAGATATAGGCAAACCTTATGGGTGCTAGGTGTAATTTCCTAAATTACAGGAAGTTTATGTGTAATTACACCAAACCTCATGAAAACAAAAAGTGTAATTATTCCTATTTTATAAGATGCTTTGAAGAGCTTATAACTCATCCAAACACACATCTTAGTTAATAGTAATTATGCTCAAGGCCTCTTAAAGAAGGCCAAAACTCTTCATTAGTCCCTATTTTTTACTTTTAATTTTACTTTAATTCCTCATCTCTTAAATGCACTGTAACAAGCCCTCGTTTGTTAAAAATGTGTGGTTATAGTTGACCGTTAAATCCTAACAAAATCTAGATAAAGCGGATGAAATATCCCATCAACAAGAGGTAACATAGAAAGTTTATTTATCTTACGAGGTAAATTATAGGGGCATTTTAAAATTTGTTATAATTATAAATATTTTTTTCATAATTTTTAAAATTTTAAATACCTTTTAGAATTATCGATCGTCTAACAACTACCCCTTTGTGACAACCCATTGTCAGGAATATTTGTTAGATGGGCATTAATAGCAGGGGATATTTGTAATTTTTCAAACAATGAGAAAGTATTTGTAGATATGGCAAATTTTAGAAGATTCCATTGTAATTTACCTTTTATCTTAGGATAATTATATTGATATCCCCTGAGTTTAGATCATATTATACAAACATCTCAAATCTTTTACAAAATTATAGCTACACCTCCTAAGCTAGGTTGTTATTGTGTAATATTTTTCAAAAGGAGTGTGTAATATGTATTTGAATATGATGTATAATTGTAAATCCAACTATAACCTTAAACAACTCAACTGTAATTCTACAAAAGACAGAAAGCATTTATATATTTTGACAGGAAAAAATACAATTTACCTCCCCTGTGATATGTGAAACGAGTAAAAAAAAATTATGTGAAAAAAAATAGCAAATTATTCCCTGTATTTTTGAAAAATTGAGTAAATTACCACCCCATATCTAAACCATTGATAGAAAACAATTTGCTTCATTTTTCAGTACATAAGGATAATTTGCTAATATTTTTTCTACAATTTTTTTTTTTACTCATTTCACATATCACACTGGTAAATTGCATCTACCCCTGTTCTAATACTTATGAAATTTCAATACAATCTAGGTAGGATTGTATTAATGAGTAAAGAGCATGGGGATTGTGGTACTTGTACGTAGGACATGGGGGGAGACATGATAGCATCGTAGAAAACATTGTACGCTACATGTAAGGTTGTTGCGTACTTGAAATTTCTCAAATACTGCGCGGAAGACAAGAACTTGGTGTCGTTACTTCCGTAGTCGTCGTCGTCTATATAATCCAAATCCTTTTAGGAGGTCGCCAGAGAGCGCAGAGCAACTGAGGGCCATTTGCTTTCCCCAACAAATATTTGTCTCCCCATTATTCTTTGGGATAACTACATTTACACCCCTCATCTATTGTCATTTTACACAAACCACCCCTACCTTTTCAAAAATTACAAAAACCACCCCTAATAGCCTTTAAAACCCCAAAATGCCCCTATTGACTTGGTCAAATTTTAATTTAATTTTTCAATGACAGAAATGTCCTTAGGAGTGTTTTGTAATTATCAAAAAGTAGAGGGGGTGTCAAAGTAATATTTAGAAAATTGAATAATATGACACCATATATTCTTTTATTATTATTTATACTAATTTTTAATTAAAATTTAAATTATTTTATTAACTTTTTTTATTGAATATATAAATTTACACCTCTTAATAATTAAAAATTAAATTATTTAATTAATATATTAATAAAAATTAGTTACTAGCTTATGAATTCAATAAAAAATATAAAACTTGTATAAATTAATTTGAATTCTTAAAATTAAAATTATTTATTCTCTATTTTTATTTATAATTAAATTCTTATTAAAATTAATAAATTATAGTAGAATTAGTAAAATAAACAATTGATTTATTAAAGATATTTTAAATTATTATAAATGTAAATATACATATGAATATGTTCAATTATATACATATTTGTATATTTACATTATATAAATTTATATACATGTATGTATAATTTATTAATTTTAATAAAATTTAGCTATAAATAAAAATAAAAAATAAATATTTTAATATTAAGAATTTAAAATAATGTATACAAATGTGATAATTTTTAATTTGAATTTATAAACTAGTAACTAGTTTTTATTAATATATTAATTAAATAAATTAATATTTTAATTATTAAGAGGTATAAATTTATATATAGATTCAATAAAAAATAACAAATAATTAAAAAATAAATTAAATTTAATATAAATAATAATAAAAAATATATGGGGTCATATATTTTTTCCCCATAAATATTACTTTGACACCCCCTCTACCTTTTGATAATTACAAAACACCCCTAAGGGCATTTTTGTCAATGAAAAATTAAATTAAAGTTTGACCAAGTCAACAAGGGCATTTGGGGTTTTAAAGGCTGTTAGGGGTGGTTTCTGTAATTTTTTAAAAGGCAGGGGTGGTTTGTGTAAAATGACAATAGGTGAGGGGGTGTAAATGTAATTATCCCTTATTCTTTTTCACCTGCCCACCGTGAAAAGTCCGTAATACCTTTGAATTAATTTTCTTTTTATTTTCTTTCATGGTACATCCGTTCGTTAGAAGAATTTTATGATTTTTTATTAAGAAAACATCGCGAATATGAGATAATTATGGTTGTGCAAGTGAGATCAAAATATTAGTTATAGTTAGAAATCATGGTTCGTGTGGCTTTTGACTCGATCAGATGCCAAAACATTTAGCCATAGCTAAAAATCATAATTGATGTGGTTTGCGGTCTTGATTGGTGCTTTGTTGCGCGAAGTCTTGTCTGCTCAGGTTTTGTATGAGCCTCGTGGATGTTTGCAAATAATGGGATGTTTATCTTTATTAATAATACATATCTTGAATATAATTAAAATTATAATAAATATTAATTAACCCTAATTAGAATTTAATATATTTTTTTCAGAAGCCCCATTTTGATTCTACAGTGTTTTATTTTGAGTAGTCTATTTTTTAAAAAAGTCAATTAGTAATAGTAAAAGAAAAAATTCACATATTTTAAGGAAATTGGGCCAAAAATTTCAGAAAATCATGCTTTTTAATAGAAAAAGAAAAAAGAAAAAGGAAATTAAATAATACGGTGTCTTTTCATAATTAAAATTCATTTTCATTCGATAACGTTATTTCCGAAGAAAATCTATCACAAAACATACTAATCCAAATATATTTTTATTTTTCACACAACAAAATAAAAACTCACTTAAATACTGAAAATCGAAAACTAACGATATATAAAAGCAAAACCAAACAAGGCTTACATTGATTTATTTAACCATATTGATAGATAGTAATAATTTGCCGTAATCTTTATATCATAGTCATTTATAGTAGAGGGAATAATCACTAGAAGAAACATAACATTTAACCATAACTAATGGCAATGGCTAAATATAACTAGTGATAGTAAATACTCATTGATCACAATCATGCAACTGTTATTGGCCTTAATTTTTGCCAGTGGTTAAAATATTTGTCATGAATAAAAATTATAGCAAAACGGGGAATAATAATATTCATTATGGATAAACTAAGTTTTACATTGATTTTATCTAATCATAGTTAGTAATGATTATTTACCATGGCTTTTAATCTGTCCATATTCATTAAAAGTGTAGACGATAGTAAAAAAAAATTCTAATGAATAGATTTTTTTGTAACGTCTTAATACTACCAATATTATTCAATTAATATTTTTTTATTCAATTTAACATGTATATGCTACTTGTAAAAACTCTTTTTTTAAATAAAGTAAATGACGTCGACACATAATATTTATATACTAAATGAAATAAAAAATGCAATGAGATTTGTAATAGAAAATTCAATCCGAAATACTTACATTTGAATTATTTTAAGTTTGAAAAAAATGAAGGTGAATTAGGAGATGAGGGTATTAAATGGAAGACTTTATTATGTAGGTGACTTTATTGTATTATTTAGAGGTGACGTCATAATTAATAAATTCGTGGAAAGAAAAAAGTTAAAATTAATTGGAGTAGATCTGATCAAGATAATAGTAATAAATAAATAAATGATCAAAGATTGAATTTTCTGTTGTTTTTTTTTTTTTTTTTTTTTTTGAAGAAAAGCTCAATTAAGGAATGTAGTTCGTCAAATTACAACGAGGTCCTTAGAATGTGTGTGTGGTCATAATGAGCAACTCAAAAAGAGCTAAGGGCAAGAAAGTAATATGCCATCGTTCATATAATGCAGCAAATGTATTTTTGGGTGAAAGTAGTATTTTTTTATCTCATATTTTAAAGTCGGTATATATTTTTCGTCCAATTAATTTCATTCATTCTGATCTCTTAATTTACAAAAAAAAAATTACTTTTAGTTCTTTTATTAAATTTCTTTTACTCCCTTTATTTACGGGATTCGTATTAATGGTCGTACAAGTTATAAAAATTATCAATGTTAGTTTTTTCGTCAAATTCCGTTAGTATTATTAATAACGAACACATACTCAACACGGGCCTTTTTCATCAAAATATCAGTGGTTTTTGACGAAATGACAAAAATTGTGAATGTTTATAACTTATGGAACCATTAAAGAAAACTTCGTAACCAATGAGACGAAAAATGCAATTATCCTAAAATACAGGGCAAAAAATGCAATTGTTCCATTTTTTTGGCTTTGATTTAGGTTCTAGTGGAAAAAAATTAAAAATAAATATTTTGGTCAAATTATATTCATAAACTTTTTTAATTAATTTTTTATAATAATTATTTTCGCACTTTATTTCTCCCTCGCAATAAAGAAAGTTAGATTGCCTCTTTAAGAATGAATTATTACTATTGTCAGCTTCTTTTGACTAAAATGTACTGTAGCAACTGTACAATTGCGTAACTGTGCGCGCGCGCACACACAATAAAGGAATTCTTTATAAAAAAAAATGGATTAAATACATTTTGTACTTTTGAATTATACATAAAGTGTCTTTATACCCCTGAACAATAAAAACGTTATAAAATAGCTCTGCATCATATACATTTATTTTTTTATGACAAAAATGTCCTTATTATTTACACCCGTAAAATATATCTGTTACGCTCATTCTCCTAAATATAATATGAATTACTATAATTTTTTTATTTAAAATAAACATTACAAAAAATATATAAACTTTATACTGAGTATAGAATTGTATAAATTCCATAAATTTAAAATTCTTATATTTTTTAAATAACTAGTAAAAAGTTTACATAAATTTTGCTTGTGTTGTTATATATATTTATACTATTATAAAAGAAAAAGGGTTTATAGACTCAAAGTGGTAGTTCTCATACCACTACAAAATTCTAAGAAAATTAATTTCATAAAATTACTACATTCACAAATTTAATTTACTCACTTTTGTTTATTTTTTTTATTGATTAAATAAAATACAATAAATTAGTATTAATTTTGCATGTAAATATAATCATTGCTAGCTACTGATATAATTTTTAATTTAAGTATAGTAAAATATGTATAATGCATTGACAATTAATGCATTAAAAGATGTCATCACCAGTTTTTTTATGTGAGTTTGTAAGGCAATGACAAATTTTAATATACAAGAACTAATTAAGATATTAGTAATATTACGCGCGCAAGTACTGCGTGCCACGGTGTCTATTAAATTTAAAAAAAATAAATTATCAATACAAATTTAAAATATTGCATCGAACATATATATATATATATTATAAAAATATGCAAATTTATAATATAATTAATATAATATTCTAATTTTTTTAAGTAACGAATTGATATATTTTTATTATTTGGACATATAATTGAATAAAAATTTATAAGTTATAACATACTTTTTCTATAATATTATATTCATTATGTATTGACACATATTTACATGTACTTTTTTAACATATTTTATTTACTTTTTAAAATGTATTTGCATATATTGAGTTTGTAAATATTATTTGTGTTTCATAATTTATAAAAAAATATAAATTATAAATAATATTTTTAAAATAAAATGTGGTTAAATTTTAAATCACTAAAAGTAGTATGGGAGAGATATTTCAATAAAACATATTTTAGGAAGCAAAATAAAATGTATCGGGGAAAGTGAGAATGACATTTTTGTCCTATCAATGCCAAATTATTTTGTCAAGAATGTTTGTGTTACCTTTCATACTTTAGGGGTGTAAATGAGACAAAATACATAATTCAAAGGTGAAAATATATTTAATCCTAAAAAATTGAAGCGAATAGATAAGAGGGTGTCTAAAATAACTTATATTGTAAAAATAAATTATAAATTATATTAAAAATATTTAAAAACAAAAGTGAAAAATAAAAAAAATAAAATTAGAATATTTTAGAAAAAAAATTAATATTTTACAGTTTTATTTATAAGTTGTAGAAATTGATAGTTGTTTATGTGCGTGTTTGCAAAAAATTATGCTTTTTCATATGTTTAATTTTTTTCTGAAAAAATAGATAAATGATTAGGATATAAAAATTAGTATGATTTGGAGGTAATAGTTATCTATACTATTATAAAAGAGAACCCTTCGAGCGTACCAACTTTAGATTGTCTCAATTTACCCTCATTTTATTTTATTTTTTTTATAAATTATTTGGTCAAATTAATAATTTCAATATTTTTTAATAATTTTTAATTATTTTTTTTTAATAACCACCCACTACCCCACACTTTTATTTCTCCTTACTTCTCCATATTTATTATAATTTATAATTATAATTTATTATTTTAATAATTTTTTTTTCTTATCATCTCACATCAAATTTTCTTTATATGCTCGTGAGAACCGCGTGCGACGATATCTAGTAAGTTAGAAAAGAAAAAAAATGACGTGGGAGTACTTGTTAAAAATGTTAGTTTATTAACAATTTATTTGAAATTAGCTAATTACTATAGGATGCAGATAAATTTTAGTCATTATTGAGATAGAGTATTTTTAAAATATACAAAATATTGGTAGGGAGAAAATGTCATAAAAATATTAAATTTATTTATAAAATACCTAAAGTTGCAATGAGCACATTCTCACAAATTTACCATTTTTAGCTTAATTTAAGATAAGCATAAGCACAAGTAATATTTCCAAACACATTCATTTAATTTAAAATATAAGTTATAATTTTAAAAAATGCTTAATTTAAGTTTTTCCAATCATCTCCTCTAACTTTTGACTTAAATCAATTTATTTCAAGCAGTTCAAAAATAAAAATTGTAATCTAAAATATTTGTTTCAACTTATTTTCATAATCTTTTTTTTTTTAGATTTCAGTTGATTTAATAGGATTATATGCATTTCTTTTGTCCCATAACTTTAATTATATGTGTTTTTGTCCTTTAATTTTCTAAAATAGCATTTTGATCCTACATCTTCTTAATTTTTAGGATTTCAATTATTTTTGCTGAAGTTCACATCGACCTATGAGAAGACTGAACTCCAATAAAAAAAATAAAAGGACTAAAATTCAAAAATTAAAACAAAAAATCAAAGGACAAAAATTCTGGTAAAAAATGATTCAATAGAAAAAACAATCCCAAATTTAAAAAAGTCACGTGAAATGCACATATATTTTTTTTCATCAAAACAGATGAACCCCAACAGGAAAAAAAAAAAAACTAAAAAAATACAAAATTAAAACATTATGCTAAAAAATTAAAGAACAAAAATACCAAATAACCTGAATTACGGTATCAAAATTACATTTACTTCTCTCAGTTATAAACACCAGATAACTACAAGCCTAGAGATCCGAAAGCGAATAATAACAAGGACATTATACATACACACACATGCAGAGTGTGTATTGCAGTGTGTAGTGTTGATGGAATTGAGTGTTTACGTAACGTGAGACGAAGCCCCAAAAGAAAACGTATAATTGCACGTTTTTAGGTTCTTTTGGAAAGACGCTTTTTCATTTCATCTTTTGGATTTGATGCTTTGACTTTTGGACTCTCTCTCTCTTTTTGGATTTAAAGGTGAGTCACCCCACCCACATGGTCTGTTCCCTTCCCTCACTCATCTTAACCTTAATCACTCCTTCTAACTTACTTTTCCAAAAGTAATTACTAATCTATTTATATATATATATAGCTTTGTCGGAGTAAAAGCAAATTAACTCAACCCTTTTTTTTTTTTTTCTTTTTCTCATAATTCCAATAAATTTATTAATTGATTATTTATCATTCAAATTAATGTTCGGAGGCCGTTCGACTAAATTTATTTATTTAAAACATCTTACTCAGTCCGTATGTGTCTTATGAAATATTTAGATCCTATTTTAAGAATAAGTTCTTAAATGTGTATAGACAAAATAAAGCCAATTCTGTAATCAGCACAATCAAATTGTTAAAATGTATCCTGTCGACGTGATTGATGAATTGCTCAGACGATACATGTTGTTATTATTATTTTTTCGCTAATTATTTAACTAAAAAAAGTTATAATTAATTAAGGGTAATTATAAGGTGAGGTAATATTAATTGGATGAATAGGGAGAGTGGGGGCATGGAAGAGGAAGAGAAATTGATAGATTCCAAAAATGTTGGACCCCATGTTGTTCATGGATTGATGATTAGGGTTGGTTGGGGTATGATTTAGATGTATATAAGATAAAAAGTGAGGCCATCTCTCTTTAGATCCTTCTTAACAAAGAAGTTGTCATTCAAAGAAAGCTTTTTTGGGTTGTAAATAGCACCTTTTCCCTTCTTTTTTATTCCTTTTCCCCTAGTGCATGTGTGTGACATGTTACCACTCACTACTCCCTTTTGGGTGTTACTTTTTGTTTGTTTTTCATCTCATCACAATCTTCAATATACCCAAACATATACATATACATATACTAATATAAAAGAGAAATGGATTTCATACTCACAAACGGCGATTAATGACATCGCCGCATCAATTCTTTATAAAGTCAAAAATTCCCTTTAAGTAATAATATAACTAACTCATTCTACTTTCCAAATTATACATTAAACTAATAAATTATTTTTTTTAATATCATGTATTGATTTGATATTTTGCTCTTATTTATAATATATTTTAAAATATAAAAAATTATTTATTATATGTACGCAGGAACGACGTGCCACAACGGTTATTATATATATCTAGAGGGTTAATTACACTCAAACACCTCTAAAAATGTGAACTATATTTAATTTCTTCTAAAAAAATTTAAATTATATTTACACCCTTTTTTAAAATTCACATTTGATACTTGACCTCCTTTAGTTAGAATTTTGGATGAAAATACCGACGTTAGCATAAAAAAATTATATTAATTTTCTATTTTACCTCTCATTTAATTTTTCATCTAATAATTTTTTACTTATAAGGGAAAAAAATGTATTGATGTTAACCTCACTCCATTTATGTGTGTATATATATATTACTTTTATCCCTTTTAAGTACAAAAATATACCCAAAAATGTTAAATGAGGGATAAAATAAAAAATTTATGTAATTTATTTCAAGAAAGAGAAAATGAATTTTCTTGTGGATAGAATTAATTTGAGAAAATGATATTTTTTTAAGGGGAAAAATAAAGAAAAAGAAGAAGAGTGAAATTTGAATGTGTTTGTCTTTCATAAGAAATGATGGAATAAGTGGAGATGGATTGGGGTTGGGGGGCACATGGAGACTAAAAAGGTCCCCTTCCCACAAAAGTTTCAACCAAAAAGAAAAAGAGAAAAGGGATGAAAAGAAGAGCAACCCATACTCCCCTCTCTCTCCCTCTCTATTTGTACTTCAACCCTATTTTTTTATTATTAATTCATTTAATATTACTTACTAATTTATAAAATTTATATATATATATATATATATATATATATATATATTATATATATATAAAGTAAAAGGCAAATCCATTGAGTGCACTATGTGGGATGTGTTTGTTGTGTGTGTTTGTGTGTGTGTGTGTGAGAGAGAGAGAGAGATAGATCATGGAAGGTTTAAGAGGAAACATCTATACATACATTGTATCTATATATAAGTATGTATTGATCTTATTTGTATTGGTATTCGTACATTACACCTGCACGGTCCGTTTTGGTTGAAATTGTATTTTTTGGTCATTAGATATATTTATTTCGCTTTTAACTAACCGACCATGTTAACAATTTTTCAACTTAGCGAAGTCCCACGTTTTCACTTGTGGTAGCCGATAATTAGATGAACTCTCTCATCATGGAATCATATTTATACTTTTCTTTCACATTTGTTACTTTTTTCAATTTATTAGTGTATGAGATTGTTAATATGTATCGAGTGTGCAGACAAAATAAGGTGATATGTTGGCAAGGACACCTTACACCTATGATTTTGATCATGAATTTGAATTTTTAGAGTGTAGTTGAAGAATCAACGCTGATTTTGTTTGTGCATAAATATATTGGAAAGAGAAAAAGAAAAGGTAGTTGGAAGTGAGTAAGGTTAAACCTAGACCTCACTAGGGCTGGTCTCTTACGTGTCTCTATCTAGGGGCGTTTTGCCTTAGCCCTTATGTCCATTAAGATTGAGTTTCTTCAACTGCTTTTCATGCACCTCTACTTGTTGCCCCCAGTTTCAATTCTAGTGGCTACACTCCTCCCTCCTACTTCACTTTATCATTCAAACCCCCCCCCCCCAAATCCCACATTCTTGATTTTCTAGTACAACTAGTTATGGGATCATACTCGATGTGTATGTATAATTTAAATTATTGTTATGTTTATTCAGTTAAATGAAAAAAAGATAAAATGATTACTTCAAATTGCTAAAATATAAATGAAAAAAATATAAGGGTGTTTTAGTCAATTTGATGGCTCAATTCTTAATAAATAGTATAAGTGAATAGATATAATAAAATGTGAAATTACCATAAAACACCTTGAATTTCTCCACATTTTCTCTATCTAATGGGATTTATTATTATTTTTTCAAGTGTCATTGTACTACAGAAAAAAAATGGATTATTTTCTATACTATAAATCGTTACGATTTAAAATTTATAGCAAATCAATATCTATCATGATCAAATAAAATCGATAAAAAAATTTAAATTTGACTATGGTTAATCAACATTTGCGTTTGGTTTTTAGTTACGACCAGAATATAGCTAATGCAAATGTTTCGGCCTCGTATGCAGAAATAACTAATAGCCGTTGTGCAGCCACGAGTAGTTAATAGTCGCTAATTTTTCATTCTCGGCCATAGTAATTAGTCGTGACAAAATATCATATTTCCTCTAATATTATACTTATTAGATAATCGATTGATATTTTTTAACTATACACCAATCATCTGGAAAACGTATTTTACTCTCTATGTAATTAACTTAAATTTGATCGACCTCAATTTAGAACAGAATTTCCAGAACTATTAAAATCCATAAATTTATAATAAAACATTTTTCATTTTCAATACCTAAATCTCTATCCACCAAATAAAAATAAGCTATCTAGCAGTGGAAATAATAAAACTTACCCAGCCCATATATAGCAAAATTATCAAATTGCTCTTATTTTGGGCTAACCAAAACTGTTTGGCCTAATGATTAGCCCATTTGTTAACAGGCCCGTTTACGATATTTATTCCGGGCTTACTCCAGTTGTGGCCCAAACCAGTTATATATATAAGGACCCGCCCTCCTTTATTTTATTTATTAATTTATTTTGAAAAAGTGGATATTAGCAAATAAAATAAAGTGACGATATTAAAATTATTACTAATTTTATATATTAGGTGGAATTAATTTTCATGTTGTTGTTATAATAAATTTTTATAATTTTAACAGTGATAATAGTTAAAGTAAATACCAATGATAATTAGCGCGGAAAAAAACATATGCATAAAATTATCATTATAAACAATTAGTAACACGTGTATAGTAACAATCCAGTGATAATTAAAAATATAATTTTATTGTCACTATTCATGGAACACTAATTATCTACAATGACAGCTTAATGCATAATATTTGTCACTCATATACATTAGCACAAAATTAAATTACATATACCCAAAGGTTTGCTTCCATCTAACAAGTCCCACCGTTAGTCAAAATTCATTGAATTGTTGATATTAATAGAAAAATTGAATGAAAATTGATATTTACCCTCGATTACTTATTACTGACTTATTACAGGTCAAATAATTTTTTTCGAACTAGATTGTCTTTATAACGGTGAAAATATATCTTTTCACATGCATTAACGCGTGAAAACGTATGAGGATAATTTTCTCATAAAAAGACTTATTTTACCAGCAATAAGTCAGTCAGTAATAAGTCAATCGGGGATGAGTATAGATTCTTTTTATTTTTTTGTTAATATTAACAAATTCGACGAAATTCATTTAACGAATGAACTTATTTGTTATAAAAAACAAACACCAGGATACTATGTAGATATAATTTCAAATCATTGGAGACCATAATTACTCCGAACTTCGTGGAAGGGAAATATAATTATCCCTTTTAAATATTTATGAAATCATAATGAAGTTTCTAAAAGCAAATAGCACAATTTTGATGTTTTCATACTGACAGAACAATACAAATTACAAAGTTTACCTAATAATAGCATTTGATTGGTTTTCAATAAGATAAAAATGTGATTAGGCGTACTATTAGTGGCTGTATTTTTTTTTTTTTAGGTAAGAGGGATGAACTATTATTAATTAAAATAAATTAATTATAAGTACAATCATTTCATCAATATTTGATAAAGACTAATACAATAATCATAATCGTATCCTACTTAATAACATATATTATTACAGTAAATCAACCCCTACTATACAAAATACATCATTTCACGCACTTTGCGGGGTCCGAACCCATGGCCTCTAAAATTATGGAGCCTCAACTTCGCGAGCTAAACTACACCTCTTAGCGGCTATAATTGACCATCAGTGGATTACCAACTTAATTATTAATTAAGTTTTAATTCAGTTTTGGATTAATATCATCCTGTTAATTGGTTTAAAAAATTGATGTATCTAAGTGGAATTTTAGAATTGAATAAATTCCAAGACTATAAAATTCTAATAGTGTAGGGTATGTATTTGGTTTCACCGAATCAAATCATACTGGAACTTCGATACATTAAGATAACGCATCGAGGGTCGATTCCAATCGAAAAAATTTGATTTAGTTCGGTATATTAATGAAATTATCGATTTTTTTAGAAGATACCTCTCATATATTTAATTATTCTAAATTGATATTTATATTTATATTTAATTATTTACTTATATTCATACATTACATATGTAATATATATTTTAAAAATTCGATATTCTATTTGGTATGATATATCAATACCAAAATCTTGAAAGAGTTTGTACCAAAATTTCAATTTTGATTCAATTTAATCGATTAACCAAACTGTGAACACCTGATAATGTGAAAACTAAGTGTAAAAAATTGACCTTTTTACCCACCTCTAGTGGAAAAAGGTTCCTAAAATATCTTATCAAATTACCCTATCTATAAAAATGCCATGATTAGTTTGTGAATATACTATTTTTTAATAGACAGATTTTTTATAAATAATATTTTTAAATAACAAATTCTGCTGTCGGATAGTAAATAAATTTAATTAAAAAAAAATACTGCAGTGAGAAGTTTATGTAATGATGTCATATAAATATTTACATTCAACTGCTTCCTTTTCTAATTAAATAATAATTAAACAATTACCATTCTTGGTAAATTCATTATATTTTTTTAGAAGAAAAAATACCAGCAAAATTGATTTTCCACTGCAAATTTAATGTTGGTGTATCACTCACATGCTTGAATTTTTGGCCAGATAATAAATATTTTCTCGTTATTTGAAAAATTATAAATACCTTTTGATATTTGATGAAATTATCTAATTATTGGAAGAAGGTGTGAAATCGTCAATTATATTCTTACTTTTTTAAACTAAAAATTTATAAAAAATTAAGACGAAATAAATGAAAAAAATTCAAAAAAGTAGTTCAATTAGGAAAATTTTTTGCCCGAACCTAACTCGGCCAAATTTGAACCAATCATATGGTAAGTGTAATATATTTGCCATGTAATTAGTGTACAGTTTAAAAAAAATGATCAATCACAGAGCAAGTGTATTACACTTATTCTATAATTAAATTAGTCCGACCAAACTAGATTCGAATAAAATTTTTATCTGCAATTAGATAGATAGCCAAGTTTTTTAGGTACACCTCAGCCCTTAAATTATGACAACTATTTTATTTGCGTCTTTCGATATACTTAGCAATAACATTGTTCTCCACTACAAAACCTTAGTCAACATCTAATTATTTTATTACAACTTGGTATTCTATTTTTTTTTATTTAATTTTCTCTTTCTACCACACCCAACCCATCCCTCCATGTAAAAGTCGCCTCATAGAATTGAATAATTAGACCCAATTTATAAAAATACAACTTATACTTCAATTTCAAAATTGATCTTATTTATAAGAATAATTGAAGAAATCAAATTATTATTTAAACAGACATAACAATGGATAATTAGATAATAAAACAACTTTTATGGGTTTAAAATACAAATTATAATTTTTATCAAAATATGATTTTGTTCAAATTTAATTTCAAAAATTGATTGCCCAAAGAAAGATCGACCGGACAACATAAAAAAATTACGTTGGCACTTCAAATGCAGATTTGCGTTGTTCAATCGTAGACCAAAACGGACACTTAATGTCATGAACCTTGGGCGTACTAATAAGAATCTTTTTTGGGTAAATTGCATAACACCCCCTTGTGTTTTAGTGAAATAGCGCGAAATCCCCCTGTATTATATTTATAGGCAAAAAACCCCCTGTGTTATCTAAAATACAGCAAAATACCCCCTCTCCGTTAGAAACTAACGGAGAGTGAACCACACTCGCGCCTTGTGCAAGTGGTCCTTAGTTTTTCTTGATTTTCAGAATTTTTAAAGGGCAAAATGTCCAATTTACCCCTTTGTTTGATAATGTGCATATGTTTTAAAATTTATTCTTTAACTTAAAAGTTTATATAAATATAAATCAAAATTACTTATGATATTATATATTATTAATTAAATTAATTTATTATTTATTTTAAAATATATATATTTTATTTATAAAATATACTAATTAAATATAAATTAGTATTTATTTGAATAATATATTATTATTTAGATATACTAATTAAGTTATCAATTTTTTAATTTATATTATTAAGTATTTATGATTTAAATATATTAATTAGGTAAATATTTATTTATAAAATATACTAATTAAGTATATTAATTAAAAGTTAAATATTTAATTTTTTTTTTAAATAATCCTTCTTCTTCTCCGTCGGCTCGTCGCCGACGGAGAAGAAGACTGGGCGACGGACCTCCGTCGCCCAGAACCTGGGCATCAGGGGCGATGTCGCCCCCACGGCAAGGGGGCGATTACGCCATTTAATTTTTTTTTTTTTTTATATATTATACTTTCTTCTCCGTCGGCAACGCCGACGGAGAAGAAGACTGGGCGACGGAGGTGGGGCGACGGAGGTGGGCCTCCGTCGCCCAGAACCTGCGATTAGGGGCGACGGGGCGACGCAAGGTCGCCCCGTTTCGCGGGGGCGACGACGCCGCCCCTTTCGCGCAGGCGACGGCGAAGTCGCCCAGACTGTTCTGGGCGACGTCGCCGTCGCCCATTTGGGCGGCCACGGCTCCGCCGCCCACCAGGGCGGCGGAGCGGTGGCCACTAAACTTATATATATATATATATATATTATTATCTAATTATATATATATATATAATGTATATATATAATGTATATATAAGTATATAAAAATAAATAAATAAATACTTTTAAATTATTTTAGATCTGAACCGTTCATTTTTATATTTAAAGATCAACGGTGGTTATAAAAAGGGTATAACGGTCAATTCAGCAAAAATTTAACGCCGTTAGGGTTTAACTAACGGAAGGGGAGAGTATGCATCAATTTGAAAAACACAGAGGTTTTTTTGCCTATTTTTTAACACAGGGGGTTTCACGCTATTTTTTTAAAAACACAGGGGGGTTTTATGCAATTTACCCATCTTTTTTTTTTGAGGTAATCTTTTTTTATTAATTAAAATAAATCAATTACAAGTACAATTATTCCTGTCGATATCAATATCTAATAAAGACTATTACAATAATCATATCCTGCTCAATAACACCTACTATTACAGTAGACAACAACTCCTGCTATGCAGTAGACCAACTTTTGCTATACAGCAGATAACATCCCACACATCTGGCGGAATTCGAACCCATGACCTCTAAGATTATTGGGGCCTCAACTTCGCAATTAATTTAGGTCTCATCCGCAATAATAAGAATCTTTCTCACCTAATCTTGCTAAAAAAATATACACTCTTGACTTCATTAGCCAGCCTAATTGGACTTTTGCGTGATAATTCAAATGTCTTCATCTCTGGCCATTTGCTGCGTTTCAAAACTGACACAAGCAACTACATATTCTACACTTTCAACCAAATTTTCCCGAGAGAGAAAAGAGAGAGATCAGAGAGGACATGGCGGAATCATTTCCGATGAACGGCGGCGATGGCACTTACAGCTACACCAAGAACTCCCAATATCAGGTAATAAATGTATCCTATTAATCTTTTGAGACACTTTTGTTCTCTCGTTTTTACATTTTCGATTAAATTTTTTTTACCAAGTTTAACGCTGTGAAAAGAAAAAGTTGGATTATTCGCTGCAATTAAAGTTGTAGATAATTCGAGTCGAGTCGAATACATCATTGTTCAATCTTCAAAAGTTGTGTTTGGATTTGATTTGATTATGGATCTAATCAAGTTTAAATTTGATCAAACAAGAGTTGAACTCAAGTAATTTGATACTTTTAGTTATACTTCATTATTTTTGCACTAATCGAGTTGAGCTCGAGCTAGAGGCGCAACTGAAAAGTTTACCGAACAAAATTTTTTGTTTAAATTTGATTTGTTAAGTTCAAAGAATCAAGTTCAAATGAATTTATATCGATCGATAGTATCATATAATTTAATTTATTTTCAGCCCTAGCTAGCTACATTATAGATGACTATGGTCAAACAAAAGCAGTTCAAAAACTTAAATTTTGATCATGATTAATCAATTTTCATCATGTTTGTTGCGACGGCTAGTATGTGTTGCATAGTCATAATTAATTCGTATTCATCATACTTTTTTTACTTTTAATCATGATAATTAATTAGGAAAAAATATAATTTTGGTCCAATTTTCTAGGAGCGGTGGCAATTTTACTCCAAGTCCAATTCAAAATACAAAATAAAGATAGTAATTTTTAAAAAATGGAAATTTAAGGACAAAATGTCCTAATTTTGCCAGAGTCGTGCGCGTGACCACAAATTTGGGGATTTCTCCAAAATCCAGCGAATTAGCTTACGTGGAAGTATATTTTTCAGCCCGTGCTTACGTGACAAAGGTGATGTGCTTTAAAAACCAACGTAAGCACCGGTTGAGAAAATACTTCCGCATAACTAATTTGCCGGATTTTGCATAAATCCCCAAATTTATATGGTCGTGGAGCATCATGTGCATGATTCTGATAAGATTAGGGCATTTTATTCTTAAAATGCCATTTTTTTGAAAATTATTATCCTGATTTGCTATTTTGAATTGAATCTGAATTAAAATTGCCACTGCTTTTAAGAAGTTGGACCAAAATTGTATTTTTCTCAATTAGTTATAACAAAAAATCAGATTACAATTTTTGGCCACTGATTTGCAGAAACAAGCTACAGATTTTGCAAAAGGAACGATCCAAGAGGCAATTCTTGAAAAACTTGACACAGAAAACCTGCTCTCCGTCTCCAACACATTCCGCATAGTAGATTTCGGGTGCTCCGTCGGGCCAAACACTTTCATCACCGTGCAAAACATGATTCAAGCGGTGGAAAGCAAGTGTTCTCTCCAGGGCCTGGACCCTGGAGCCATCGATTTCCAGGTTTTCTTCAACGACCACACTGCCAACGACTTCAACACGCTGTTTGCCTCGTTCCCGCCCGACAGGCGGTACTATGCGGCTGCGGCGCCAGGTTCGTTCCACGGCCGGCTTTTCCCGCGGGCTTCGATCAGTCTGGCGCACTCATCATATGCCCTGCACTGGCTGTCCAGGGTGCCGGAAGGGGTGTGTGACAGAAAATTAGCGGCGTGGAATGAGGGGAGAGTTCACTACACGGGATCGTCGGAAGATGTGGTGAGAGCGTATGGTGATCAGTTCGAGAAGGATATGGGAGTTTTTATGAAGGCGAGAGCAGATGAGATTGTGGAAGGAGGGCTGATGGTTCTGATCATGCCTGGAATTCCTGACGGGGCTTCCCACTCGCAGCTACTGTTTGGTGTTCTCTTCAATTTTCTTGGATCCAGCCTCTTGGATCTGGCTAGTGAGGTTAGTACAATAATGCTCTCCCTCGCCGGATTGAACTTTTTATTGCAATTCATGTTGCGTTCTCTATTACATTTCACATAAGTTAATAATAAACTGGTAGCAAATAATCATTGACCATGTTCACGGTTCCTGCAACGATTGAAGGGGACTAAAATATTTGTCGGGGCTTTTATTTGACCATAGCAGTAATAGATAATTTTTTTCATTAAAGACAAACTAATTTTTTGCATATGTTTTATTTACTGTAGTTAATAATAGTTATTTACCACGGATTTTCGCCGTAGTCATTAATATTGTGGCAAATAGTAATGTTTTTCTAGTAATGCTAAATTACTATAGTAAAAAATAAATAATAGTGGCAAATACCAATTAATCCGTAACTTAAGCAAAAATCATTGAAAATATTATGGCTATAGCTAAAAACATACCAAATGTCCATTAACTGATCATAATTTAAATTTTCGCATCAATTTTATTTGAGGGTAAATTGCAATATACCTACCTGTGTATAAAAAAAATAGGCAAATAGACCCCTTATGAAAAATAAAATAGCAATTCATCCCCCTGTATTTTTTAAAAAATATAGCAATTTACCTCCTTATGTTTTTAAAATTGAAGTAATTTACCTCCTTAGATAGGAAGGGAATTGCTTCATTTTTTAAAACACAGGGGGGTAAATTACTACTTATTTTCCATAGCGGTAATTTGCCCATTTTTAATATCAAAGAGGTTAAATTGTTATTCACCTTTTTATATTGATATGCCATGATTTTCAAGTTCGCATAGTTTTTTGAAAGTTGTGTTTCTGTGTTTCTTCTGCCTTGTCTTTTTTATTAGGGAATCATTGACAAAGCTAAAATAGACGAATTCAACCTGCCCGTATATGCTCCAAGTGTGGGAGAGATGAGAAAATTGATAGAGAAGAACGGGTGTTTCAGCATCGAGAGGATTGAACTCACAAACCCCAGGTCGAAGGTTGATGAACCAATAGACGTACACACGCTGATAATGCACCTGAGAGCTGGAATGGAAGCAGTCTTCACCAAACACTTTGGAGACGCTGTTGTGGAGAAAATGTTTCACAAGACTTTGGCCAAGAGTGGAGAAATTTCAGAGTTTTTGAAGTCGACTTACCCGAAATCGACTCAACTTTTTCTCGTCTTGAAGCGTAAATGATTTTTTTTTTTTTTTTTGTTGAGGTAAGAGCGATGAACTATTATTAATTGAAATAAATCGATTTTTGATACAATCACTTATTAATTGAAATAAATCGATTACAAGTACAATCATTCATGTCGACATCAATATTACAATAATTACAGACAACATTCCACGCACCTGACGGGTTCGAACCCATGACCTCTAAGATTATGAGATCTCAACTTCGCCCACTGAGATAGGTTTTATTGGTCTTTTTTATCTTCTAAAGCGTAAATGATTTGAGCATTTGTCTTTTCTTGATTGAATGGAATTTTATAATTATTTCTGCAAGACTTGAATGAATCAGAGGGTGATTGCAAATCCAGGTCACGATGTGGGTTTGCAACGAGGCCTACCATGTGCAGCCTTATTATTTCTTAGGTGTTGGTGTGGGAAAAAAATATGTTTTTCTTATTAATTTGTATTAGATATATATTTATTATATTATTATGAATTAAATATTATGTTTGATGAGGTGGTGATGGAAGAAATGATATAGATATAAGATGTATATATATAATTTAAATATTCTACATTCTGACTTTATTATGAGATTCGTGTGTTTGTTTTTAAAAAGACGCCTCACTAAGGAGATATGGTCTTGATACTTATATGCGCTCAAACTTCTCGTTTATAAACTGATGTATGGAGTATGACAGCATCTTCAGCACCCTAGACGAGGAGGTTGGGACGGACATATAGGCCTCGTTCTGACAAACAACGCCAAATTAATAATGTGGCATGCACGTGATAGACGTCCAGTACACAAGGCATTGTTCGTTTTGATTTCATCATATAAGTCTCACGAGTTTATTCTTGAAAGACACCTCACTAAAGAGAAAATACCTTAAAACCTACTAACTTCTCAAACTCCTCTTTGCAATTGATATAGACTCCCGACATCATCAATAATATTAATAAAAGAACACACTAGGCCATAAATAATTATTAATACATATTCAACGGACTACTCATTATTGGAGGAACAATCAATGACCTACACATTTATTCAAAAGAAATACACAAAATATGCAAAGAATTCTCAATTTTAGGACACATGCATGATGATCATATATCTTATCTGAAGAACCCTTTTATGGGTGATGAAGAAGATCGACGGTTGGATGAAATTATGCAAAGGAGAGCCATGGAAACAAATCCAACAAGGAGAATGCCTGCCGAGATACTGCCCATGTCGAGGAATTTCTTGGATTTTCTACCCAAAACGTCGCCTAAAACCCTCTTCAGCTCAAAGCTCACTCCAAATCCCACGCCAACTCCACTTGCCAATAAGAACGCCATCACCTGCCAATTTCACTCCAAGAAAGCAGAAGCAAAATTGTTCATCTTCTTGTTGGATCATATTGAAAACAAATCCTTTGAAATTACAATTATTTTTCAGTCATACGCTACCAGAAAATTGGTTGTTACTTGCGATCTAAATCATTGAGACTTATAAATCATAGTAAATCAATACTATTTATCACGATCAGACAAAACTGATGTGATATTTTTTTCTGACTACATTTAATCAATGTTGTTCACCATGAATTTTTTTTTGCACTTGCCATGATTTTTGTAGCAAGTGTTTTCGTCTCACTTGTTGAAACAACGGCTAATTGTTGTTGTGGCATAGGTCTGGGTCTGGGTCTAAAAATATTCATTGGGTTTGGATTTGGGTTTGGGTTTGGGTCGGGGTCTAATCCTACTCATTGACACCCCCATATTATGCAGTTGTGGTTAATTAGTATCCATCACAATTTTTTATATTTGATAATGATAATTAACCATAGTGAAAAATGTGTATTTCTTCAAGTTATAATATATCAAACATGTGTGACGTATGAACATGTAAAGAAGCTCAATTTAGGGTAAAATTTACATTCACAAACCCCCTGTTTAGAGGTCCAAATGCACGAACACTTTCTATTATTTGTAAAATTACAAGTATAACCCCTATTTAGTAGTAAAAGTTTACATAAATACCCCTTTGAAGCAGTACATTATACTAATTATTGTATCTATAATTTTGTTAGAAAATAGGAGTATTTTTGTGCATTTGGACTTATAATCTGAAGTGATATCAATGTAATTTACCCTACAATTTAATTGGACTGGTGGGTGCCTCTCATACTTTTTTCTTTTATTTATTAACAAATTTTACCCTAATAGAGTGCACTCTATAGACAAATGTGGTTTGATCCTAATAGTTAAAGTTGAGGTTTTATAAATAAGTATGAGATCATGAATTTGAATATGACCAGATATATGAATGAATATGTTTATTGTAATATATTATTTCGCTGTTATTTCTAATTTGATTGGAGTTGAGAATTATATTCATATGTTGATTGATTTTTCGAGATATTAATGTAAATTATGTGACGGTCGAACTATGGTTTCTGCTGTGAACATGAATGAAAATTTTAGAGTAAAGAAGTGATTAGGACCTTGTCTGCATAGAAGTCAAATTCTTGGAGAAAACCATTGCGAATCAACCTCTTCTCCTTTACCACATTGTAGACCGTAAAAGGAATCTGAATCAGAGTGTACAAAAATCCTATGGCTCCCGTGCCAAATACGTACCTACAAAACGTAATAACAATTACCAAAATTATAAAGTTTTCATTAAAAATTATTAAAAAACATTAATTTATAGTAAAATAAATCAAATGTCATAATAAAAGAACGTCTGTTTAACTTCTGATGAATTTTCGATGGAACAAGAAAAATTACTGAGGGACTGTGTGTGATAGATGTTTTCCTAAATGATTAGCCTCAGACTTTGAAACTTAAAAATATGGCCGTTGAATTGCAACATACAGTTTCCGACGTTTCACTTTCGTGAAAACAGTCCTGAATCTATCACACACTGACAACCTCGAACAAACCGCGTGTCGGCAATTCGATGGAATTTCCGACCGCTGTTACGACGAACTTCCAACGGGTAGTACGTATGTCATGTATCAATCATTGCCAAAAAAAAAAAAAAACAGAAAAAGGTTCATCGATAATGCGAACTTTTTTTTATGCATATTCGATTTTGCGACATATTTTGTAATGAATACCAACGGATATCTCTCCCTCCCAAATTCACATCAAATTCCGTACGTTTATCCGATGGTTTTCAAATTTCTGATGAAATTGGCAAGGGTGTTGGATTGCCAATCGATATCCTTAAGAAATCCATCTATCACCATCGGCAAGGGCCATCAGTAATTGTAAAGGACAAACGCAATTTATCTCCCTGTGATATTGTAAATGTGCAAATTACCCCTATGGTATTATTGTAAGTGTGCAAATTACCCCTATGATTTTTTTTTTAGCAATTTACCCCTCTGTATTTTTTAATATGCAACAATTTACCCTCATGTATTTTTTAAAATGAAGCGATTTACCTCCCTAGACTTAAAATGAAGTGATTTAAGCTATTTACCCCCCGGTAATCACTTCATATAAAAAAACGCAGGGAGATAAATTGTTATATTTTTTTTAAAGGAAATAATTTACTCATTTGCAATATCACACGGATAAATTGCATTAAACCCATAATTGTAAACTGTTCTTTCTAAGTGTGCATTCTCACCTGTAAGCTATGAGATCAGTGAACCTAGTTTTGACGCCATCTTCCGTGAAGTTGTTGATGCCCATAAGCACAACTGAAGCAGCCAGTGCCAGAAGAGTGAAAACCCTAAGGAAAAGAACTGTGTTCAATATAGCTGGAGTAGCCATTAATCTCTGATGTAAATATATACTCAAAATGCTGATTCTGAATTTCAATTTGCTGTTCTTGGAAGGTAAAAACTTAGAATTTGATATACATATATATATATAGGCAAATGAATGCGATGATGAATACCTAGGAAACGTCGATGTGTGCAGGCCGAGTGAAGAATTCGTTGTACTTACGTACGTGAATAATAAGGACAACAAATCTTGGTCTTGTAATTGTAATGATTTTAAACCATTTATATAATCCAAGAACGACATGAAATTAGAGAGGATCATCGCTAAATCTAAGAGCATCTCGACCATGCAGGCGATTAGGAAACGACGTGTGCGCAGCGGTTCGGATAAGATGGAATAAGTTCTACCTTTATACTAATATAAAACGAAAAGGCCTTCTGTACTTGTAAACGATAATTTATGGTACCACCGCACCAATTTTTCGTGAAGTTGAAAATGCCCTACAGTAACTGAATTTTTTTTCTTTTTTAATGTAATGTATTGATTTGTGTATTTTATTCTTGTTTATAATATTTTTCAAGCGTAAAAGATTATTTATTATATTCACACAGGAATAACGTACCACAATGGTTAGTATAATTAAGTTTGGAGAATAGTATTTTTCGTCCCATGATTTAGGGTCTTTATATTTTTTGTCTCAATGGTTACGCGAGATTCTCATTTATTGTCCCATAACTTTCAAAAAGTGATATTTTTAGTCCCACAGTATATTTCTGTTAGATATTTAATGATAAAGGCAACGTGCTAAGTTTTTAGACTAAGCACTTAACAGACATACGGCATTTTTGATTAAATATGTAACGGGAAGGTGTGGGAACAAAATTACTACTTTTTTTCAAGTTATGAGACAAAAGTAATAATTCCGTAACAAATGAGATAAAAAATATAAAGGCCCTTATGAATGAAAATTGCAATTTCCCCTATAAGTTTAATTAGATGTTAAATTTTTGTGAAATACTATAAAAAATAATATTCGTTTTAAAATAACAAGGGACAATCTTAAATTAGTTGTCGTTAACAATCTATATTACGTGACAACGACTTGATCCTGACAAGAAATTTACATAAAGTTGTCATTGTACATAGTTAATTACACATCTATATATAGTAACAACTATTAAGAGAAAATTGCATTTTTGGTCCCATATAATTGGCTCATTTTAATTTAGTCCCATTTGTTAGATTTTTCTCACATTAGTCCCATATATTTTTAAAAATTCTCAATATTAGTCCCAACTCACTTTTTTATCCAATTTTCTGACAAATGGGATCAGAAATTTTTCAAACAATGAGGGAATATTCGTAATTATGCCAAACTTCAAGGGAGATGGTTATGATTTATCCATTTATTTTCCTGTAGTGTAGAATGACAATTATAATTAATTTCAGTAGCAGTTAATTCTTAAGAACTCTTAATCTTTTTTCCGCCTTTTCTTTTTGTCCACACAAAAGAAAAAGAGAAAAAAAATTCTAACGATCAATATACAAGAACTTACTAATAATAACGTAATAATTCGACAACCAAAGAAAATGAGAAAAAAACGTCACCCCACTCATACAATGCTCTATTTAACCACACCACGCCAACGCAAACATACACACACTTGAACCCTCTTGCCTTTCCCACTTTTCAGATAAACCTCACGGAAAGACAAAGGGTGAAAATTTCAGTCAAATTTCCAGACCAAAGAAGAATTAAAATAGTCACACAAATTAACTCAAAAGAAGAAAAACGAAAAATGGGTTTAACGAAAACCATTGCTTCTATCGCATTTGCCATCTTGGCCACGTCCCCTCTTTCTACGGTGGAATCCGCCGTCAACCCCTTCTGCGACAAAGCCACCGACAAGGCCCTTTGCATGCAGATGGCCAAAGACGCGAAAACCTGGGAGGGGGCAATGACAAACGTGCTCAACGCAGCTCTGGAGAAAATCAAGGTCGGGAAGAAGATAGTTGATGGCATCAGGTCGAAGCTGCCCGGTAACCTAAAGCAAGTGTCAAAGTACTCCATCCAAGAAACATGCCACGAGGCGTACGACAGCATTTTCCACGACATCATCAAGAGTATCGGGTTAGTGAAGAATGATCCTACATCCGCCCTCAAGAATTATCTTGGAGGGATATCGCTTTCGGATTGCACCGAGGGTTTGGCCGAGTTCCAAGTTTCGTTGGCGGAGGTGACTAATTTCGAAACAGAGATCAAGAAACTGAGAAGCACCCTCTTGGCTGTGGCAGGAAAAGCCATGAGAGGATAATTAACCAAATATTTTTTTATGATTATATATGGATTTCGTTTTGCACTTTGATGTTGGCTTAATGAGTATTTTTTTGCCTTCTTTGGGTGTTTTAGACTGTTTACCCAAGAATGTGGAACAGGTATTTTTGTCCTGTAATTAAGAGATGGCATTTTGGTGCAATAAAAATAGATTTTTTACAATTTGAACTGACAATATGCTTACTAAAAATTAAAAACTTTTTGGGAAAAAAATAAATAAATGTATTTTGTTATACTTTTTAAAGAAAATATATTTGAAAGACATATATATATAATTACTCATTTTACTTAAGTAGTTAATAACTTAGCTTTCTTATCAAATTAATAATAATATTTTACATGAAAGTTTTTGTGTATTTAATATATTCGTTGATTACTTTTTTTTAGTTCATAAATTTGAATTACTTAACTTACTAATTATATTTATTTTTATTGTAATTAAAATGTTTTTCTTAATTGAGAATAAAATAATTGAATTCAAGATGAAAAATTAAAAAAAAATGTACTACAAATATACATATATTAATATAATGACAATTTTATCGAAATATTTAGTTCTAACGAAGGTAAGTAGGGGTGTGAATTTTCGAGTCGAGTCTAACAAATTATTGTTTAAACTTATTTGCATTATTATCAAACTTGAAAAATTATGGTTGAATTTGATTTGAATATTAATCTAATCAATTTCAAACGAGTTTTAATTAAATTAAATATAAATATACCTTGAGTAATTTGATATTTTTAAGTATCTTTTATTATTTTACATTATTGAATTGAGTTCGAGTCGAGCTTAAAAACCTATCGAACAAAATTTTTTGTTCAAGTTTGATTTGCTAATTCAACAAATCAAATTTAAATAATTTTTATCGATAAATTTCGATCGAGTATCGAGTAATTTTATTTTTTAATCTAGCCAAGTATTTCTTATTAGCTTAGGGAATGAGTGCTATTTGGAGAATAATTGAGGGGGCAAAAGTGTATTTAACTTCTAAATAATTAACAAAGATTCATTATTTGTGTTTCTCTCTTTCCATTTTCCTGCTCTCTCCATAAAACCTTCCCAAAATCCTATTTTCTCGCTTCTCATCTGCCAAATCCAGTAATTGATCGTGTGTGGATTGTGATTGTATCATCTCAAGAGTTACGGTGTCAAGCTCTTCGTCTCATCACCAGCGTTGCAATTGGAAAGTCTGTAGCTTTTCTCGTAAACGGTAATATGAATTGGGTGTTTGCCACTGTGTAAAAGCAAAACCACCTCTGTTACAGAGGCGTTTGTTTTTGCCTCTGTAACAGAGGTAATAACGCCTCTGTATAGAGGATGTTTCCCTAGTTTTTTCCTGTTATTCTACGTTTGGTAATTTTAGTTTTTGGACTAGACATTTGCTTGTTTGTATTTCAGAATTTCAGCCGTATAATTAACGGTTCTGTATGATTTATGGTAGTAGTTGGATAGGCTCAGGCCGTTTTGGGATAACTTTTGTGTCTGTATATGTGAAATGGGGAACCTTTGGGTTTTTCTGATTTAAAATGGTGGGGGTGGGGGAGCCTGTTTGATAATGCATCCACAATTTCAGCAATAGTAAATTGATTCTTTGAATTTGAGAGGAGCTGCTGCAATTTGGAAGCTTTAGCTAAAATATTCTATGGAGCAAATGTTTTTCCTTTTCAACTGTCTGATGTGCATTGATGTAGTAGCAACTTGCATTGCACTTACACATTCACAATCTAAAAAAATGACTGTGAATTGGTGCTTGCTGCGATCCACACAAATTGCTGCAATTTCAAACTTTTGTGGAATATATCGCATTTGCAAAGCAATTATTGTTTCTTTTCAGACGTCTAATAAGATTTAACTTGATGAAGCATGCATCTTTGGATGCGCTTGCTCACCAAGAGGGTACAGGTGTTTTTCTTTTCAAATTTCTGATGAGCTTTATCTTGATGAAGTATGCATCTTGCTTTTCACTTATGCCCAGTGTTTCAGTGCATTATGATAAGTTTATTATGTAATTAAAGCACTTAAATGCCATTATTATATCAAGTTTGGATTTCAGGAAGTAATAAAATATGAACAGGTTTCTGAAACAAGTTCTTTTTTCTTTTTACCATTTTCACTTCTTGTTATTTTTGTTTGTGAAACTGATGCTTAATTAGCTAATGAAACTCTTGATGTGATTTGAAATTGGATCAGCTGTTTGTGTATTTCTTCTTTGCTCCTCTGCGTTTCTACTTGTCTTCTCTCTTTTTAGTTTTTCCCTTTGGGTGGCCTTCAACTTTCTCATTTATTTGAGATTATTTTATACTTGGTTTATTTCATGTATATAGTTGAAAGAAGATTATATCCTCGGATTTATTTTGTTTTGTCGGTAGATAGACATGATAAAATATTGGATGCAAGTGAACTGATCATTTTTATTGAATACTTTATTTTATGTTGGAATTTTAATAGGTAACAAATATAGTTTAATGATCAAATAATTGAAGTGCTTTTATGTATACACAAATTTGCATAACATGAATGTTCCATTGTAAATTATATGAACGTTGGTATTTTACCATGCAATAAGCATAGTAAATAAAGACAATTCTCGTAGTAGAAGTTTTATGCTATGGCTATGAAAGCATAGTAAAGCTTTTACCACAGCCACATTGCCCACAACTCGAAAAGTTTAGCTCAACTGTAGTAAATGAGTCATTTGCTGCACTTTTCCCTATTAGCTATTGTTTTCTTAGTGTAGTAAATTATCAATTTTCTTGTAGTGCATGTCAGCTTAGAAATGGAGGCTGAAGGAAAATTGGCCAGCGAGAGAAGAAGATGACAAGGAAAGAGGTATACAGAAACCATCCATCATCTTCACTAAATAAACTTCAGTTAATTTCTGTAGGAAGAAGAAAGCAATTTCTCAATTTTGATCTTAATTTTCTTGATCTACTCTTGAAGGAAGATACTGGAAAGGAAGAAAGCAATTGAAAATGTTATCAACTCTGCTTCTGTGGTGAAAGACCATCTCTCTTTTTTCCCGCACTTTCGCCACTACCGAACCAATGGTCTGCCTACTGCATGATTTTATTTTGTTTTTTACATGTATTTTTGTTTTTGATTTTAAATATTAAATTACTAGTTAGGTTAAAGTTGCATGCAAACTATATTTATGTCTTTTTTTTCTCTAGGAAATTCTCATGTGAAAGCTCTATAATGGTTTAGTTCTGTGTCTGAGGGAATTCTCAGTGTTTGAATGGCCTTTTGTATTTCCCTTTTTGGTTCTGGTGGTGTTTTAAGTGCAAGAGCTAGGCAAATTGTATCGAAACTGCACACAAACCACGCTTTTTTGAGGACAATGGATTACATGGGGTTGGAAATTGAAATGGTAAATGTCTAACTGATGAGTATTCCTAACTATTACTGTGCAGGAATTGAAAGTGAGACTTGACTGGTTTCTTCATAATTACCAAAATCCCAGAGAAAATTGTTGGATTTGCCATGGCTTCTTGCTTACCTAATACCTATTGATTTGTTATGTTCTTGAAGTGTGACCGTGGTTTACGCAGTCATAACTCTTGTAAATCTTATTGTTGCCGGAGTATGATTGTCACTCTCTTGTTTTCACGTCATGCATGGAATATCTCTCCATGTTTCTATATTGATAGTGCTTTTCAAATTAATTGTTAGGCCTGTATGCACACTTGGAGTCCGGATGTGGCAATAAACTCACACTTCATAGAAAAATACATACAAAACCTTCTCAAGGTAACATTAGAGGATATAACAACTGGTTCGGTTTTATTTTCCAAAGTTATGGAACTTTGTGACATACTTTTTATGATAACTTTGTCAATATGTTTTCTCTTTAAGTTAAACATGGAGGCACCTTATGGACCTGAGTGGCCAGCTGAGGAAAAGATAAAACGGAGGGAAATGGTAGCAAAGGAAGCTTGTTATATATTTGTACTTGAAATCTCCAATGAAGATGTTGATGAAGTGTCTAGATTAGAAGACAGGGAGAGGACATGCAGTTGCGAGGGCCCTATTGTTGGTTTTGTACATTACAGATTCATTCTGGAAGAAGAAGTTCCTGTGGTTTATGTTTATGAGTTACAGCTTGAGCCTCGTGTTCAAGGAAAGGGATTAGGAAAGTTCTTAATGCAGTTAATTGAACTTATTGCCTGCAAGGTGCGTTATCTCTTACCATTTCCATTTAGATGTTGAATATTTTTCATTGAAAATTTTAAACCGAATAAAGAAATGATATGCAGCTGCCACTGTTAGAAACATTTACCTTAGCAAATTGTTGATGACTGCCACAGTTGATGTCAACTTTAGTGAACTTTATTTACTGGCATTATTTGTGATACTATTCTCTTCATTGATTTCATAAACAATGCCAATGAAATGTAATGCTACTCATTTTCTGGTACGACATCTGCCAGACATTGAGTTTGCTGTGGTCAAAGAAACTTATTCCTTGTCTTGTACTTTTCCAGAATAGAATGGGTGCTGTGGTGCTAACTGTTCAAAGAGCAAATCTGTCAGCGATGGACTTCTATATCGGTAAACTCGGGTAGGTACATATACTTCATCCTTGTTTCATGTTTTATTTCTATCTTTAGAATTATTTAACAGAAATGTCGAAATTGAGGGCGGTTGATAGTTCGTTGAGCATGGGAATATTACTATATTTCACAAGTCAGTGGACGCACATCTCGTGTGCCAATGCCATATTGTTTATTATGATAACTCATAAACTCTATAGAAGGGCTTCATTTTGTGCATTGCTGAACTCATATGGCTTTAAGGTTCATGCCCCCTGTACCTCAAAACTCGGCATTCAGTCTTCATTTCTCTTTGTATATTTTTCCTATATAAAAAAAAAGTCATGCACCTGTGTGTTCTGCCTTCTGGACTTATTTATGAGAAGAAATGCCACTTTGGTAGTCTATTGAAAGTCACTCTCTTTATTATCCACAAAATAGTATTGCGAGAATGACATTAGTTGACATTAATTCTTTTATTTCAGGGGCACTCGAAATTTATGCTTGAAGTCAGTCAAGGGATCTTTTGGGACTGCGTTTGTTTCTATGCATTTATAAAAGAATATAGTATTTATAAAAAGAATTTTTAAGTGTTTGATGCCTTGTGTGCTAGTCAGATTGATCATTGTAGTAAAGGGAAAGCCTCAGATTTTGAGTCTTGGCAGTCCTACTAGTGCAAAGAAATTTAAGTTGAAGAATGAAGCATTAAAGTAACATGTTTGGTCAAGCACCACCACCAAGTCATTACATTCTGGTTGGATCAATTATATTTCAAAATCTGCATAGTTCCTCAGACAAAGGTATAATGACTTTAATGAAGCCAAATGGCCTTGTCTTTCTGCTGGTTGTTTTATGGACTATTTTGAAGAATTTTGTTGTTTCTGGGAAGAGGGATTTTAATATCAAACCCAAAAATTCTTGCACATTCTTTTGTGTACGTCCTGTTCGCCAGCATTTGAGTCCAAATGATGAATATCAATGGACAATCTAAGAAGTCAGCCCTTATTGGACTTGGAATACTACTGTTTCTTAGAGTTGTCAAACTCTCTGCTTGCATTTTCTGTATTTTTGGTGCAATAAATACTTCGTGTCTGCTCAACTATTATTGCTTGAATTTTCATCTTTTGCAGGTATACGATTTCTGCAATTTCACCTTCAAGAGTTGATCCATTGGTTAGACTCTGTAGTAATTTACAAGTTTTATGTCACTGCACCCACTCCCACCTGGTGTAAACCTCCTGGTTTTTATTCATTCTAGTTCTCCTATTCATGTGCCTTACATTATTCCTTTTGCAGTTAGGCCTAGAGAAAAGCTATGAGATTCTTTGTAAAACATTTGACAACGAAGCTCAAGCAGTGCTGGAGGTATGTTAACTATGTACGTAATAATGATCAAGTTTTGTATATTTTAGCTCAAACTTGATTTAGCATGTAAATATGTGAGATTGTCCAGCCAATTATGTGGGTATCATTTAATGTAAAATCAGATAAAATAGTTTGAGTCAGGGAAGCTATGTAAGGGAAATGGTCCTTGCACTGCCAAAAGTCACAAAAGAGCTTTGATACACTTGATTTGGTACTTTGTTTTCTTATACATTTTATTTAGTGTAATCTGCATTATGCAATGACATTCTAATGTGGAGTTTCGTCTTCTATTCTTCAACGCATACTTTCCAAAGTCCTTGGGTGTACTATATATGGTAAATCTACAGTTGTAATTGTTTGTACGCCTATCTCTGTTTTAGAGATATGAGACTTACCTTTCTTTTGAATTTACACTATGTAAGAGAACAATCCAATGAGAGAGAGCTATTTATTGTGATAGCAGACATGAGGATTTTGTCCATAAGTCCCTTTCTACATGTAGGTGCCCTTTGGCAAAAGTCATTTTTTCCTGTACTGACTACTGAGTCGTGAACACATGCACATTGCAATTCATAAATGTTATTGGGACATCATGTATGCCACATGTTGTGGGTCTATGATGGGAGGGATATTGGGAGGAACATTGAATTGATTCTGAATCAGTAAAAATTTAGATGAAATCAAGCATGAGGGAGAGGAATAATAATAAGGGTAAACTACAACGACCTCCCATGAGGTATAATTACGAATACCCCCATTGTTTGAAAAATTACCAATACCTGATGATTTAACGGCCGTCTAACAATTAATCCATTCCGTTGGTGTCCGATGAGTTTCCATTCATTTTTTTGTGGTGAACTGACCAAAACGTCCTTGTGGACTAAGAATTGTAATTTTATTTATCTTTTAAATCTTTTTAATTTTTTTTATTGACTAAATGGATAATCAACTTTTCAAATTTTTCATCCGTTTGATTTTTTTAAAAATTTTTATTTTTTAAAAAAAGGAAAAAAAAATACAATTTCTTTTATTTTTTTTATTTTTTTATTTTTTTTAATTTTTTATAAGGCATAGTTGACAACTTCACACCTCCATCCAAGGATTGCATAATTTCTTTAAACATCAAGAGAAGGGTATTTATAATTTCTCAAACAACGAGGGGATATTTATAATTTTGCTAAATCTCAGGGGAGGTCAACCCTAATAATAACTTTAAGGAATGAGGTAAGACCAAGGAAATCCAAGTGTTTCTTAATTTGGTGGCTTCATTATTTACACAATGCTATTCTTTTGGATGCACACCACTTTAAGTTTTTAACCCAGCAACACTAACACTCCCGGTCTCTCTAGTTAATGACTTGTGGTACATATTGACTATTAAACTTTCTAAATACTAGAAGTGCCTGCTCATTTACATTCAAAAAGCTGTCAGTATGACACCAAGCACACCTTATTTAATCCAACCATAGTAAACTGTTTACAGCAAATCCTCGAATGGTTACTGTGAGGGCATATGATTTGACCCATTACTCATGTAACAGACAAACAAGATAAAACTTAAGATGCCATCCATATTTCCTGAAGCTGGAATATGATGATTGTCAAAAGTTATTGTCTTAATGTGCTTGTGATATCATGGTTTCTCATTTGAGGACCCTTCTGCCAATAGCAACATGCCTCTGTAATCTTTGCTTGTAATTTCTTGATCTGAAGAAAACATGTGATGCTTAAAGACATGAACATGGTTTGCGCTGTGGCTTGGGGGGACGAATCTGGTTATATCATGGTTTGTCATACGAGGACCTTTCTGTCACAAGAGCAACGTACCTTTAGAGAATTTACCTTGGTTTGGTTTCCCCATCTTGAAACAAAATCAGAAGGCTATTGCTACAGAAACTTGGGAAACCATTTATAGTGCTTTCTGTTTGTGAGTCAAGAATCATGGCCTTTCTCTTTTTTCTTATTGTAATTTTGATCTTTGGTTTGTTTGTCCTTTTGGTACACGCATGGCCTCTCTTCTTTTCCAATTTAAATAAGTTTCCTTATTAACTGGAAGGCACAAGTTCTTGTATAATAAAAGATTAGTCATTTCTGCTTGATGTAAAATAGTTTGATGAATCAACGAATCTGTTTGACAAGACACTGCGTGGCTCTTTTGAGGGTCCAGATACCTCAACATATGCTATGAAAATTGCTCGAACAGGTCTATGATCAGATAGTCTAGATTCAAACTCTGTTGTAATGGGTCTGCTTCAATCCCTTGCCAAACCAAATTATCCGATCACACCTACAAAACTTTGTTTTCTGTTGAATATAGCTGCAATTTCTGATAGAATAGAATAAAGGAATTAAAGGGCAAAGGTGACTTACCATGCTGGAGCTCTCATCCTCTTTGCTTTTATTTTGTGATTGGATCCATAATAATCCGAGTCTTGATCATATTTATATGTCGGTGCAAACTCAATTCTTTCTCATTCCAACCCGCAAAGACATGGCCTTTTCTGAGTTCAGCTTTCAGCTTTATTTCAAAATTGCACAATTGAGCATTTGGGTAACTGACAAATATTAAAATACTGTGAAGTTTCCTTTTATTATCTTGAACTATATTGCTGTTTCTCTTACCTGATCATTTTGTAATAAGATGCTCCACTCTTTATTCTTCACCAAGTATCTTGTTGCCTCTGGCAGGTAAATCCTGTAGTTCAAATCTCCTAGCCAAATCACCCGACTGTATGATAATTAGAAACAACTTTAGTGTTAGGAGATGTATCTTATGAATCCTGGACTTAGATGAAATATCATTTGAAGATCAATGCTTGCCCTAAGTAAGACAAGTCTGAGATGCTGTAAATAATGATCAAACAAATTGAACATATTTCCTTATATAGAAAGATCAGCATGAGTATCTAGCCAAAAAGTAATCAAGAGGCTCATTGCAGATAAAGTCTCAAAGAATGAAGTACATGGAATACAGATGAAGCTGAACGTAAATATCATGATCATATGATAAAATCAGAGGAAGGATTGAGTTTACATACTCATGGTCTAGGATTTTCCTAGGCAGATGCTGCCGAGCTTCCGCAGGAAAAAGGGTGCGTGCCAAAATATGTGCTGCATCTGCATTTCTTTGTCTCTCATCTCCTTCCTTACCACCTGAAGCTAAATGACAACACACAAAACAAAAGCTTGTTTCGTGCAAGCAAAATCTGATGGAGACTGAACCCTGTTATCCAGTATAGATTCTGTTAGATACTTTCTTATATGCTGGTAAAATCATAATATACCAAAGCTTATGATAAAAGATGGCAGAAATATTAGATGCCATATCTGATACTTTACATCAGGAAAAAGGTGTAAATAGTTTTGCTATATATTTTTCTGAATCGATGATATGTTTGTTGTCAACAGGACTAATCCTATTCCTATGTTTATTACCTTATTTCCCAGTCGGCCCAAGACACCGCAGCCCACACATGAGACACTTGGATGACTGATATAACCATGTAGCTCTGTTCGCACCCACACGGTAATATATATTCCGACCATTTGTTTACTTATTATGCATTCAAAATCTGGTGCACTCGAGTTGATGGAGCTGTGTGTCTTTAGAGGAAAAATTCTTTGTATCTCTCCAACTTCTGCCTTTTCTGGTAGTCTATCTTCTGTCACCTTTCTCTTATTGAGAGCTGCTTTAATTAAAGAATTCCACTTCATTGAAATATTACTATTTTCTGTCACCAAAATATTTCCAGCACTAAGAGGCACAATTTCTTGGAACCTGCCAAAAGTTGCATATCCTATCAGTTATCACAAAAAGAACCTGATTCTACTGTTTTCTGTAAACATACTTATATGCTATTTAAGTTAACACGCTCATAAAAGTGAAGGATTACCCAAAAACATAAATATCTGCTATGCTGTTCTGAGTATCGAGCAAGTCATCGAGGTTCAAGTTATCTGGTGGTGGGATGCCTCCTACATTCCAAGAGCTAACAAACAGTCTTTTGTAGGGGGGAAGAAAGAGAAGCAGAAATATCGGAAACGTCAGATTAACTGTGTTTAGAAGAATCTTTTTCATGCAAACGTTAATACTTATAAATAAGTAGGAAAGATTAAAAAAAAATCTTCTGCAATAAAAAGAGGTGGAAGTTATGATGGTAATACAGCTTGGAGCATGGAAAAGAAGTTGATTAGGAAAGGACCGCACTTGAAAGTTTCTTCAGCTATGAAATGCTCTTCAAAACTGAAATATGCTTCATTTGAGCTCCGCTCTGATGTCTCTGGCTGATTATTAGATTGTGGAATGAAAATATTGTTTGTCACACTCTGTCTGAGTATCTTACTTGCCGCCATGCTGGACTGTGTGGCCTTAGTGTAACAGAATGAATTTTCTTAGAGGAGTAGGGTCAGGCCACCCACTTCCATGGCAGGGTTTTAATCTGACCGTATGATGTTCTTTGTAGGTGGAACCATGGAAGTAGAGAAAATAGTTCAGGTTTGACACAACACAGAAAAGGATATATAAAGGGGGTGAGATGGAGTAGTAGGTTACTGAATCCGAGGACAGTAATGGGGAAAAAATGGAATAGAAAAAAGTTGATTCGGCATGTTGGAAGGGGTCGTTATCTGTGGGCTCTACTAAAAGGAAAAGATAATCTGTTACAGAACAATTAGATAAAGTATAAAATAACATGTACAAGACAAAGAAATGACTTCCACTTGGAAAAACACAAGCACTTCCATTTCTGATACTTTGATATATTTGTTTAGATTATTTTGAGTTAATTCTATCATGATCGTTTTGAGCTAATTTTCAATTGAAATTCATTTAGTACGATACTCGTTCTTGCAATATTAGCTTTACATGCTTCCCCCAAATCCAAAAATACAACCCAAAACGGGTTGATATCTATTTGGAAACAGGATAATGGAAGACTTTAGGCAGCTTATATTTGGTGCCTGAACCACATGAAAGCTAATCTTACTACAAGTTAGTCTTATTCAATCCCGAATTTGCCATTTCCTTCAATGGGGGCCTCTTCTTTCAATGCTTTTTCTCTTCAATTCATCTATAAATACTAGATTTCTCTCATTTATTAGGGTTACTAGTTGACCCTTCTATGACTAGCTTGGCTAGACGTCTTTCTCCCTCTTCCAGTAGCTCCTGCAATTTATGTGCAAGGAATTGTTATTTACGACTGGGAAGCCGGTCTAACTTTTTATCTTAGGTTGCGACTTTTTTTCCTCATTGCCACTCTATTTCTCCTCAAAGAGGTGGAAGGATTAAATGATTGTGAAACTATCATAGTTTTTACTGGTTTTGTTCTGATGAAAAGGAGTTGCTGAGAATCATAGTTGCATGAATGTTGAGAAAAGTTTAGCCAAAACAGCAAAAAGGATGGGGAAAGTACTACTTGTGTTTTATTTTAATGATCGGATCTCAGGTTTTGGTGAGGCAAAAAGGAAGAAAAAATGAAAGGTGTTAAAAAAATAAAGCACAAATATTATCATTTGACATGACATATGTTTCTTTATGTTATCTTTTGGTGGTTGGATTTTAGAGTAAACAAACTATTCCTCATTCAAATGTATGGCATATTTGTTTTTATAGTATGATGCTTCTTCTCATCCTTCCTCATCTATTTTGTCATTACAATTCAACATCCAAACAAATCATGTCTTTACTTTTTTTCTTGGACGGATGAATTTAGATTTCAACGAAGGATTTAGAGAATGGATTTTGTATTATTCTAAATAAAATGCTTTTAAAATTCAACAAAAAACCGACTAAATATAGCTCGAAATAAGGACTAAATGAATTCCCCCTTGTAATATAGAGTTATCCACATAAATATGATGAATTTGTTATTACGAACTTGAAATTTTTAGTTCTAAATCCAGCGATCCAAACACAATTGAAATTTGAGAACATAGGAAACTTAAAAAATCAACATTTGTGGGTCATTGTCTCAACTATTTCCATTTAATAACTCATAATATTTGATTTGGTACTAATTTAGGTGGGATTTACTGCTAGTTGTAAGAACTGCATGCAGGACGTAAAAAGTCACACACAAATCTTCCTCAGAACCCAATATCAAAACATTAAAAATAACTAGAAAAACCGTTAAAAAAATTTAAAAAAAGAATGAAATCTCCTACTGAAATTATTACAACTATATTGTAATAATATTATTATGACCAATTAACAGTGACTGAAGATGCAAATCCAACAAAATCTACGTCAGTGATAACGCACTATGATGCTAAGTATAGTTTAATCCTTACCATCATTTACTAAGTCCCTGCAATTTGATTGCCTGGCCGGAAATCTATTCTTTAAAAAACTAATACTCACTCCAAAAATATTCAATTAAATTAAATGACAGTTGTACGAAATTGACATAAATATTAGGGGGAGATTAAATTATATTATTATCATTATCATTCAAAATAAATAATAATAAAACACTGACCAATCAGCTTCGTCGATAGTGTCGTGTGTACGAGATAAAATAAAATGATGCGATTGGGCTAGAAAAAAATAATATTTATTTGGTCGAAAGGTCGCATTTCGACCAATCAGGATAAAAAGCAGAAAGTTGGGACGACCAAATCTAATTTGTTTATTTGATTTTAGTGTTAGGAAAGAACAAAAGTGATAATTTAATACTATCCTTAGATGGGGGACCATGTTTATGTCAATTTTTAGGGTAAGTTAGATCATAATAGTGTTCAATATAATGACATATGTTTAGTTTTTCTTTTAATGATAAAAAAAAAATCAGGGATTATGGAGTAGAATAATGATAGTGTTTATTCACAATTTTTTTTTCAATAAGTCGAAATTATATTGGTCTGGTCCCGAATTATAGAGCAGACTAATGTTTTGAAAATCGGACCGGTGATTGAATAGGATAAATTACTGAGTCACTGGTCCAACCGAATTGAAAATATTGATTGACTTAGAACATATTATGTATATTCATATATGTAGTATATCAAGATATTATATGTCAATTGATTAAATAAATATAATTTATAGTAACTTATAAAGATGATACATTATAAATGAATAAATTATAGCAATTTTACAATAAAAAATTAACAAATTTCTTGGAGGAGCAAATTAAATCAAAATTCAAACCAACAAAATTTAAAACTCCCAAAGTCTTGAAACTTGAATGTTTTCTTGATTCTCCTTTGAATCAGACATAGATAGCAATCGCTATCTTCATATAATTAATACTTTTTTTTAAAAGAAAAGACCTAAGAAAGATTGGAGAAAAAGAGAAAGAAGTAGATGAAGAAGAAGAAAAAAAACCTTATTGGAAGTATAGCTCATTCTCTCACATTAGAGAAGCATAATGTAAGCTTAAGCACGCCCTATTGGCTATGGCTCATTATTCCACATCGAAAAAATAATCAAAGTTTAAACACTTTAAATTATAAATATAATGATAATTTGTTTAAATAATTATTCATAAAATCTTGCTTCTATATTTCATTATATTGTCTTCCAGTGAAATATATATTTGATTAGTGGAATATTTATATATTATTTTCAAAAGTCAAAAGTAGTTGACCGATTACCGGAGGGATCGATTTTTATCGGTCTTGACTTAACTAGTTTTAACCATATGACCTATCGGGACACATGGCCGGTTCCGATTAATTAGTTCGGGCCTGTGGACTATCCTACTTTTTATCTATTTATTTTTTTCTTTTCACTCTGATTTATGATTATATGTCATGTTCAATATAGTTCATTACACTATGCTATAAGTTCCAATATTGAAGTCTTGATATTACATTAACACTTTCAAAGTGAATTGTGTAGTTTAAAGGAAATAAATAAAAAGAAACTAATATTAAAGTAAATCTGCACCCACATTTATGAGATGTCCTATTACACGAAGTAAGAAGAATTAGAGGTCAATATATAAAAAATAAAAGTTTATATATTGATGTATCATGTGATGTTCCATTGTACGAAATATTGTTGGCTCTAACTTCGTATGTGCTCCACATCGTGTTATGAAAAAGTGTCTTGCAAGGAAGATGAAGTATTGGAGTTTATAAACTTTTCAAGCTCCTCGTTTTGTGCTTAATACTGGACACGTGGCAACATCATCAGCTCCCTAGATAAGGGGCTTGGAATAGACACATTTGATGTTGGACAATTTAGCTAAAACTAACTAACTATGCTAAAATTTTAATATTTTAGAGAATATATTCATTCAAAGATCGAATGCATTGAATAATGAGTTTAGCCCATGTATTTGTAGGCTTACAATGAAGAATTTTGATAGAAGTAAAAGAGAAAATTACAATTCTAATTGATATAAACAACTATCAATATTCCTATATAAATATATGTTATTTTTAGTAATATCCTATTCCTTCTCGATCCCCATTACATTTCCCTCTGATTGAGAAGAACTCTCCTCCAAAAAGTAACGATGAAGGTGATACTGAAATACGTGCATACAAGACTGCACTAAAGCGTAAAGGTCACAGAATAATTGGCATGGACAATGAAAATTGACGAATGACAAGAACAACTTATGGAACACAGTTAAACACAAAATATCTTGCAGTCATAATAGGTTTCATTAATGTAACTCATCCACCCGAGAGGTAAAAACCAAAAGAGACTTAGAATAGTCTTGGTGACCTGTTAGATCTTCCATACAAAATTGGATTTAAAATTCAATTTCAATGATATTTTAGTTAAAATTGCAAAAGGTCCAAACTCAAGAAAATAGGACAGGAATTTGATTATGAAACGTGGTAGTGCACGAAGTCGAGGATGGTAAGATCAGTGTTGGGATAACCTACACAGGACAAGTCCTGATTACGTGAATTATCAAAGTTTACAAGAATGAGTATGATTAGGATGTTGACTCTATTTTAGAACATGTTGTGATTGTCTATGAGACTCACATGGATTGGCCTCCACACACTTTTCTAATGTTTTCTCATGCAAGAAAAGTTGGTATTCATTACACTCAACAATGAAGCCCTGCATTTGACTTATGGGGTTTCCTCATGTAATGATATCAATTTCTTCTATGGATTTTGAAATAATCAAAATTTTATGTCAAGAAATTAGATTTTTCTTCAAGGGTGAAACGACTACGTTGAAGGGCCATCCTCTAACAAAATCGAGGTTAACATGCATGCTCTCCTTTACTATCATTGTGATTTAACAACAGGCGATTTATGTTAAAAAAATATATATATATCAGCAAGGACGAAGACGCAACATATTGAACAATTAATTTTCATTGGTGGAAAGAGTAGTTAAGAGACACGGTGGTGGAGGTTTGTCGTCAAGCACATATGAGACAAACTACCTAAAAGACTTATTAAATCTGACTTCGTTCTCATAAACAATACCAAATGATACAACTGTAATGTAATTGATGCTCCATTCAACAATATAATATTCATTTTATCTTCATACGTTTCTTATAATTTTAACCTGAGAAGATGTTTTCTTAAAAAAAAAAAAATAACATTCATAAATTGTTCAAACTCTTTATCATATATGAGGGGGGGGGGGGGGGGTGTTTTCACCCTTTGTGGTGTGCTTTTTGTATAATATATGTGTGAATTGGGCAGCTGAAATGCCAAATTTTCAAATCAAAATTTAGGTAATGATTGGTGTTGTGATTGGACGTGTTTGCATAATTTTATGTTAAAAACAAACGACCCATCATTAGGGATGGAACTTGAAATGAATTGTAATTTGCAATTGCTTGTCATTTTCACTCGTCATCTAGCAATGACCAATGCCACTCTTCAACAAAAACAGCGACTATCACTATATTTATGCCCGAAATCAAGTGGTCCTAATTAGGACACATTTGTCAGAACTGCAATCACTTCAGATATTTTTAAACCTTCAAAATGTGATGCATTTTAATATATTTAGGCTTTTCTCAACCAATGATATGTTCGCTTAGTGATTAAGATTGAAGTTTTATGAATTAATTTGAAATTGTGAGTTTAAATTTTAACAGACATGTGAGTATGTATTTTATTTAATGCGAATTTATTATTAATCAAATCGATGTATTTTTAATTTATTGAAATTGATATAATTATATAATCATCGCTTCTTAAAAAGAATATTACGTATTTTCTTGTGGATTCTCTTTGAAAAGCTGAAGTACCTCACTCGTTATTAGTGTCCATGGAGCTCGAGGCCTCGAAGTTTTTTTTTTTTTTTTTTTTTTTATAAGATAAAATGTATTGAGTTTAAATTTCACTCATACGTAGGTTAATTGTTTATTAGAAATGACAAATGACAATTATATTTGATTTATTTAAAATATTTAAATTTTATTTAATGCATATATTTGTAAAATAAGTTGTATTTTTAAACTAATAATAATTTTTAACATTTGTAAATAATTTTTTTTTCTTAGAAATGTATCAATTGGACAAATGCCTAATTACAACACTCTTTCCCTAATGTTTTGAATTACATTTAAACTCCTCGTATTTGAAAAATTATATCTACCTCCATGTAATTCGTTGATAAAAGACTCTTAACGTTCTTGATAGGATGACTCATTGGCCTTTCATTATAAATTACACAAATCTTCTTTGAAGTTTGTTAAAATTACAAACACGTCCTCTTAAATTTGTCATATTATAGTTGCCCGTTAAAAGGTTTTTCCATCTTATAACTAGACCCTACAATTTAAAATTTATCAGAATAAAAATAAAAATGTTAGCGGTCTTTTAACCATAGAGAAGATTAAATTTCCACTTATAATATATTTCTATGGTCAAATATAAGATGATTCAAATTACTATTTAAAAGTTTATTTTGATATATAAATTAACTGATTATTTCGTATGATCGTAATGACATAATGAAACTCATTATTTCTCAAAAACAAGATAAACAATATCAAAATACAACATAAGCGATATATTCAATTGGATTATTAAATTCAAAATAATTTTGTTCAAAGTAATTTAGACTATTTCCTCCACAAGTTAGAAGCATTAAAATTTTAATTACATATAAATCAGATAAATTTCAAATAAGCTTGTATAAACATAGTAAAACTTTTAGGCACACTTTTGTAATTTTATAGTGACATTAATTTAAAATTTATTATTACTAAAATAATGATGATGACGAAGACAACGACGATATTATGAAAGGCCTAAAATAGGATGGTAATTCATATTAGTGAAAAATATATGTACTTTAAAAATTATTAGTGTTCTGTCTGCACTTGTTTGTGTGTGCGTGCGTGAGAGTGTGTGAAAATAAAAATATTTTGCTCGAATGACATATTAATCTTACAAAACTAATGACATATTAATCTTACAAAACTTAGAAGACGTTTTGAAATTAGAGAAATTACTTTTTTTTATTAAACTTATTGAATTCAAATCATCTTATTTCAAAATTTTATAAGTTATTTAAGAAAAAATGTTAAATAATTGTTTACAACTTATAAGGTTTAGCCGAAAACCCTCTTAGTCGCGTAGTGTGCATACGTAGATTGAAGTCAGGAGATTGGAGGTGGATGATTAATTTAGTCCCATCAATCTCTATAATCCTTAAGCCAATAGGTCCCATAACAGTATGAAAAATAAAAAAGGATGTAAAAGAAAATACAGAGTATCAACACATATTATACTATACACACATATATTTATGTAATCCATCTTAATTCATACTCTATTAATACCCAGTAACACACACACACACAGTAATTACCAGCTACATACTGTACTGTGCTATATCTTAGTTGAACACTTTGAATTTTAATCTAAAAGAAAGAGTTCGATTTTTCCTCACTAGAATCGGAGTTCGAAGCTCATAATATTGCAACATGAACTGAGGGCAGCAAATATCAACCCCAGCTCTTACCTCTCTTCTGCTTCTGCTGCTTACGATCCAACCCCTAAGCTTTTATTGGAGAAAGCAAGAAGGATGACTACTACTGTACATACAATTAAGAGGGCACCGCAGGAATGCAACATCCTTGGACGCCTGGATTACTCATCAAGAGAAGTGTTTCATCGTCTTCACTCTTCTCGATTGGAAGTTTGATCGATGGCGGCTTCTCTCTATTCAGTCTCCTAAATCAGCCTTGCATTCTACTGTTCAGCCATGCAATGATGCTCTCGGTGATTTCTTCTTTCTCGGGTTCGAAGAGTAAGTCATGCAAGAGCCCTTCGTAGAGATTGATCGTTTTGTCAGTCGATGAGGCCTCGTCGTAGAGCTTCTGGGAGGCTGTAGGGTCGGTTACCGAATCTGCGGTGCCGTGAAGAACTAGGAACGGGACTGTCAGCTTGCTTAAGTTCTGCTGGAGAAAGGCTGTGATGCGGAGAATTTCGTAGCCCGTTCGTATCCTTATAGACCCAGTGAACACCAGTGGGTCCGAGTACTTCGCCACCAGTGCCTCTGCGTCTCTGGAGACAGCAACTCCCCTCTTGTTTGCTGCACCCAGTTGGAATCTTGGCAACAAGAAAGCAAAAACTGGAGCAAGTACCTGTGGTAGTGGAAGTTGTAAGTCTTGCTGAGTTACATGTATGTTTATATAAAAGATGAACCTTTAGCCTCTGATTTGTAAGGGGGCTTATGGAAGCTTTCGCAAGTTTCAGTTTCATCCAAAACACTTAAGAGACTTACAGCAAAAATTGGATGGGATGGTTGAACTCCAACAGCAGGCGAAGTCAAAACGACACCAGCTACACTTTGCCGTACTTTGGGATCGAGAACTGCCTGTCCGTGCATGAGAAGAAGAATTAATGAAAGGAACATAACATGAAAGGACACCGAGTTAAGGAAATGTAAACAATTGGTAATCTTATCCAACTACCTTCAAGACTATAGCTCCACCTGGGAATGTCCAAAGCAGAAGCACGGAAGTCCCGGATTTTCAGCTAATACCTTGCTGAGAAAGGTTTTCTGTGCCAATAGAACAGAAACGAATAAACAAAATTGCTAAAATGCAAGACTCGTTTGCACTTGCATAATTACTCAGTATATTTCCTGACAAACCATAGAGCATACCATATCATTAACTGCATAATCGAGAGAAGGGACATATGCATGCAGTCCATCACTGCCACCATGTCCTGCAATAACATAAATATCAAAGCAATAAGTGCAACATATCTTTTCATAGTAGATATATCATATATCAAAACAATCGAGGAAACAAACATCAAGATTGGTACTGTGATTGTACAAAGCAAAGAAACAAACCAACATGGCTACTGGGAATTCTTAGCGAATGAAAGATTCAACAGCAAAAGTAAGTGTTAATCCACAGAAAAGCTAGCTGGATTTCATTTGAAACAAACATAGGGATATAAAAACACACAAAAGTAACCAAAGTCTGCTCATTCAAAGGATCTGAAACGCGTTATCAAAACTGTGGTCCCCTGTGCTGACAAATTTACTAGTACATTATTCAGGGATCCTTAATTTCAGATAAAAAAGTGTGGCTTTTTCTTGAACATGCAAGACAACAGAAGGTTTCCTGTTAGACTGCCGGCTCGATAAATTCATTGAAGGGGGGCAACTGTTTATAGGATCTATAAACGTTATGCCAGGATTTCGAAGAACTAATATGTTTATACAAAGATTCATAAGCTTTATTCTTTCGGGCTCAAAATGTTTGTTTAGAGATCCAGAATTCAGAAGCATTACTCCTGTGCAATGCAAGTTAGATATAAAGACTCAAATAACAAGCTTACTTATGAAGGAGGGCTTCACATGTTACTTTTAGGCACCAATAGCATCCACATTGAAATATATTCATGCCCTGCAACATCCAAATATATATGCATAGTTGAAGTTTCTGATATCTAGACCACAATATAGTAAGAAAACAGGGCTCCGTCTGAGATGATCATCCAACAGATGAACAAGGCAGATAGTTACTTGTTGAAAAGGAAGGAGGAATTGGCAAATTGTTGAAATGATTTTCACGTTGCAACCAATAGATTTCCTTTACTGAGAAAATATAGTGTTGCCTAGTCGTTTAGAAAGCAGCAAGAAACATTATTTATCCACACTCGTGCCTCGTGGGTTATTTCATGTTTTGTGCATGTACTGCCTCTCACTCTCGCTAAACCAACTCACTCTTTTGAACCTAGCACGTTCTGTAATTTCAGAACTACAAAAATAAATCTCAACTGCCAATCTTGACATGTGTAGTATTCACTATCTACCAGACGCTCGATACACCTACTGCACATTGATTCCTTACAGCCAACAGGTAAAAAGGGAGGGATTCCAGATTACTAAAAGCAGTCCGCGTAGCTGAACTTGAGGCTTAACACAGCCTCGCATGCAACTTTTCAAACACCGGAAAGAGTTTTTCTTATTACTAGAGATACTCTCAACAAATATCAAGTTACCAGCCCTCGAAAACAACGTCCCTTTGCTAGCACTCAGATAGGGCCAACAGCCAATAAAAATTAATCAAGTTATGAAAACTCCAAGCATTGCTTGGTTCCTTATTATAAATTATTCTCATGTAAAATAGATTAATCATGAAATATTTACGGCAACAAAAATACCAACCAGATTGAAAGTTGTATCTACCTTTACTAGTTTTCCTCTTCTGCAGAACCAAGAAGCAGCAGAAGAGATGATTTTGCAAGCAAGAACAAATCATAATTAAATAATAAATCCTTTGTTATTCAATCTCTTTATTCAAAGCACAAAAGTGAAACATTATCACATTGTTTCTTGCTGTAATTCTTATTTCTGCAAATATTGAAACAATTTCAATGTAGAATAGTTCCAACTCACCAATCCAGTCCATTCCATAAACCTTGAAGCCATTTGCATTCAGTTTCTTGGCAAAAGCATTATATCTTCCACTGTTATAAGTATACGAATGTTTTTAGAACCGACGAAGAATATTCAGTTGGAAAACCAGAATGAAGTACAACTGCATCAGGTCTTAAAATACAAGTAGCATAGTAGTCAACAGACCTGTGTTCATTCAGGCCATGCAGGAGAACAACCATTCCCCTACATACAAGAAAGAAAATTGATCAACTTGATTGTAAGAAGTATTTTAGGCATCCGAATTGGACAGATATGATATCATATCAAAATCCTTATTGACAGATAAGAGATGAAATAATGCAACACAAAGCATGCTGTATCGTGGATTTGTTTCAATCAAAAGATGTCCGAAGCTCTAAAAAAGATGCAGATAAGAGATATAAAGGCTGAAGAATGTAATATCTATTTTGTCCGAGTTCTTCTACTTCCCTCTCAAACCTATCACAATCTTTGCCATGGTTAAAAATAAAAATCCATATGAATTTATTAGCCATCTACAAACCAAACAATAAAAAGTAAAACTGAGCTCATGACTCGAGTAATTTTCTTTATTTTCTTTTGAAAAATAGACGATTTTATTTAGGAGGATAAAAGTATGTCCATGACACAGATTTGTCATTCCACCATCTTATAGTTTCCAGATATCTGCAATATTAGCCTCATGATAGGTTCCTCTATAGCTTCATCAAAGCGATCTTATAAAGTTGCCAGTGAAGAGGAGATATGTTTTGTAATGAGAAACTTATCATTCGTTTACTGCAATTTTTCAGTTGATTAGTTGAGTAAGAAGAAACAAAATTTCGTCTGTTCTTTCATTTTCTATTTGGCCCAAAAAACAGTCTTTAGACACTAAAACTTTTTCCATTGTGATTTTGAAATTGAATGCAGTGCCAGGACCAGTTTAAATCCCTGCCAAGCCAATATCAATTGAGAACAGAGGCCTTTGCAGAAATCTAAAATCACAGCACTAAAATCTTATACCCTCCCCCCCATGTCCTGCCACAGGGAAAGAAAGAAAAAAGAGTCAGACAAAGAAGGCAAGAACCAGCCCCACAAAAGCTGCTTGGATTTTCAATTGTTGGGATGCGGTCCAGTTAGTTGGTGCCAAGAACAAGAACCGTCGTTTTCAGTATGCCCTATAGTATTGCTCAATAAATATACTTGATAAATTTTGACTTCAAATTCCTTGTGTATATAGATATAATTGGGCACAGACGAGTACTGTTAGTAACATCAACTTATGCTATATCGACAAAGCAATGGCTCCATTGATCTTACACACTTCATCGAAATGTGTCACTCAATCTCTAACAAGCACTGGAAACAAGAGGAATAACAAAAGTATATTATCTCTTGTTCCCACAGTACAGTACTAGGTCATATGCATATTCAGTGGTGTCATAGTAAAAATCAACAACTTCCATTAATTAAACGAGGGAAAAGACAATGACTATAACCAAATACTCATTGCATGTATCATAAGACAGTTGTTCCATTAAAACTACAATGACCATAGTTTCTCTAAATAAATGACCCATGAAAGAGAACGCAAAAATAAGGTTAACTTGGTGAACTCAAACAAAAAAGGTGAAAATTGAAAAGGGACCTACAAATTGGCCGATATTTCCTAAAATGTGGCCTTGATTACTCAGAAACAAATGACAAAAACCATAAAGATATGTAAGAGAAAAAATAAAACATGAGGTAGTAAGAACACTAATATCAAAAGGGGAAAAAGAACATTCTTTCTCTCCATGACTAGGTGCCAAGACTGGCATAATGCAGTAAACATGATCATTACCAAGCCTAATTATTGGGAAATTAATTAAGAAACACAAAATTCAATAAATAACCTCAAAAAAATCATCAAAATTATGAAAAATTTACAATTTACCTGACTTGAACTTTCACCGGTGTCCATGACTGAGTAAAAATAGTGTCACCTCTGGACGTAACAAACAGTGAAAACTCCCTGCTTGTATCCCTATTATCTTCATTATCTTCGAGCACCCTCTTAATCGCCAGTGCCCGCCGCGCCGCCACCTCCTTGTCCACAGCCGCGGCGGCGCTCTTCCTCGGCACCATCGCCGCCGGTACCCTCACCACCTTCCCCGTCGTTGACGAGGACTTCTCATCCTTCCCGCCACATTTCTCCGACGACTCCGGCGCCGCCCCACACCATGCATCGCCGCCTCCCGCGAAAGGGGAGCCAGAGAATCAAGAAAAAAGCGATGATCAGCCGCCATAAACTCCTCAAAGCGCTCAAAGAGAACAAAGCATTGATTCTCCCACTCGCACCTGATGTCAGCATTATGGTGGCTGCATCGTTCGCTTTCTTCACCATTCTTCTCCTTCTCGACGATTCGATTTCTAATGGGCGTATCAGTTTCGACGAAAAACACCTCTCTCTGAACGAAATTCTATTGAATTCAAATCTGGGCTTCGCGATTATACCGCTCTTGGCTTGGAAACGACGTTCATTTGCAATCAAATTATTCGGTTTCTGAAATGCAAAGCAAATCATAAAAAATAAAAAGAAAAATAAACAACAAACAAGGGCTGAAACTTTCCAACCCAGAAAAGTTGGCAGGAAATGATCAGCAAATCGAGCAAAAATAGAGAAAAAAAAATTTCTCTCCTTCTTCCTCCAAAAAATCTGTTCGCAATCGAATAAAGAAAGAGTTAAAACCAAAAAGGGGGGAATTCGGAGAGGTGAAAATGAGTTTGGGATTGAATGGAGAGGAAAAAATCGTATTGAAATTTGCTTTCTCTACTGGAGAAAAATTTTCGGAGAGGTAGAAATAAGGGCGAGCGAGATGCGGGTCAGCCCAGGGTAGCTGTTTCTAGATGACGGTCCACTGCAGGCCACGTGGCTGAAAATGCGGCGATATGTTTGTTCGGACACATGGCTTGGTGTAGTTATCCGGGGCCCGAGATATGAAGTTGAAACGTGGCGAGGCGTGTTTGGATGTTGCTGGAAACTGAAATTAGGATAAGGTGAAGAAGAAGTTGTAAAGAGTGTGGGTTTACATACAGGTGTCCAAGTCCAACTACATATCTACCACTCTTTCTCTTGTAATCTCATTGGATCAAAGTTAGGTGTATCCATGTTGTTTATCGCAAATTTTTAACCGAATTGAGTTTGTTCGAATCTGAATAATTATATGATAATAAATATAATATATTTATAATAAGAATAATTATATTTTTGTTTCCTTAGATTTTGTATAATTAAACGTAAAATTCCTAATTTGAGAAATTACATCTAATATTCTTAAAATTTGTTTTCGTTTAACAAATAAGTCCATCCGTTAATCAAAATACACTGAATTTGTTAATATTAACAAAAAAAATTGAATGAAAATTAAAATTTACACTTGATTGACTTATTACTGACTTATAGCAAGTCAAACAATTTTTTTTACTCTTTTAATAGTAAAAATATACTTATTACATGCATTAACGCATGAAGATGTATAAGGGTAATTTGATCGAAAATAGATTTATTTTATTTGCAATAAATCAGGAATAAGTCAATTAGGGGTAAATATAGATTTTTTTTTTTTTTTTTGTTAATATAAGCAAGTTTGATGTTTTGACTAACTGATGGATTTATTTGTTAGACTGAAGTAAACATCAGAGGTGTAAGATGTAATTTCTCAAACCATATGTGGTCTGTGTATAATTACATCAAATCTCTAGGGAGGGGAGTGTAACTATCCCTTTATAGTATGGTCTATGAAATTGACAATCACATGACTAATTTATCATATTTATGTTATGATTAATTTGATTCGATTAAATCTAATCATTTTGGTTGTTTCAAGAAAGGTTATTTTTGTGACATCTTTACGTAACTTAGAATAAATAAAATAAATAGAAGTCACTATTTTAAATAGTTAATTAAGGTTACCCCTACCTCTCTCTCTCTCTCTCTCTCTCTCTCTCTATATAATATATATATATATATATATGTATATATATATATATGTATATATGTAAAGGATAGTTGCATGTGTATCTTTGGTGTAGATATATATGTTGTAAGCATTAGAAAAAAAAATTAGTATTGCCTACATTTAATTACTCTGAAATTAAAAAATATAATAAATAAATATAACTATCCATAATTAAATAAAATCGACGTAAAAATTTTTTTATTTATCACGATAAAAACATTCATCATGATTTTTAACCATGACCAAATACAGCCACCTTCACAAAAAACCACGAATAATAAATATTATAGGACCATGATTAATAACTAATTATTCTTATTCTTTTAATCATGGCAAATTAGTCATGATTTTTTTTTGTTTAGTGATGTTATCATAAGAACAATGATATCATTTATGTAGGTGTAGTAGTTCTCCACTATATAAAGAAGAATTAATAGTGATAAAGTGAATGAATTACATGAGAAAATGGGATAGTTACTAATAAGTAAGTACATATCATGAAGTGGCAAATAATTTTAAAGAAAATGGTTCCATACATAATGTCTAAAACATGTTACTAACATCACCATAATTCGGCAATGAAACCCAACTTAGTTGGCAGAAAGTCAGAGACCTAATAATTTTAGAAATTATGAGTTATATGTGAAATGTTGTTTTTACTACATAGTAAATATTATCTCGATATTATTATCTTCATTAAAAAATGCAACTTAAAACTCCAGATCATTGCACTCCTTCATTCTCTCTGGGAACTCTGACTCATTTACAATTTTTGTTCATGAGCGATTAATCCAATATAAGTAAAAATTGTAGGGGTCAGCCTTTTATTTGAATTTTCCTCCACACGGAATTTAGATAAGATTCATAAAGCATTTAGTGGATAAAACGAGGGAAAATCTAATTTAATTCAAAATTATAATTAAGATTATAAGTACAAAACAACACTGAATCCCAAATTTAAAAAAATTAATAGAAAACATCATGCTCACATCTTAACATAAATAGCTATAGTTTTCAATCTACCATTTATAAATCCCTAAACTCTTTAGGGAAATTTGATTCGCGCTCTTATTGTTCATACTTATATAACTACGATGAGGTACAGACTCGATGCAAACCGGATGTCGTTTCATCCAAGCTTGGATGATTCTGAGCGTACTGCACTCTATCGATCCATCCATGATTCATCTCTCGGACCCAATAATTTTATATAATGTGAAGCTCTTGCTTGAACGTAGTCCATTTGTATAAAACCCTACCAAACACAATAAAACAATCTCCACATTACTTTGTGTAAGTTGAACAGACATAAACCCTTGCCCATCGTTGAAGAATTTCAGGCCGTCCGCTTTGTCGGAATCTCCCCTCCAAGCCTTTGAGCCCCCTCCACTCGTCAAGAATTGGATTGTGCTACAAAAATTGAGAATGAAATAAAAGTCTTGATTACCCAATTCGATATAGAATTGTTCATCCACGTAAAATAATTAGTTAAGGAATTATTTTCTTTTTTTTTTTACCTTTCGTCATCGCTGATATGTTCAAGACAATGATCGTGGCCGTTCACGTAAAAATCGACTTTGTTGGCCTAAAAGTCTCGCAAGAAGGGCACGTGATGAGTCTATAATATTGGTGTAGTTATACGTAAACTTTTCATAATTTGAAAAATTACTTCTAATACTCTTATAAGAATATATCAGATACTTGTTTCCGTCCAATAAATAAAATTATTTTTTAATAAAATATATTGAATTTTCTAATATCAGCAAAAAAGTTGAATAAGAATCTAAATTTACCACTGATTAACTTACAGATGTCAAATAGATCATTTTTGAACAAACTACTCTTATAAGAATGACGAAATATTTACCCATATACATTAGCGTGTGAAAATATATAAGCATAATTTGATTAGAAAACATGAATTATCATTCAATTCTTTTATCGATATTAGCAAACTCCATAATTTTTTTTCTCAATCAAAAAAAAAAAAAAAAAAAAAAAAAAAAGGTCCTCTGTATATGACTGTACGTTATATGTAGTTTTACCTGAAGAATTGGAAGAAGTCGGTCAACGAGCTCTTTGGTATCGCCATGGTGACCCACGCTTCGGATGGGATGATGACCCACCACAATCTTCCATTTTGCTCTTGATTCCTTCAATGCCCCTTCTAGATCCTATATATACATACGTATACACACTTATTGTGCGCAATTTAATATTCAGAGTCATTTATAACGATTTTTTTTTTAAAATTATCATAATTATATATATTTTTTTATTATTTAAAAATTATAAATACTTTTTGAAATTTAAAAAAATACCCTTCTATAATGGGTTGCCATGAGAGGGTATTTGTTAGACGTTCGTTTTGTCATAATTATAAATATTCATTTATTGTTTGAAAAATTATAAAGGTAAATTACAACTAACTCCCATGGGGTTTGGTATAATTACGAATACCCCTCGTCGTTTAAAAATTAAAATACCCCCCTCAAATGTAAAATAATTATGTAACCCTAAACAATGAAGTGCACATTGCAATTTACGTTTTTTGATTTTTTTAAAAATTCAAATAATATTTAAATAAATATAAAAAAAATTGAAGGTGGACAAAATAAATAATCTAGAAGAAATATTAATTCATAAAAATATTTTTAAAAAATTATAAGATATATATAATTATAATTTATATTTTGGTCAGTTCACCACAAAAATTGGATGGATACCTAATGGAATGAGCTCGTTGATAAACGGATATTAAAATTAGAGGGGTATTTATATTTTTTCAAATAATGGGGAGGTATTTGTAATTATGCTAAATTTTAGAGGAGGTGGTTGTAATTTACCCAAATTATAAATACCTTTCAGGAATTAATAAGCGCCTTCCTCTAATGGGTTGTCATATTATGGTATTTGTTAAACGATTGCTAATTTCAAAAGAATATTTATAATTTTTCAAATAACGAAATATATTTATAGTTATAACAAATTAAAAAAGCCCGTTATAATTTACCCAATTATATAAATAGACAGATGAAAAATTAGTAGTAGATAATAATTAAAGTGTGAAAAATGAGGAAGGTTCTCGTCAAAGGACAAGTGAGGAAGCTTCGCCCGGTTAGTGCGTTGGAATCTATTCGGGACAAAGCAATCTTAGAATGTTCCAAAAGTGGGATTAAAAAGCTGTCAATAATTTAATATCCTGTTGTCTCAATTATTACCATTAATTTTACAGTTATATTTGATGACAATGAAAAATAAATAGAAAACTAGTTAGTCTAACGTATAAAATTATTAATTTTTATTTTTTATACAATTTTTATTATATTTGTTTATATGAATGAAATAATAAATTAATAATCAGTTGAAATTAATAAAATAAATTTACTTTAAATATGTCAGAATATAACAATATAAATTAAATTAATCGATATATAAACTTGCGACAGAAACTTTTGAACAAAGTTGTCACTATGAACAATTAACGACAGTGTAGCCACAACAAAATTGCGTGTCGTTACTTATCTGTAGTGATAGTTCTATTCACAATTTTTATCGCTAATAATTATATTGTAATAAGCAGAATTTATGATTACTCATTACATATATAATTGTAATTATAATTTTAAAATTATTATTTAATATTATGTAACTAATATTAATTTTTTTAATATAAATGTTCATGCATATAATTAATATAAACTCAATCAAATTATATTCCACATGAATTAAAATTTCTCATTATATTATTTTGAAAAGGTTACATCAATCATCATATTTCAAGACAAGGAATACTGTGTGGGCCTACTGATATAAGTGCTTAATCGAATTAATTGGATTTCTTTTTTGATTTGACGTATTGGATCAATTTCTATGCCAAAGTTTCCATAAATTTTTTTTATTACGATTAATTATTATAATTAAAAAATTATGAGAATAATCAATTATAATTTTATAATGGATATTAATCGTTGTTTATACAAATAAGTAAAAATATTAGACATAGCCATGGCGAATATTACTTATCGTGGTAGAAATTTAAATTTTTGTTTTAATTTTATTTGATCGTGATTCATAGTATTGATTTATTGTGATTTTTAAGTCGTGATCATTTATAATGCAGCAAAAACTCATTTTTTTGTAATGCTTTATCTAATTTATTATCGTAAGAAGTCAAGATCTATTCATGAGTGAATCAACGCACACATTATGGTGTAAGTTAAAAGTCTTCAAATGCTCCGAGAAAGGCTTAAATTCCGCGTTGTGGGTGCGATAACTTTCGACTTTAATTATTAAAATTATAATAATTGAGAATGAAAATATTAAGTGACAGAGAGAGAGAGACTTGAGATATTTGTTCCACTATTATTACATTATTTTGTCCGACTTATTTACAGTATGTGGTGAAGCTCTTTGAAGGTGACAATTTTTACATTTTCATTTTTGTATTTTTATTGTTATTATTATTTTATAAGATCAATTACAACGACAATTTCTAAAATTTGATATAATTACGAATACCTCATCGTTATTTGAAAAATTACAAGAACCCCATGATATTTGATGAAATTATGTAATCATTAGATTGATGTATGAAATTATCAACTATGCTCTTACTAGATTTTTTTTTTTATTTTAAAAAAACTAAAAAGTAAAAGAAAATTTGAACGGGGTGGATGAATTTTTTTAAAAAATTATAAAAAAAGTATCCACTTAATCAATAAAAAAAATAAAAAAATTTAAAAAGTTATAATTTTTAGTCCATAAGGATATTTTGATCAGTCCACCACAAAAAATAGATAAAAATCTAAAAAAAACTAATGAAATGGGTTAATTATTATACGACCATTAAAATAAAAAAAATATAGATAATCTTTCAAATAATGAGTAAATATTCATTGTTACCACAAATATAAAAAATATCCTTTTAATTTATGCTATTTTACATGGTGAAGATGACAATTGGACACGTGGAAGGCACCTTTGTATTGTCACGTTAACGGAAAGAAATTTGAATGGACGTAACATTTCACATTGATTGAAGATACATAATTTTTTTTATTTGATAAACAAATTATTCTATTAATTAAAAATCATCAAATTAATTGATATTAATAAAAAAAATGAGTGAAAATCAATATTTACTGTCTATTTGACTTATTTCTCGTTTATTGTAAGTTAAATAATTTTTTTTATAATTAAACCTTTTATATATTTTCGTATACTATGCATATAGAGGGGTATATCATCGCACTTACAACGATGGTCTAGTCAGAAATAAATTGCTTAACCTACAATTTTTTTTTTTAATTTAAAACTAAATTTCGTAATGTTGCAGTTTTTGATCTTTAAATTTTTTAGTAAATGATAAAAACATGCAAGATCTTTAATTTTAATTAATTAATTAATTAATTAATAGTTATTTATTTATATATTTGGTAATAAAATTTCATAAATAGCATAAAATAAAAGCATGAATGCTGACTTACACTTAATAGGTGAGAAGTGTAGTTGTTGACGGGGAGCACGTCACGCCAATCATATTTATGGTGCCCTGGCTTTGTGAAGTACTTACTCACAAACGGTGTCGTATCCACGAAAAACAATTCACCTATTTCTGTTAATATTAATTAATTAAAACATAACAATTGTTTAAAAAAAAATACGAAAACATAAAATAAAGGGAACACTTCAATGAACTCTTCTAAAATTCAGTGTAATCACGAATACTTACTTGTTGTTTGAGAAATTATCAATACCCTTTATATATGATAAAAATTATGTAATCCTTGAATAGAGACGTGGAATTGTCAACTATGTCTTTGTTTTTTTTTTTTAAAGTTAAAGAAAAAAGAATCGGACGAGGTGGCAAAAACTTCGAAAACGTGTACAAGAAAATTGCTCATTGGCCCATAAAAAAAAGTTCAAAAATTATGAGATAACGAAAAATAATAAATTAAGTTAATTATTAGACAATTATTAAAATTAAATAATATTGATAAATTTTTAATTAATAAAAATATATTTATAATATATCAAAATTTAAGAAAATTCATTGTAATTTTTATGGTAAAGTGCAATAGACACTGACCTGCGTCAACAACGAAAGACCTGAAGCAAAGCCACCTGCTGTCAACTTTCCTGAGAAAAGGACTCAATTGCGCCATTGCGTCACCCCTGTAGTCATGGTTCCCCAGCACTGCATGCCCAGTTAATTCTTATAAGATGTTTTCAAGTATTTAGTAAAATTTATGAATTATTATTAATTGAAATAAATTGATTATATTTTGTTTAATAACACCTACTATTACAGTAGATAACAAATTCTATTATGGAGTAGATCAATTCTTGTTATATAATAGACAACATCCCACTCACCTGATGTGATTCGAACCCATGACCTCAAAAATCATGGAGTCTCAATTTCGTCAATTGAGTTATGCCTCATTGGAGTTTATAATATTTAAAAATATTAAATACAATTTACTCTATGTGTTAATAAAAAAATATAATAATGTCCATGTAAAAAAAATAAAGTGCATTTCACCCTCTGTGAAAACGAAGGAAGGTAAGTTGCATTACTTTTTAAAATTACAAGACAATTTTTCTTGTAATTTTTTTTTTTCACATGAGCTCTTTAAAACTTTTTTGTCAATACAGACGATGAATTGCATTTAACCCTTAAAAATAAAATGATACAAGTTTTTAAACTCTTCCTATAGAAAGTAAAAAGCTTCAAATTTAAGATTCCGGCAAACTTTCTCACTTTTGATAATATTAATAAATTATTAAATATTTCCGTTACAAACATCTTATAAGCCCCACGTATCATAATATTACTTTATTCAAATAATTCAAAAAACTTATTTTTAGAATGAAATTTAAAATATCATAAATTCTAAAAACATCTTATAAGTTCTAAAATTTTAAGGAATATACTTTTGATTTCGGAAAAACTAGGGAATATTTGACTTAATTTCGTATAGCGTTGATGTAAATTATGGGTTAATTGCAAATTAACTTCCTGTGTTATTCAAATATTTAAAAGAGCCCCAATAAAAAGTAAAATACCATTTCACCTCCCGTGTGTTCTAATTAAAATGATATTTTCCCATCTTTTTTTTTGTTATGGAGACTTTTTAAATATTTTGAATAGGGATAATTATATTTATACTCCTTGATCTATGATTTATTTACACGAACCACACATGTCTTTTAGATAATTACACATACACCCACTAATATATCATTATCACTTATACAAACCACCTTTTGTTTTATTGAAAAGGTTACACACACCCCATATAATGTTTGCATCGTTATACAAACTACCCTTATTTTTTTGGCTGTTAGGTATAGTTTTTATAATTAGGGTAAATTACAACGACCTCCCTTGAGGTTTGGATAATTATGAATACCTCATCATTATTTGAAAAATTACAAATACCCCCTTGATTTTAACAGTCACCTAAAAATTAGCCAAATCCATTCATTTTTTTATGATAAATTGACCAAAATACCCTTGCAAATTAAAATTTATAATTTTATTTATTTTTTAAAAAATATTTTTTATGGACTAAGTGGATAATTTTTTTATAATTTTAAAAAAATTTCATTCATCCCGTTTTATATTTTTATAGATTTTAATTTTAAAAAAATACAATAAGTACAAAGTTGATATTTTTATACCTCCATCCAAGGATTACATAATTTCATCAAACATCAGGGGGTATTTGTAATTTTTCAAACAACGAGGGATATTCGTAATTACACCAAACCTCAGGAGAGGTGGTTGTAATTTATCCTTATAATTATGTAAAAGACAAAAATAACTTGTGTAAATACACCATAGGTCAGGAGTGTAAATATAATTATCCCTTTTGAATAACATAAAGAGATAATTTGCAATTAAGCCATGTAATAATTACCAGCAAACCATTGCTTCTGGAGGCTGTTGGCAGTGTAAATGTTGGCAAAAGAGTGAAGAAAGTTGGGATCATCCTCCCCCTTCAACCCATCATCGTAGAAATTATCACCTGTTGACACCACAAAATCTATATCCAACTCCTCCCCGATTCTCCCCATCTGCAAACATCAAGAAAACTCATCACACACGTATATATATACATGCTCATGATGAAATCATGACCGTCAGTGCTACAAATTTTGCAGTGAATCAACCCCATGTACGGGCACCTGAAACGCAACACGTGATTGATTGAACTCTCCCTTTCTTCCCCAGTCACCAACCACCAGGAACCTGAGCGTTCCATCACCGTTGGTGGGGTGTTCGAACCTCTGAAACTCTGCCGAGATGTTGCGGGCGCTCAGTAAGGTGATTATGGCGACCAACCAGAGGAACATGTCCATGATTTTTTTTGTTGTAGTGGGAGAAAACACGAGACGGAGGAGCAACGAGAACAATGTTTTTGAGATGTCCGGTCACGTCTTAAATAGAAGCTAGCTAGCGCTTTGTTTGTTTTCATTTGTTCACTGGAAATGGGAAAGTTTTTATCCTGATAAGTTTATCAAATCAAATCAATCATAAAGTAAGTGTATTGTTTTTACTATATAATTGATTATATTATCATACGTGTGATTGATGCACAGTTCATACATGTGATTGATTTGAATCATAACACAGAGCACAATTCATGAAAAGTAGTCAACTACATGTCTAGTGTATTGCATTTACCATATAATTTATTAAGGTATGGCGACCCATTTGAGCTAGAATTTTTAAGATGGCAGCCTATATTTTCAGAAAGAAAACCCATAATTCAACGTGTTTTATTTATTTATTTTTAAGGATAAATTATACCTACCACCCTGTCACCCCGAGATTTATATAATTACAAATATCTCCTCGTTGTTAACACTCTCTAATTTTATCGTGCATCTAAAAGTGAGACTATTTCATCAGTTTTCGTTAGATTTTCATCTGATTTCTGTGGTAAGACCACCCAAAACGTCTTTTTGGATTTTGAATTATAACTTTATATATATTTTTTAAAAAATATTAAAATATTTTTATGGACTAAAAAGCTATACGGATTATCCACTTCACCTAACCTCAATTTTTTTTATATATTTTTCAAATGTTTTTTTTTCCTTGGAAAAACAATCAGGGGAGATAGTAATTTCCACCTCATAATTGTTTTCCATATGATGGGGTATTTGTAATGTTTCAAATAATAAAAAGATATTAATAAAATATGCCAAACTTAATAGGAGGTGTTATAATTTACTCTTACTTTTATTTATCTTATACTAATACAAAATATAAAACTGGACTTATTGAGAACATTGAAAAAAACATGGTATATATCTCTGTCTTTCTCTCATTTTATATTGAAATTTGACGTTAGGAAAAAAAATTTTTGCGCAAATTTCTAATTTACAACTCATTTAATATTTTATGTAATAATTTTGTACTTATGAAATTGAGAAAATATAATGTTATTAACCTCACTCTATATAAATAATACATCTATTTTTTTATAAGTACAAAGAAATACATGAGAATATTAAATAAGAAAAAAAATTAAAAAATTATATAATTATTTTTTACGTCAGTACTTTCTGTCCAAACTCTAATGAAAGCAGATCAAATGTGTGAGTTGAAAATTTTCAAAGGGGGTGCAAGTGTAATTAACCCTAAATATAATGTAATTATGGATAATTAGATAATAAAAAAAATTACGAATTTGATTTTTTTTTTCTCAGGGATAGTTACACTTCCCTTCCCTGATATTTGGTGTAATTACACAGAGAGCCCTTGTGGTTTGAAAAATTATATCTAGTACCCTAAGAGTTACTTCCGTCTAACAAATAGGTTCCTACGTTAGTAAAAATAAATTAAATTTGCTGATATTAACAAAAATAAATAAATAAAAATTAATATTTATCCTTGATTGATTTATTACGGACTTATTGCACCAAACCTTAGAGAAAAGGAGTGTAAGTAAATTCATCGAGTCCAGGGCAAATATCAACTTTTGTTTAGGCTTTTTGTTACTATCAGTAAATTTAGTGAATTTTGTCTGACGGAAAGACCGATTTGTTAGATGGAAGCAAATCTTAAAAATACTAGATATAATTTTTCAAACCATAAAAAATTTACGTGAAATTGCACCGACCCTCATAGAATTGGACTGTAATTGTCCCTTTTTCTTATAAAAAATTAATTGATATCAAACTAATACTAAATATAATTTTTTAAACCATAAAATATTACGTGAAATTGCACCAATCCTCATAGAAGTGGACTGTAATTGTCCCAATTTCTTACAAAACAATTAATTGACATCAAATTAATTGCTTACTAAAAATTACACACACAAAAAAAAAAAAAAGAAAGAAAGAAAAACAATTAACCGAATAGGAAACCAAAAAAAAAAAAAAAAAAGTAACAATAATTGGAGAAAATGGGGCAAAACAAAAAGGAAAGGCAGAAAAGAAAGGAACTCTTACGCTGCGGGTAAGTTTTTCTTTTGTTTTTGTCACCTTTGGGTACTGTACAAATGTACTGTAATTTTGGACTTATGAACAAGGCTAAAATCACGTGTTTTCAATAAGGATTGTTAAAGATTAATAGTAACCAATGGGATGAGATGGGAATCTTCAGGTAGGCCCCTCTCATAGTACATGGTAAGATTTCACGCCCTTGTAATTTTTTTAATTTGTAAATGTATGGACGCGGACACGATAATACGAATACGATACGATACTGTTACAATGACATGGAAATATAGAAAAATTAGAATACGATATAGCATCGACGCGGCTACATATAATTTATATTTTTATTAATATATTTTTAATTTTTTATAAAATTATAATATGTAATATGAATAATATCAAAATAAAATATAAAATAAGTATGTCTTACGTCTATATTTTTAATTAAATATGACTTTAAAAATACAAAATCAATTTATCTTAAAAGTACGTAATGAAAATTCTTTAATGTTCAAATTAATTAAATCATCTCCCAAATTTTTTAGTAATTTCTTCTCAAAATTTTTAGTTTGAGATGAGCGAGAATTTTGTTTTTTTATTAAACTCAAAATTCTTTTTAAAAAAATAACCCAAACACTTTGAAATTATAAAAAAAAATTCAAAATGTGTCGGACACACCTGTGCTATTTTTTTTTTAAGTCTCCAATACACCATCTGCATGTCCGATATTGTATTGAATAATTTTTTGGAGTGTCCATCTATTATAAATTTGAATTATATATGCTGTCATTTATTGGGAGAAGCATCTAATTTCCCGAGCGTGCAATTAGTTGGGAGTTTACTTGAATGCATTTGGGCCCGCAATTAGTCCCCAGCCCGCTACTCCCTCCTAGCCATCACTACTAAGTTTTACTACCCTTTTTGCCCCCATAAGGATAATAATTTAGACAAAATTACCCGTGGTTTGACCAAAAATCTCCACCAACTGTTTGACAATTATGTTTGGTTTTATTCTTACTTGTCTTTGAATAAGTCAAAACATACTCAATATTTGTGTTCATTTAAAAAATCATATCTTGGTATTTTTTTCTCTTGGCATAATACATACATATATATATATATATATACACATATAAATATACATGAAAAATATAATTTGAGATAAACAATGATTTTTATCTTCTAAAATATAATATTAAAAATACAACACTTATATATATACACACACTCACACACATATAAAAGAGACATGATTTAACAATGAACAATAATTTTGTCTCGCAAAACACAACATCAAACATACAACACTTATTTTAAATTATTTCTAAAAATTAATCCAAACATACTATCTCCAACACACTCTTATTTATCTTAATTTTTCTCTCTCTCTCTCCACAAAAACACAACAAGACACTCCGAAAATGAACTCAAATACTATGTAAAATTTTGTGATACATTTTTTTAAAGGAGATATAATCTCTTTAATATGCCAACTATTGTGGGGAAAGTAAACACAAGATTATACTGTTTTGTCTAACCTAATACAACAATTAATATAAGTTGTACTACAGACCCATATTAACTAATAAGGAAGATAAACATGGCCGACTTAGAAGGAAAAGTTTGAGGGGTCGAAAAATTATTAGAATTATTTTTGTGTAATATTATTAAATTTGATTAGTTTTTATTTAATAAATAAAGATAATAATAGATGTGTTTGATAAAAATAATTTTTTATATCATAAGCAATTATAAATATATATATATATATATATATATATATATATAAAATGTATTGAACTTGTAAATGATATTTATCCATGACTTCCTAACATTTGCATGGTGTTTGGATTAGGTTTTGGAGTGTTTTGTTTTGGTATTTTTGAGATAGAGAGAGAAAAACAGAGATAAATAAGTGTGTGTTTGAGATAAATGGTATGTTTGGGTTTGTGTTTTGAGATATTATAAAATAGTTTAAAATAAGTGATGTATGTGTGATGTTGAAATTTGAGAGACAAAATTCACTATTAATTGTCAAATCATGTCTTTTATATATTTATATATATAAATATGTATATATATGTGTGTGTTGTATGTGTAATGTTGTATTTTTTAAGACAAAAAACACTGCTTATTGTCAAATCATGTCTCTTTTATATTATATTTAGATATATAACTGTGTATATATGTATTATATATAAAAAGTTCAAAAAAAAAAAAAAAAAAAAAAAAAAAAAACACACAATGATAAAGTGTAAAAGATAGAAAAACAAATATTGGGTGTATTTTATTTTGTTTTGAAAAATATCCAAGATAAAACAAAACACAAATCCAAACAAAAAATTGGTGTTTTCATCTCGATCTCCTCCTCTGTCATGCGTACCCATTCCATCAACAATCACAATCCGTTCTTCAACAAATCTATGATTCCATTCTTGACCTTATTGTAGTGGTCCAAGAGCTCAAAACAACCGTGGATGTCGGACACGATTCTACTTTCAATGTCATTGCCGGCCCACAATAACAAAAATATCATTCTTCGTTTCCTCTATTGAGTCTAAATATTGGAAAAATTCTAGCACGGATTCAGCTCGATCGAATCTGAACCAATCATATGGTAAGTACCACGATGGTTTTTAAAAATGGCAAATTATCCCTTTGTTTGGATTTGTATTTCACACCTTGTCTAGGTGTTTGGGAAATGGGCCAAGGTTGGGAAAAAAATTTTGACACCTTATTTAGGTGTTTTGGCCCATTCCCAAGACCTTTTTTTTTCTCTCTCTCTCTCTCTTTCCCATCCACATATATATATATATATTATATTATATAATGTTATAAATATTTATATATATATATATATATATATATATATATATATATTATATAATATACAATATAATTATAATTTATATAATTTATATATTATATATTATTATATTATAATTATAATTATAATTATATTATAATATAATAAATATATAATTATATAATATTATAATTATAGTTATATTTATAATAAATATAATAATATATTAGATATTATATTATACTTATAAATATATATATTATACTTATAATAAATATATATATTATATAATGTTATATATATATATTTATATAATTTATAATTATAATTAATAATATAATTAATATATATAATATAATATATAATATTATAATTATAAGTTATATTTATAATAAATTATAATAATATATTAGATATTATATTATACTTATAAATATATATAGAAAAGACATGATTTGACAATCAACAGTAACTTTTGTCTCCCAAATCCCAACATCAAACATACACCACTTATTTTTAACTATTTTATATTACCTCAAAACACAAATCCAAACATACCATCTATCTCAAACACACACTTATTTCTCTCTATTTTCTCTCTCTATCTCAAAAACACCAAAACAAAACACCCAAAACACAAATCCAAACATTACGTATATTTTTGGTCCTGCACTTTTTGGTAATTTGTATTTTTAGTCATGTGATTTACTTTATTTACACATTTACTTCTTTTTTAATAAATTTAGTTCTGAACATCTCACATTGATTTTTTATCGACAAATTTAGTCCTGTATTAACAAATTTATCCCATTCATATTATAACAGATCTCATTTTTTGTCATGTAACTATGAGTCGTTAGGATCAAAATTAACAATACATGACTAAATTTACTAAAAAACAGACAAAATACGAGATGTTCATAGTTAAATTCGTCAAAAAAAGAACTAAATATATAAATATAATAAATTACATGACTAAAAGTACAAATAACTTAAAATTACAGAATAAAAATTTAATTTTACTTTAAAAATTCACTTTTAATTGTTGTCATTAGTCGATCGTTATAACCTATACTCTAGTAGAACAAATACACTTACCCTCAAAAGGGCAAACAACATGCCCACATTTGAATCTAAAAACCTATGGTTTAACACTTACATTTTACGGGTCGAAAATCCCTTTTTACCCCTCACAGGTCCAACATATCTAAGTTCTACTCTTATTGATTTACATTTATCTAATGGAAGATACAATAACTCCGTTGCACAAAGTCTAAGCAAACTGTAGTAATATATTCAATAATGTCATCCATTTGATCATCTACATCTCCGAGTGAAGGTAGTGCTTGGAAGTAGTCCATTCGTGTAAAACTCTACCAAAAACATCGTAGAACACAATTTTCGCATCGCTCCGTGTCAATTCGACAGACATAAATCCTTGTCCATCGTAAAAGAATTTCAATCCTTCCTTGTTTGATTCGTCGACATCTCCCCTCCATGCCTTCGAACCCGCTCCGCTCGTCAAGAATTGAATTGGGCTGCAAGGAAATCGAGAAACGAGATAAAAGTCTGAATTTGCGATTAATAAGAGGGTGAATAGCAATTTATCCCTTTGTGATATTGCAAATGAGCAAATTATCCTCTTATAAAAAATAAATAACAATTTATCCCATTGTATTTTGAAAAATAAAGCAATTTACCTACCTGCCTAAGAAGGTAATTGCTTCAATTTTTAAATATATAGAGAGATAAACTGCCTCATTTTAAAAAATATAATTATTATTTTATTTTTCATAAAAGGAACTGTTTGCCTATTTTATATAACACAAGTAGTAGATTGGTGTTTACCCTTAATAAAAGTAACACTATTGCCCATCACATCATTCAACATTGAATTATTCATTCATGAAAAACAAATAATAAAAGATAAAGATATATACTTCTCTTACCTTTTGCTGTCACTTATACGTTCAAGACAGTGATCGTGCCCATTCATATAGAGATCTACATTATTAGCCTGAAAATTTCATGAAAAATAGCATGATTAACATCATCGATCAAGTTATATTTGTTTTTTTTAAATTAATATAATTTTTGAAAATTAATTCTTGTAATTTTTTTTTTAATATTTTACCTGAAGAACTGGAAGTAGCTGATCTACAAGCTCTTGTGTGTCACCATGGTGACCTACGCTTCGGATGGCGTGATGACCCACAACAATCTTCCATCTTGCTCTTGATTCCTTCAATCCTAATTCAAGATCCTACATATTGCATCAACTCAAAGTTAGCAACAACAAAAATGTCACACCTTCGAGATACCATACCCTTGATTTATATTTAGGGCTCGTTTACTTCGAGTGATGAGATTAAACTAGTATAGATTAATGATAGATTAAATGTGGGATGAAATAAAATTATCACACTATATATCTTGTTTACTTGGACAATAAAATTTGAGATTATTGGATAATTATTATGTGATAATTTTATGTTGTATTTATTTTTGTAGTTGTTATAAGGGATAAAATGTGCAATTGACAAAATTATTCCCGTAATAGAACAAAAACATCAATATCACATATTCACATCACAAAATATAAAATATTTAAAAATAATTAAACTTTTTATATATACATCTTATATTTATATCATTTTCGCATCACCGCCATTTTCATCTTTATAAAAAATCATATTTATTAATATATGATAATATAAATATATATCCAATAACACAATTATTAAAAATTATATAATATAATATCAATTATATATCTAACTCATACGAACTATTATAATTCTTTTACATCAAAATAAATTTTTATTTTTAAAATTTATTTATTTATTATTGGTTATTCTATAATTTAAATTTATAATAAATACTTATTAAAATTACTAAACTAAAGTTTAAAATATTTTTTTATTTATAAGTATTACAAAATTAATTAATTATTTAATTGTAGTCAATTATTTATATTGTATTAAGTTATTATAAGTAATTGGGAAAAAAAATTGGCCACTAAAAATCGTCTTTGGGGAGGAGGATCTGACATTGTTGAAAATTTTAATTAAAACAAAGGAGTGTTTTTGGGAATACATGCCAAAAGTAGAGGATTATTTCGGCAATTAAATTTTAATAATATACAATTAGGCCATAAGGATTGCATAATACCACCATCTAGATCATGATTACAATCAATCATTAATCCATCTTTATACCGAGCCTTGGGGATAAGTGCGGGCCAAATTAAAACAAAGTAAACAAGATATAGATGAGGATAATTTGGGATATCCTTACTAATAAACCCAAGTAAATGAGCCCTTAGGGATAATTACACTTTTTTTTTCCCTAAAATTTGATATAATTATACTTAAATCTCCTATAGTTTGAAAAATTAAATGTAATATTTTTAACATTTGTTTTAATCTAATAAATAAGTCCATCAATGAGTCAAAATTCATCAATTTTGCGGTTATTAACAAAAAAAAAATTAAATAAAAATTGATATTATATATACAAATAGTAAAATAATATTCATGGGACTATGAATTCAGTGAATTATGGTAGTAAGTTATGATACCTAAAATCATAATAGTCTTTTTGCCCTTCGATAAAATTATGATAAATATTAATTAATTATTAAAACCTGAATTTTCATTATAATTTTATTTGATAATTATAATTTATAATATAGAAAATAATTCAATTTTTTCTTTTTGTAATAGCGGAAGTGTAGAGTCCATTGATTAAGTATAGACTCTATAGTAGTGAAGTTAGTTGAGTAGATTATGTTTGATTTGATATGTTAGGTTTCGTGTTGGACAAAGCATTAACTTATTAAAAACGTAGATTTCGTGTTTGACTTAGTATGTTATTTCGTGTTTATTCTTTTTTTTTTGGATAATTTATATATTAATTGAATAATGTAATATTTTAATTATTAAAATGTACAATATTATATAAAAATTTAATGAAAATTTTAATAATAATTTAAATTTAAATTAAAAATTGATATAAAATAATAAAAAATATATATATAGTCATATTACTCATTTACATAAATATTATTTTAACACCCATTCTGACTTTTAATAATTAGAAAATACCCCTAATGGTATTTCTATTTTTGAAAAATTATTTAAAGATTGACCTAGTCAACAGGGATATTTAGAGAGTTTAGATACTGTCAGGTAATTTTCAAATAGCGGGAGTGATTTGTGTAAAAAGTCAATATGTGAAGGAATGTAAATGTAATTATCCTTTATATTAACCACGATTAAATAAAAATTGAAATCAAAATAAAACTTAACTTATTCACCATGAAAATTATTTTATTGTGACTTTTAGCCATTATAAATATATTAGTCACACATACAAAAACTACTACAAACAACCATTAAGTGACCGTGGTTTATAACTTTTTACTATCGTTATTTATTTTTAACCATGACTAAATATTATATTTCTTTTAATATTTGTTATTATTTTTTAAGAGGACCACTCACACCACTAGGATCCAAACGTGGTACCAAAAGTGCCACTAGATCTGTTTTATGAGACCAATTTTTTGTTTTGCCCCCTAACTTATACAAATATTTCAAAAAATAACTCCCCAAATCACACCAAAAATATATAAATTTGAACATATCATATACAAATATCTATACTATTGTAAAAATAAATTCATTTGGCGTACCAGCTTTAAAATACCAGATATACCCTTGATTCACTTTTTTCTTTAAATGATAAATTTTGTTAGAATAGTAATTTAAATATTTTGTTAATAATTTCATAATTACATTTTTTTTTCTCTGACCCACTGCTCCGTTGTTTCTTTCACATCAAACTTCTCATATTTCTTTTGCTTATAAATTTCTTTATTTTTATTAATTGACAATTATAATATATTTTTTTTCTGTTAACTTACGTTTATGTTCTATAACAATTTTTTTTTCACTCTAAAGTTATAATTATTGTTTTTACAAATTTTTTTTTTCTTAATCTCATGTCATATATTTTTTTTTTTATATTTGCAAAAACCACATCAAGGACTGGTATCTATACTATTATAAAAGAAAACACTTTGAGCGTACCAATTTTATAATACCCAAATTTACCCTTGATTCACTTTTTTTTTTAAAAAAATAAATTGATTAGAATAGTAATTTTAATTTTTTTTAATAAATTTACAATTATATTTTTTTCTCTCTCCCACTACTCCATTATTTCTCTCACATCAAACTTTTCTATAATTTTTTCTTATAAATTTCTTTATTTTTATTAAATTTTCAATTAAAATATTTTTTTATCTGCTACTTCATGTTTCTTTTCTTTGAGAGACTTTTTTCCTCACTCTCAAGTCATGATTGTTGTTTTTATAATTTTTTTTTTAATCTCACGTTATATTTTTTTATGCTTGTGGAAACCGCGTGCATCAAGTACTAGTATATATATAAAAGAGTAGTAGACTTACATTTAATAGTTGAGCAGTGTAGGTGTTTACAGGTGACACACCACGCCAATCATATTTATGCTCTCCGGGATCCGAGAAATACTCATCCACAAACGGAGTCGTGTCCACAAAGAACAATTCACCAATTTCTGTCGATATATCATTTCACAATCACACATAAATTTCAAATATTATATTATAATCGTATCAAGAAATTTTATTTTACTAAATATGATAATCTTATTAAGGAATTTTAATTTTACCAAATTCGAGCACATCCTTTTTAGACCCCATCTCATGATTTTTCAATTTATGGAGATACTCGGTAAATAGCAATTTATCTTCTTATGATTTTACAAACGAACAATTTATCTTCCTGTATTTTTTATTTTTTTAAATAAAGCGATTGAGTAAATTGTTTCATTTTAAATTTAAATATTTGGAGAGGGAAATTGCTTCATTTTAAATTTAAAGAAGTAAATTGCTTCATTTTAAATTTAAAGAAGTAAATTGTTTCATTTAAAAAAATATATATGAAAATAAATTACTGTATTTTACAAAATATCCAAAGTTAAATTGTTATTTTCTTTTATAGGGATAATTTGCTCATTTACAATATCACAATAAAATTGTTTGTATTTTTTCTATAATAATATAATATGACCAGAATTACTAATAAGATCGTAAAGTGTTAGTAATGACAATTTTCTAATTAATATGACCAAAAATTTAAAAATATTTTATCATATAAACCAATTGGAACAAAATAAAGTAAAAACTAACCTGCATCAACAACAAAAGACCTCAAGCAAAGCCATCTGCTGTCCATTTTCCTGAGAAAAGGACTCAATTGCGCCACCACATCACCCCTATAGTCATGGTTCCCCAGCACTGCATGGATTAACACCTTAATTACTATATAATTAAGATAATTAATTAGGCTTAATTCCTCAAATAATTACCACTAAACCATTGCTTCTGGAGGCTGTTGGCAGTGTAAATGTTGGCAAAAGAGTCAAGAAAGTTGGGATCATCTTCCCCCTCCAACCCATCATCATAGAAATTATCGCCTGTTGACACCACAAAATCTATATCCAACTCCTCCCCAATCCTCCCCATCTGCAAACATCAAGAAAACACATCACACACATGCACATACACATACTCATGATCAAATCATGATCATCAGTACATATATATATATAGGCACCTGAAATGCAACACGTGATTGGTTGAACTCTCCCTTTCTTCCCCAGTCCCCGACCACCAAGAACCTCAGTGTTCCATCACCTTTCGTGGGGTGTTCGAATCTCTGAAACTCTGCCGAAATCTTACACACATAGATTACAGACAACCAGAGGAACAGAACCATGGTTTTGTCTCCGCAACTCCCCATGGCTCTGTGAAGCATGCTTTTCTCTCCTCTCTCTCTGTCTGTGTCCGCAGAGGAATGAAGAATCAAGAACTGTAAAAAGAACACCAAAAACGGGAATGAATTACAAGAGAAAACGCGAGACAAGAGTGTTTCCTGGGTTTGAGATGGGTTGAAGAGATATATAGGAAAGAGTCGGGAGGATTAATGCTAATTGTGTGGTAAAGAGAGGATTAATGGTGGGATTAGATTAGATAGAGGTGGTGATTGATTGATGAAGAGTTGGGTACGTAATGGGGATGCGAATATGCGGAAGGAATCGCCAATGGGATAAAGGCGGGAACCTAGCGAATATGCTTTGCCTGTCGGGACGTAGGGCCCCTTTTCCGCAGTCTGGTAGATGTATGTACATGGGAGGTCTGTCGTGTCGTGGATGTATTCGGTGGCTTGTGTATTTTTTCGGGGTGTATCCAATTGGATGGGGGAGAATCCAATTTATCCCATCTCATATTATGAATGTTTAAAATTATCTTCTATAAAAAGAAATAGCAATTAATGTTTTTATATTTTTTTAAAATACAATAATTTATTTTTTTGTGTATTTTAAGATTCATTTTGAAAAGTATAGATTGGTAATTATTTTTTTTGGGTTAAATGCAATTTACCCCCTTGTGTTATGGAAAAAGAGCAATTTACCCTCCTGTGAAAAAAAATCCTAGCAATTTAACCCCCCTGTGAAAAAAAACCAGCAATTTACCCCCCCTGTGTTATTAAAAATAGAGCAAATTACCCCATGACGCGTTTCGTGTATCACACGCGCATTTTTCTATTTTTTTTAATTTTTTAATTTAAAATTTAAAATAATATTTATATTCTTATTTGATAATCGTTGGATCTGATCAATCTATGGTCCAAAATTAGCTAACAAATCAACGGTGTAGATTATATATATTTTAAATCAACGATTTAAATTAAATAAATAAAAAATAAAAATAATATATTATTATAATTAATTTGAATATAAATACTACTTTTATAATAAACCTATTTGCATATATATATATATATATATATATATATATAATTGTAGAGAGAGAGATACGCTGGCGGGAGGAGGAGGAGGAGAGGAGGAGGAGACGGCGGAGGGGGAAGGAGGAGGAGACTGCTGGGACCAAGGGGAGGGTGGATCTGGGCGGGAGGAAAAGGAGGCGAAGCGGGGGGGGGGCGGAGCGGAGGGGGAGGGAGGAGGAAGAGGAGGAGCGGAGGGGGATGGCAGATCTGGGCGCCAGGGGCGGGGGATCTCGGCGCACGAGGGGAAGAGGTGCGGCCATGGGAGAGGAGCTGCGGCGACGGTTGAAGCCTGAGGAAGAGGAAAGGAGTCGCGACGAGGAGGAGGAAGGGGGAGGCGACAGCGCTAGGGGAGGTGGTTGGGTCGGTGGTGGGCGAGGGGAGGAAGATGGTGGCTTAGGGGCGGCGGCAGTGGCGGGTGGCAGGGCGGCGATGGTCCGGTGAGTTGAGGAAGAAGAGGGAATCTTCCTATATATATATACATATATAATTTTTTATATATTAATATTATATATTAACGTATTAAATTATTTATATAAATATATATGTATTAATATATTAAATTAGATATATATAAATAAAATAATATTTTAATGGTTAAAAAATATACCCAGATGCATCTCGGGCGCGTGTAATGCACCGCTGGACTGAGGAGGTTAATTTGCTCTATTTTTTAAAACACAGTTGGTAAATTGCTTTTTTTTTTTTTTCATAGGGGGGTAAATTGTTTTTTTCCCTATTTTTTTCAACTTTATGAAAGGATAATTTGCTCGTTTACAATATTATAGAGGTAAATCAGATTAAATTCAATTATTAGGTGTTGATCGAGTGAAAGAAGTTCATGATCGGGGGCAAATTCCATCGAGCCAGCTATATCTATCTATATATATAGCAGAACGATGATTGATCAATTTAGTTCAATTTTGACGGCATACTAATTTTTGCTGATTTTGAATTTTTTAATTACTGAGAAAAAATTTCATTGGTTAGAAAACTTATTTTTAAATTGATAATTTAATTCGTATTTATCTATAAAATCATCTACAAATATTTTAATTATCAAGAAAAATTCTTATTGGTTAGAAACATAATCTATTTTGAATATATTCAATATTTATTTTGTCTTTATTCAAAATCTTAACTTCAATATTATAATTGAATTATTTAATTATCAAAAAAAATTATTGGTTAGAAATATCATCTATTTTAAATATACTAGCTGTGGTGGCACGCTGTTCCTGCGTGCATATAATAAATAATTTTTTATATTTTAAAATATATAAAAAATAAGAGCAAAATATACAAATCAATACATGACACTAAAAAAGAAAACTAATTTATTAGTTAATGTATACTTTAGAAAGTGGAATGAGTTAGTTATCTTATTACTTGAAGGGCATTTTTGGCTTTATAAAAAATTGGTGCGGCGGTGTCACTAACCGCCATTTGTGAGTGTGAAACCTCTTTCTTTTTATATTAGTATAGATTAAATATTTCTATTATAATTTATCCAAAATCTTATCTCCAATATTATACTAATTCAATTTATATTTATCTTAAATAGTTACCAAATAATATTTTAAATATATTAAATATTTACTGTTTATGTATCCAAAATCTTATATTAATATAATAAGTAATTTAATTTACATTTATATAATTTAAATGGATTTATCTTAAATAATTACCTAATGATTATGATTTTCATTAGATTTGTATTTAAAAAGAACAAAATCTATTATGCCTCGCTTCAAATTTTAGATACACACAATTCTGTCAAATTTATATTATCCATTAAATTGTTTCAAAATTTAACATTCCATATGCTTATTTTCGTTACTTTTCTATACTGCACATGATACTTTTGTTCATGGTTATTGAAGTTATTTAATTAATAATCTCTATTCTTATTAAATTTTAATATTTATTTATACTCTATATATATATATATATATATATATATATATATATATATATATATATATATATTTTGCCAAAAATTACCCGAACAGGGTAGCGGGATTTTTCGAGGTCCCCTCCCATCTCAATATATAAGCATAAGTTGAAGAAGTAACACACATTTTCAAAGCAAGGAAATGGGAAGTACTACTCCCTTTACAAAAGATCAAATCCAAAGCAAGGCTAATAAAAGAGAAAAAATTAATTATAAATCAAAGTGGATCTCAAACAAGACTTGGTAAAATATGGATCATCATAGAGTCCACAATAGTCCTAAAGAAAGATTAACTCCATCTTGGAGCAGTCCAATTTTGTCGCCGAAAGCTTGTAGGCCCTGAAAAAACAACCTGAATTATGCAAGAGTTACCCAAAAACTGCTGCTGCAAGGTCAAAAGGGACTTTTGATCCGTCAAAATACTATGAATCAAAATCATATCTTGAGGAGGGGGGTTTGGAACGAGACCTCAGTGTGCTTCAAGTATGCATCCTACAAAAAGTGGAGTTTTATCTCTTACTTGGCGAACCCCCTCTCCTGTTGAAATGAGAAGTCACTGCATCATCATCATCAAAGGATCTCTTATGTTTTCTCTGATTACGAGCATCTTCGAAAAGAATTTTTTGAAGACGGTTTACCTCCACTTCATCAACAACAACAATGGAACACATAATGGAGTATGCTTCTTCCTCCATATTAACCAAATGCTCCATATTTTCAGACCTATTTTCACTACACAAACCCTCTTCATTTGCATGCACCTACATGTTAAAATATGCAATATGAAAAATATTAAGATAAAATATAAAATAAGCATGTCTTACATCTACATTAATCGAATGTGGTTTAAAAAATATACATAATCAGATTTTTTTTTTTTAAAGTAGTGATTTTTTTAATAATTTAAATTAGTTAAATTATCGTGAATATCTTTCAATTTTTTAGTAATTTTATCATAATATTTTTAGTTTAAAATGGGCAGCACCGCTGCAAGTTATAGCAGTGCTGCCAAAATTTAAAAAAAAACAAATATTTTGGAAGCGGCATGCTTTCCGCATAAATTTTAGCAGCACCGCGATAAAAAATCGTTGTGCTATTAAAGTTTAAAAAAAAAACATTTCTGCATAAAAAAAATTAATATTGCATACAAAATATTAACAAAGATAATATTGTATTTTTATTAATATCATTTATAAAAAATTGACGAAAATCATATTGTATGCATTTAGTTAAAGTAATGATACCAAACAACTAATTTTTATCAATTTTTTTGTACATGATATTAATAAAAATGCAATATTATCTCTGTCAATATTTTGTATGTAATATTAATAAATAAATTTTTCTGCCAACCTGCTTCCAAAAATTATGTATATATTTTAAAATTTTGGCAGCACCGGTAAACCATGCAGCGGTGCTGCCCATTTTTTTCAAACATTTTAAAACAATCCCACTTCTATATTTTTCTTTTTTTTTTTTTTGGTACTTTTTAATTAATTTCCCCTATATCTTTTCTTATTTAAATCAATAGTCTGTATTGATATACAAATAAACGGTTTAGATGTATTTGAATTAGATCAATACTCACATTTATATAAATATGTAATGCCTGTTAGTTAAACTCATGACAAATATTGATTAAACATAATAAATATTTATTTAGTTTTTGATGAATATTAGTTTCGGACTATGATAGAAAATATGAATTAATTTTAAAATTGTCTTTTATAATGTAGGTAATATATATATATATATATATATATATATATATATATATATATTAATTCATTTAACCTTTTGTAGTAAATTTAAATAATTCTTACTATTTTAAGTTAAAATTATTATTTACAATAACTTTAAATGACTTCAAACTTAAGACATCTCATGGTCCTAAAATTTTGAAAAAATAAGGAGGCATGGCATCCGGGCCAAACGATTTAGGAGGAAACATACCAAACACGGCTCATTTGACATTTGACCCGCACAACTGTGAATGATTCGATTCGGCCAAGCTTTGGTTCATCTCAACGGTGATGCGTGGTTTAATAGCCGACAACACCTCTTCCACAACGCAACTATACGCATAGGTAGACTGAAAGTAGTGTAAGAGAATAGACTGAATATGATCTTTCCTATATATCCCGCCACACCCCAATGAGCTTTGCCCCGTTGTTGCCACTTCAACGTCTCTTGAGAATGCAACTCTTGATAACCTTCATCATCCGACACTCCTCCTTCTAACCGAATAAAACGGGCTTCTGTTTCCTTCAGTTGACAACCAGTTCGCCCAAATTGTTCATGGTCCCCATGCAGCAATCTCATCGACACCACTACTCTATTTTACTCCACATGCAGCACGGCGCAATATCAAATCGGAACATCACGTGATCAGAACATGTAGTAAGGCAGATGATCAACAATAGTGTCTGAGAAACGGACTCGCCATCTCGTATTTGCACAAGCCCTGTCGACCAAATGCTGCCAAGCTTAAGACAGTGTGTGTTTCGAATGCTTCCACCACCTCAGCATAAATAAGAAAAATTGCACATACATTGAAGCAAAGTTCTAAACAGAGAAGTTGGTGAACTATTATACCAATACCGCTGTAGAATTCCAGGACTCGCCATGGCTTCCCCTCTTCTTTCCTCAAAACCTCCATTTGCTTACAGCGGTTTCTGGCGTTGAGCCTTACTCTCCGCTTCTCTTCAGTTGGCGAAGCTTCAACCTATCTAAAATCGCGCACGAGGATGTTCTTGTGAAAGTCGTGCTTTATTTGTAAAAGCACTTTCACCGCATAAATTTTTGTTGGATGTTTCGGAGAGCTACATAACAAATAACAAATTTCTTATTTTTATGATTTTTTAATATAGTCGACCACGTTGTTAGTTGGATTGTTAGATTTAATGGGAACTAAAACCATGTATGTAAGGCCTTCTTGGGGATGCTAGAAAGAAGGGGTCTGGTCAATAAAGGATCGACACGAATCAATTTAAAAAAAGATCGGTTCAAGATCAACTTAATATTATCTATGATCCGTTATTAAATTCAGGTTTAACCATAAGTTGGTCCGCTTAAGGTTCAGACCAGACCAAATTTAGTTGTGCCTTATTTTTAAAAATCAAAATTGAGGTATTATTTTAAATAATTACTTAAAATTTACAATTGTCTTATATAAAATACATAAAAAAATTAAATAAAAAATAGAAGTAGAAAAACAATAGTTAAGACTACGTAATAAGGTTAAATAATAATTTGGCTAACAAATTTATAATGATAAATTTAGACAATAATAAGACTCAAAAACATTTAAAATAAATTTTGAAAAAATAAATAAAGCGTATTAATGAATTATGTATTAAAAATTTATAAGTAGAACAATAAAGATATAAAATTTTGCAGTTTAAAAAATATAAAAGACCTAATAGTAGAAAGTAACATGAGTTGCAGCTGCAATCTTACGGCAAGAGAAGAGAAATTTGGTGAAGAAAAGTTCTAAAATCATGAAAATTAAAAGGATATAAATTGTTACCTTATAAAATTGAAGGACCTAAACGCCATATATATATATATGTCCTATATTACGAGATCAAAATTACATTTTAAACCTCATAAGTAATATATAGCTCAATTGACATGGTCAGACCAGAGTACAGTTACCTAAAAATCTAGTTTTGCCCCAAACCCGTGTCAGTAAACTCAGTTGAAGCCACCTTAAGTTTTCATATTAAGAAAAAAGGGTTCTTTACATTTAAGTCCCATTTAAAAATGTAAAATTATATTTTCTCTCAAAAACCTTTGAAATTACCTTACATTCTTTTAAAAAATTATCCATTTACGACTGCACCTCTTTCATTAGAGCTTCGACGGAATATACTGACGTCAACAAAAACAATTTACATAATCTTTCAATTGCATCCATCATTTAACATTTCGTATAATTTATCGACAATGTACCCTTTTTAATACTTTCATATTTGTACGGGGATAAGTGTAATATACATAATGTACAAATAGTGTAATTGTAATAAAATATTATTATCGAATTATTATCATTAGAAAAAAAGTAGTCATTGATGAATATGGCGTAATTGTAATAAAATATTATTTTCAAATTATTATCATTAAAAAAAGTAGTCATTGATGAATAAAAAAAATGGTCATATTGTCAACAATTTTTATATAGAATGTCAACATTTTTCGTACAAACCCTATTATAAGAGGTACAATTGCAAATAAATAATTCTTGAAAGGAGTGTAAATGCAATTTCAAAAGTTTTTGTTAGGAGAAATGTATTGGTTTAAGCCTCTTTTACTTAAAAGGATTGGGCTTGATATCCCTGTCAATCAAGGTTTATATTTTGTTTACTTTATTCAACCCAAGCCTGGTATTAATGTGGTTGGCCCATCATTGCTTGTGATAAAGGCATGATTAGAATCATGAAGTTATCTATCTCATCTTAATCCCATTATACAAACTAAAAGAGCCCTTGGTTATAATAATATAAAGTTGAATAAAGATTCAATAAATTTTGACGAAAAAAACACTATATTCATATAGGTTCTATTGATCAGAGTAGTTGTTTATATCAAACTCAACCTAGGTCATAAAAACTTCACACCACGATGATCCAATAGTTAAAAAAAAAAAAAAAAAAAAACAATAAGTTGGTTCGCAAGATTTCGCTCTTTCTTTTTCTTCCAACAAGGAAAAAGCACTGTCGAAGGAAAAGGGGAAATATATAGAATTGGCAAGGAAAATAAAGCTATTTGCCTCTTTTTTATTCTCACTGTCTATGGTTTCCTCTCTTCCGTCGGAGAAGAAAGGAAAAGAAGACTTGCTTTTATTGATTTCAAGTTGATTTCGTAATTTTTTTTATTTGTATGGTGCATATAAAATTAGGCAGAACATTTGTTGCTTCTAGAATTTTTCTTATTTATATGGTGCATATAAAATTAGACCACAAAAATTCAATCTTAAAAATATTCCAACAGTAGATCAATCTTGGCCATCTATAATGAATTACATTGAAACATGATAATAATAAACCACATTATGGGACAACACACACGACCACTATGACTATTTAGCTACTCCTCAGTTTCTTACTTTTTCACTTACATTCAAGGAATGTGATCAATTAGTTCTATTTTTACTCTTACAGTAGGAATAAATTATTGAAAAAATTCTATGTTAAGGAATAGTAAATATTAAAAGTATTTGAAAACTTAAAGTTGAAAACAAAAAAAGTTGAAGTTTGAAAGATTGAAAAGAACAACTTAGTGTTTACAAGTTTAAGGATAAACTATAGAAGTTGGTAGGAAGCTGATTATAGTTTTTAACTCAAATCAACTTAATTTAAGTAAACATTATAAAAAATAATACTATTTTCAGTATTTGCGAACATCCCCTTATAAATTTGAACCTTATTGAAAATATAAAACTCATTGTTTTATATGAGTACATTATGAAAATACAATTGCCTGATCATATATTTGATTCATGAAAATGTGACTTGATTTACTAATGTATTAGTTTAGTTATAATAATATAAAAAGTTGAATAATAACTCAATAAATTTTGACCAAATAAGCATTATATTCATGTAGGTTTTGTTGATTAGAGTAGTTTTCCATATCGAACTCAATGTGAGCCATACAAACTTCACACCAAGATGATCTGATGAAGAAAAAGAATATGTTGTTATGCAAGATTTTGTTCTTTTTTTTTTCTCGAGAGGCAAAAAGCATCGTCGGAAAAGAAGGAAAAAAGTTGACAGAGGAAAGAAACTTTCCGCATCTTTCTTATTTTAGTCGTCTATGGTTGCCTTGCCTCCACCGGAAAATAAGGGGAAAGAAGCCTTGGTTTTATTCTTTCAAGCTCACGTGTTTTTTTTTTTTTAATTTTTTTTCTTATTTGTAGGAGATATATAGAATTAGGCTACAAATCATGTTTGTTACTTCCATAATTTTTATTATTTCCGTATGTGTTGTTTATGTAATTTTTCTTCTTTGTACTAAACATATAAAATTAGGTTGCAATCATGTTTGTTGCTTCTATAATTTTCATTATTTGCACATGTGTTATTTTTGTAATATTGTTATTTGTTCGAGGCATAGAAAATTATGTTGCAATCATATTTGTTGCTTTCATAATTTTCATTATCTACACGTGTGTTTTTTTTTTTTTTTTGTAATTTTCATTATTTATACGAGACATGTAAAATTAGGTTGCAATCATGTTTGTTGTTTACATAATTTTTTATTATTTGCACGGTGCATATAAAACTAGGCCATGAGAACTCGGTCTCAAAAATATTCCAACCCTAGATCAATGTTGTGCATTTACAATGTAATTGGGGAAAAAAAATCATACATTGTTCAAGAGCATGGAAAAACAAACATAATCAATACAAATTCCATCTATTCCCTCATGCCAATAATGTCTCAAACAAAATCTACGAATCAAGAACCGCCATATGTTGAAATGCATGAACAATAATTCCATGATATGATGAATCATTTTGCAAAAGATGAACCTTGAAAACCCACAAGAAATCAATCAAAGATTCAAGATGCAACTCAATGGCGGTTATGCAAACTTCACACTTGATGATCCAATGGAAAAAAATAATAAGTTGTTATGAAACATTTCTTTCTTTTTTTTCCTTTTTTTTTTCGGCACTCAAGGCACCACCGGAGAAGAAGGGGAAAGACTTCACAAATGAAAAGAAAACCCTCCACCTCTTTCTTATTCTCGCTGTCTATGGTTTTGTCACTTCGTCGTAGAAGAAGGGAGAGAAGCCTTTTATTTTTTTCGAACACATGTGTTGTTATGTAATTTATTTTGTTTGTACAAAATATATAGAATTAGACCACATTGTTGCTTCCATAACTTTCATTATATGTATGTGTGTTGTTTTTGTAATTTTTCTTATTTGTTCGATGCATGAAAAATTATGCAGCAATCATGTTTGTGGCTTCTAAAGTTTTAATTATTTGCACATATGTTGTTTTTGTAAGTTCTTTATTTGTACAGGACATATATAATTTAGGCAGCAATCATATTTGTTGCTTCTATAATGTTCATTATTTGTGCGTGTATTGTTTTGGTAATTTTTCTTATTTGTTTAAAGCACGTGTGTTGTTTTTTGTAATTTTTATTATTTGTACAAGACATATAATATTATGTAACGACCATGTTTGTTGCTTCCAAAATTTTTATTATTTGCACATCGTTGTTTTTGTAGTTTTTCTTATATGTACGAGACATATAGAATTAGACCGCAATCATATTTGTTTATTTTTTAATTTTCATTATTTGTACGTGTGTTGTTTTTGTAATTTTTCTTATTTGTACGAACATAATTAGGCCGCAATTATGTTAGTTCTGTCCTTAATTTTCATTATTTGCACGTGTGTTGGTTTTGTAATTTTTTTATTTGTTTGAGACAAAGAAAATTGTGATGCAATCATGTTTGTTGCTTCTATAATTTTCATTATTTGCACGTCTGTTTTCAAATTGTTAGCGTATACATTATTCAAGAACATAGATAAAAGAACATAATCAATACAAATTCCATCTATTCTTTCCTGTCAATAATTATTTGAAACAAAACACAAGAATCAAGAACTGCCACATGTTGAAATGCATGGACAAAAACTCTATGATATGTTGATCATTACGCAAAAGACGGACTTTGGAAACCTACAAGAAATAAATCAAAGATTCAAGATGCAACTCAACATGGGTCATGTAAACCTCACACCATGATGATCCGGTAAAAAAAGATCAATAAGTTGCTATGAAAGATTTCTTTCTTACTTTCTTTTTTGTTTCCGGCATGCAAAAAACACCACCAGCAAAGAAGGGAAATAGTTCATAAATGAAAAGAAAGCTCCCTACCTCTTTCTTATTCTCGACGTCTATGATTTTGTTGCTTCAGCGGAAAAAATGGGAAAAAAGCCTTGCTTTTATTTTTTTCAAACACATGTGTTGTTTTTTAATTTATCTTTTTTGTGCCAAATATATAGAATTAGGTTGCATTGTTGCTTTCATAATTTTTATTATATGCATGTGTGTTGTTTGTGTAATTTTTTTTTATTTGTTGGAGACATAAAATTAAGTTGCAATAATTTGTTGCTTCCAAATTTTTATTATTTGCACGTATTGTTTTTGTAATTTTTCTTATTTGTTTGAGGCCTGAAAAATTAGGCAGCAATCATGTTTGTTACTTCTATAATTTTTATTATTTGCATATATGTTGTTTTTGTAAGTTTTTTATTTGTATGACACACATAAAATTAGGCCGCAATCACGTTTGTTGCTCTATAATTTTTATTACTTGCACATGCCTTTTTTTTATAACTTATTTATTCGAGAAATAGAAAATTAGGCCGCAATCATTTTTGTTGCTTCCATGATCTTCATTATTTGCACATTTATTGTTTTGGTGATTTTTTTTTCAAGCACGTGTGTTGTTTTTGTAATTTTATTATTTGTAAGAGACATATAAAATTATGCAATGATTATGTTTTTTGCTTCCAAAATTTTCACTATTTGAACCTTGTTGTTTTGTAATCTTTCTTATTTGTACGAGACATATAGAATTAGACCTCAATTATGTTTGTTCATTTCTTAATTTTCATTATTTGCATGTGTGTTGTTTTGTAATTTTTTTTATTTGTACGAGACATAGAATAAGGCCACAATTATGTCAGTTCCGTCCTTAAATTTCATTATTCGCATGTGTGTTGGTTCTGTAATTTTTTTATTTGTTTGAGACATAGAAAACTATGCTGCAATCATTTTTGTTGCTTCTACAATTTTTATTATTTGCACGTCTGTTCTCAAACTGTTAGCGAATACATTGTTCAAGAGCATGGAAAAACAAACATAATAAATACAAATTCCATCTATTTTCTCATGCCAATAATATTTAAAACAAAACCCAAGAATCATGAACGCCACATGTTGAAATGCATGAACAAAAACTCCATGATATGATGAATCATTACGCAAAAGAACGACCTTGGAAACCTACAAGAAATAAATTAAAGATTCAAGATGCAACTCTACGTGGGTTATGCAAACTTCGCACCATGGTTATCCGATGAAAAAAAAAAAATCAATATGTTGCTATGAAAGATTTCTTTTTTGTTCCCGGCTCGCCAAAAGCACGACCAGAGAACAAGGGAAAAGTGTTCACAAAAGAAAAGAAAGCTCTCTACCTCTTTTTTATTCTCGCCGTCTATGGTTTTGTCGATTCGATGGAGAAGAAGGGAAAAAAGCCTTACTTTTGTTTTTTTCGAACACATGTCTTGTTTTGCAATTTATCTTGTTCATACCAAATATATAGAATTAGGCTGCATTGTTGCTTCAATAATTTTCATTATAAGCATGTGTTGTTTTTGTAATTTTTCTTGTTTTTTTGAGACATATAAAATTAGGCTGCAATAATATTTGTTGCTTCCATAATTTTCTTTACTTAAAGTGTTGTTTTTGTAATTTTTTATATGTTCGAGGCATGGAAAATTGGGCAGCAATCATGTTGTTGCTTTCATTATTTTTGTTATTTGCACATATGTTGTTTATGTAAATTTTTTATTTGTACGAGACACATACAATTAGGCCACAATCATGTTTGTTGCTTCTATAATTTTTATTCACGTGTCTTTTTTTTTTTATGACTTTCTTTATTTGTTCGAGAAATTTAAAATTAGGCTGCAACATATTTGTTGCTTCCATAATTTTCATAGTTGCACGTGTGTTTTTTATATATAATTTTCCTTATTTGTTTGAGAAATAGAAAATTAGGCCACAATCATGTTTGTTGCTTCCATAATCTTCATTATTTGCATGTGTATTGTTTTGGTGATTTTTTTTATTTATTTTAAGCACGTGTGTTGTTTTTGTAATTTTTATTATTTGTACGAGACATATAAAATTATGCAACGATCATGTTTATTGCGTCCAAAATTTTCATTATTTGAACGTTGTTGTTTTTGTACTTTTTTCTTATATGTACGAGACATAGAATTAGACTGCAATCATGTTTGTTAATTTATTAATTTTCATTATTTTGCATGTTGTTTTTGTAAAATTTTTTGTTTATACAAGACAGAATTAGGCCGCAATTATGTTAGTTCCGTCCTTAATTTTTATTATTTCACGTGTATTAGTTTTGTAATTTGTTTATTTGTTTGAGACATAGAATTATGCTGCAATCATATTTGTTGCTTCTATAATTTTCATTATTTGCACTTTTGTTCTCAAACTGTTAGCGTATACATTGTTCAATAGCATGGATAAAAGAACATAATGAATATAAATTCCATCTATTCTCTCCTGCCAATAATATCTGGAACAAAACTCGAGAATCAAGAACTGCCACATGTTGAAATGCTTATACAAAAACTCTATGATTTGATGAATCATTTCGCAAAAGACGGACTTTGAAACCTACTAGAAATAAATCAAAGATTCAAGATGCAACTCCATGTGAGTCATGCAAACTTCACACCATGATGATCCTATGAAAAAAAAAAAAAAAATCAATAAGTTGCTTAAAGATTTCTTTCTTTCTTTTTTCTTTTCTTTCTCGGCAGATAAAAAGCACCATCGGAAAAGAAGAAGGAGTCCACAATGAAAAGAAAGCTCTATACCTCTTTCTTATTCTCGCCATCTATGGTTTTGTTGCTTCCGCGGAGAAGAAGGGAAAAGAACCCTTGCTTTTATTTTTTTCGAACACATGTGTTGTCTTGTAATTTTTCTTGTTTGTACCAAATATATAGAATTAGGTAGCTTTGTTGCTTCCATAATTTTCATTGTATCATTTGTGTTATTTTTGTAATTTTTATTATTTGTTGGAGACATATAAAATTAGGAAAAAATGCATGCTACCCCTTTGTGATATACGAAATGTGGAAAATATCCCCCTGTTAAAAAAAAGAAAAATCAAATTAGCCCATTGCTTTTTTAAGAATAAAGCAATTTATCCCCTAGCCTTGAAAGTGTACTACACACGCTTTAACTACGACTTTAATTCATTTTTTAAATATAAAATATTATTTTATATTTAAATATAATATACTTTAATATAATATTTATAATACATTATGTATTTTTTAAAAAAAATAAAATAAAATAAAAACCCCCTTCTTCCTCGTTCGCCCCTCCCCCCACCCCCACTCCCCATTCCTCGTTGTAAGCGCCCCCACTTTCCTCCCTTCTTCACCGTCCCTGTTTCCCCACCCCACCGCCTTCGCCACCTACCTTCTTCTCCCTTACCGCTCCCCAACCCATCCCCATCGCCGCCCCGCCCCTCAGTCCTTCCTTCCCCATTACCCCCCCCCCCCCCATCCTTCCTTCGTTGCCGGCACCAACCCATTCCCCTTCCTTGTCGCCGCCCCCCAATTACCCCCTTCCTGTTGCTGCTCCCCACCCATTCTTCTTCCCCGTTGCTGCCCCCAATTACCCCCCTTCCAGCAACCGCCTCCCTCTCCAGCGCCAATTGTCGTCGCCGCCGCCGCCCCTCCCTCCAGCCACTCTCTCTCTCTCTCTCTCTCTATATATATATATATATATTATACAGTTTAATTATATATGTATAAATATAATTACATATATATTTTGAATTAAATTTTATATGAAATATATATTACTTAAATGTACAATTAGATTTATACCGTTGATTGAAATTAAATAAAATCTAGACCATAGATCTGTCAATCAAATTTCAATTTTAGATTCAAATCAAGTCTAATGGTTACAAATAATGCAAATGCCATTTTATAAAAAACAAACATATTTCAAAAAATATAGGCAAGCACGTGTAACACACTCAACCGCATGAAGGGCTTTTTTGCTTCATTTTTTAGAACACATGGGGGGTAATTTGCATTTAACCCTATAAAATTAGGCTGCAACAATGTTCATTGCTTCCATAATTTTCAATATTTGCATGTGTTGTTTTTATAATTTTTTTATTTATTCGAGGCATGGAAAATTAGGCAGCAATCAGGTTTGTTGCTTTGATAATTTTCATTATTTGCACGTATGTTGTTTTTATAAATTTTTTATGTTTACAAGACAACTAAAATTAGGTCGCAATCATGTTTGTTGCTTTCATAATTTTCATTATTTGCACGTATGTTGTTTTTATAATTTTTTTTTTTACAAGACAAATAAAATTAGGTCGCAATCATGTTTGTTGCTTTTATAATTTTTATTATTTGCACGTGTCTTTTTCTTAAATACTTTTTTATTTGTTCGAGAAATTGAAAATTAGGCCACAATCATATGTGTTACTTCCATAATTTTCATTAGTTGCATGTGTGTGTTTTTTATATATAATTTTTCTTATTTGTTCGACAAATAGAAAATTAGGCACCAATCATGTTTGTTGCTTCCAAAATTTTCATTATTTGCGTGTACTTTTTTTTTTGGTAATTTTTCTTATTTGTTTCAAGCACGTGTGTTGTTTTTGAAATTTTTATTATTTGTTCGAGACATAGAATTAGACCGCAATCATGTTTGTTCCTTCCTTAATTTTTATTATTTGTACGTGTGTTGTTTTTGTAATTTTTCTTATTTGTACGAGACATATAGTATTATACTGCAATTATGTTAGTTTCGTCCTTAATTTTCATTATTTGTACGTGTGTTGGTTTTATATTTTTTTTATTTGTTTGGAACTTAGAAAATTATGCTCCAATCATGTTTGTTGCTTCTATCTTTTGATTCACGTCTGTTCTCAAACTGTTAGCGCCTACATTGTTCAAGAGCATAGAAAAACAAATATAATCAATACAAATTCCATCTATTCTCATGCCAATAATATCTCAAACAAAACCTAAGAATCAAGAATCGCCATATGTTAAAATGCATGAACAATAACTCCTTGATTTGATGAATCATAAAGCAAAAGACGGACCTTGGAAACCTACAAGAAATCAATCAAAGATTCAAGATCCAACTCAATGTGGGTCATGCAAACTTCACACCATGATGATCTGCTGAAAAAAATCAATAAGTTGCCATGAATTTTTTTTTTCTTTTTTCCTTTTTTTTCCCTTCCGGCAGGCAAAAGCACCAACGGAAAAGAAGGGGAAGGAGTTCACAAATGAAAAAAAAGCTCTGTACCTCTTTCTTATTCTCGCCGTCTATAATTTTGTCGCTTCCGCAGAGAAGGAAAGAAGCCTTGCTTTTTATTTTTTTCAAACACATGCGTTGTTTTGTAATTTATCTTGTTTGTACCAAATATGTAGAATTAAGTTGTATTATTGCTTCCATAATTTTTACATTTGTGTTGTTTTTATAATTTTTCTTATTTGTTGGAGACATATAAAATTAGGCTACAATAATATTTGTTGTTTCCATAATTTTTATTATTTGCCCGTGTTGTTTTTATAATTTTTCTTGTTTGTTCTAGGTATGGAAAATTAGGCGCACAACAATCATGTTTGTTGTTTCCATTGTTTTCATTATTTGTATTTTTATAAATTTTTTATTTATACGAGACATATATAATTAGGCCTCAATCATGTTTGTTGCTTTTATAATTTTTATTATTTGCATGTATCTTTTTTTTATAATTTTTTTATTTGTTCGAGAAATTGAAAATTAGCCCGCAATCATATTTGTTGATTCCATAACTTCCATTAGTTGCAAATGTGTGTTTTTATATATAGTTTTTCTTATTTGTTTGAGACATAGAAATTAGTCCCTAATCATGTTTGTTGCTTCCATAATTTTCATTATTTGCGCGTGTGTTGTTTTTATAATTTTTCTTATTCGTTTCAAGCACATGTGTTATTTTTGTAATTTTCATTATTTGTATGGGACATATAAAATATGCAACGATCATGTTTGTTGCTTACAAAATTTTTATTATTTGCACGTATGTTGTTTTTGTATTTTTTCTTATTTGTATGAAATATATAGAATTAGACCGCAATCATGTTTGTTCCTTAATTTTCATTATTTGTACATTTGTTGTTTTTAATTTTTCTTATTTGTATGGGACATATAGAATTAGGCCGCAATTATGTTAGTTCCGTCCTTAATTTTTATTATTTGCACTTGTATTAGTTTCTTTTTTTTATATGTTTGAGACATAGAAATTTAGGCTGCAATTCTATTTGTTGCTTCTATAATTTTTAATATTTGCATGTCTATTACATTGTCCAAGAGCATTGAAAAACAAATTAACATATTCAATACAAACTCCATCTATTCTCTCATGTTAATAATATGTCAAACAAAACCTAAGAATCAAGAACCGCCACATGTTGAAATGCATGAATAATAACTCCATAATATGTGAACCATTTTGCAAAAAACGGACCTTGAAAGCCTACAAGAAATCAATCAAAGATTTAAGATGCAACTCAACGTGGGTCATGCAAATTTCACAGCATGATGATACGATAAAAAAAAAAAAAAACAAATTAGTTGCTATGAAAGATTTCTTTCTTTGTTTTTTCTTTTTCTTTTTTTCCGGCAGGCAAAAAAAGCACCACCGGAGAATAAGGAAAAAGAGTTCATAAATGAAAAGAAAGCTCTCTACCTCTTTCTTATTCTCGCCATCTATGGTTTTATCGCTTTGGCGGAGAAGAAGAAAAGAAGCATTGCTTTTATTTTTTTCGAACACATATGTTGTTTTGTAATTTATCTTGTTTGTACCAAATATATAGAATTAGGCTGCATTGTTGCTTCCATAATTTTTATTATATGCATTTGTGTTGTTTTTGTATTATTTCTTATTTGTTTGAGACATAAAATTAGGCTGCAATAATGTTTGTTGCTTCCATATTTTTTTATTTTGTTGAGAAATTAATGCTATTGAACATAGGAAGAAAAAAACACACGAATTTAATGAGGTTCGACAATGTGCCTACGTCCTTGGGAGCTGTCGGTTGTAGTATTTTATTTCTCAAAGAAAAATCCTTCTCATCACCCTTTCTAGGTTACAAATACATCATATATATAGGTAACTTACCTATGGTATATTTACCAAATTAACCCTGCACCATAATTTTCATTATTTGCACATCTGTTGTTTTTATAAATTTTTGTTTATACGAGACATATAAAATTAGGCAACAATCATATTTGTTGCTTTTATAATTTTTATTATTTGCATGTGTCTTTTTTTATTTGTTCGAAAAATTAAAAATTAGCCCGCAATCATATTTGTTTATTCCATAATTCATTAGTTACATGTGTGTGTTTTTTTTATATCTAACTTATCTTATTTGTTTGAGACATAAAAATTTAGTGCCTAATCATGTTTGTTGCTTTCATAATTTTTATTATTTCTACGTGTATTATTTTTATAATTTTTCTTATTCGTTTCAAGCATGTGTGTTGTTTTTGTAATTTTCATTATTTGTACGAGACATATAAAAATATACAATGATCATGTTTGTCGCTTACAAAATTTTCATTATTTGCATGTAGGTCAAGCCGTTACAAACACCGTTACAAATAAAAAAGTCGTTCCAATAAACTAAATAAGTCGTTCCAAAAGCTGTTACAATAAATTATCTTTTTATAGTGTTGTCACTCTTCTACAGTTATAAGAACGTATTTTTTTTCATATATTATAAAAATTATTAATTTTCTTTTCTTGAAATAAACCCAATAAATAGAGGAAATTTAATGCACATAGTAAACTTAAGGGAGAGATTTTTGTTAATTATATCAAATTTTTAGCGGGACCCCAGCCAGGGGCGCTGCCCCTAGGACCCCACAAGGGGGCGCAACCCTTTTGACCCCGCTTGATTTGGACCCAACAAGTGTGCACTCCGCATCTCCTAACACCCTCAGTTACACTAAATAGCTAACATATAGTGTAGCATAAAATTATTATTTTTTTCCCCAAGTGTAGAATGCTAATTATAATTAGTTTGAGTGGCAGTTAATTCTTAAGAACTCTTCATCTTTCTTTCCGCCTCTTCTTTTTGTTCACAAAAAAAGAAGAGACAAAAAATTGTTTTGACGTCCAATATACAAATAACTTACTAATAATAATATAATAATTCGACAACCAAAGAAAATGAGAAAACAACGGCACCCCACTCATACAATGCTCTATTTAACCACACCACGCCAACGCAAACATACACACACTTGACCCTTCTTGCCTTTCCCACTTCTGAGATAAACCTCGCGGAAAGACAAAGGGTGAAAATTTCATTCAAATTTTCAAATCAAAGAAGAATTAAAATAGTCACACAAATTAACTCAAAAGAACAAAAACAAAAAATGGGTTTAACGAAAACCATCGCTTCTATTGCATTCGCCATCTTGGCCACGTCCCTCCTCTTCTCTGCGGTGGAATCCACCGTCAACCCCTTCTGCGACAAAGCCACCGACAAGGCCCTCTGCATGCACATGGCCAAAGATGCGAAAACCTGGGAGGGGGCAATGACGAACGTGCTCAATGCAACCCTGGAGAAAATCAAGATCGGGAAGAAGATAGTTGATGGCATCGGGTTGAAGCTGCCCGGTAACCTGAAGCAAGTGTCAAAGGACTCCATCCAAGAAACATGCCTTGAGGCATACGACAGCATCTTCCACGACATCATCAAGAGCATCGGGTTAGTAAAGAATGACCCTACATCCGCCCTCAAGAATTATCTTGGAGGGATATCGCTTTCGGATTGCACCGAGGGTTTGACCGAGTTCCAAGTTTCGTTGGCGGAGGTGACTAATTTCGAAACAGAGATCATGAAATTGAGAAGCACCCTCTTGGCTGTGGCAGGGAAGAAGCCATGAGAGGATAATTAATCAAATATTATTTTTATTGATTATATATGGATTTCGTTTTGCACTTTGATGTTGGTGTAATGAGTATTTTTTTGCCTTCTTTGGGTGTTTTAGACTGTTTACCCAAAGTATATGTGGAACAGGTACAATTTTTGTCCTTCATTAGTAGATGGCATTTTGGTCCAATACAAATATATTTTTACTATTTAATTCCGTAAGTTTAAAAAATTGACAATTTTAAGATAATTGGTGGTAAATTTTATGTGACTTGTATATAATCCTATTAAATTGGAGATTCAATGAAAACGGTTGGAGTTGTCATTTGAAGGACCAGATTACGAAATTGATCCAACAGAATCAAATTTGTCACTCCTCTAGAATGTATTTTTTTCTTATATTATTAAAATTATTAGTTTTCTTTTCTTGAAAAAACCCAATAAACAGAGAAATTTAATGCACTTCGTAAATTTAGAGGAGACATTTTTGTTAATTATATGTGAAGAGTTAACTATATTATAAGGCAAAATGTAAGTATAATTAACCCAAAAAAATTAATATATTATCCCTATATTGACAAAAAAAGAAAAGGAAAAAACCACTTAATAAGCCTCTGATAGCGTTATGATCGGTAGAGACGATTTGCTTTTAGTTTAGGTTATGGAGATTCTTTTCTAATTAAGATCAATGAATGAAATTAATGAATATTCTGTGCAAATAGTTGGAAAGCTCACATTTTATATTTTTCTCACATTCCGAATATTTTAAAAGGTACACATTAGCTACTGCATTATATGTTCAAAGAAGTTACAATTTGTTATAAAACTATACATAATTACTTGGTTACAAGCTTAAACTTATCTCTAATTTGGATTTTTGATAAGTAACACCTATTTGTCATCTTTCTCTCCTTTGAGAGTTCTTCCTCTTTCGGTGAGGTGTTTTTTCCATCCACTTCTGCACGATCAAGCGTTTTTCTATAGTGAGGGTGTGACTCCACAAAGTACCAGCCACGATTATGCCCCGTGCTAACGGGACGTTTGGGAGTTGTGACCACATCTTTTACTTAAATTTAAATTCCCTAATTTATTTGGTTCTCACACGAAGCTGAAAAAATTTCAAGGGAATTTTTTATTGTTCCATCCCAAATTTGTGACAGAACCGTCTCAAAGGAAATTTTACTTACAATGGATCTTTCAGTGGGAACCCGTCAGATTGGATTTTGGAGAAACTATCGCAATAGCAATTGATGTCGTCGTAAAAGACTTTCCGTCGAAATATCGTTTCAAATATTTAACCAAACAAAATTTAGACTGATTTTCCGACGAATTCTTTTTCCCATCATCTTTTTCGACGGACTTTGGGATGCTTTTTTCCCCCTATGGAAACAGTAGCCCCCTAGTTTGCAGTTGGAAATCCGTAAAAACTTAACAAAATTCGTCACAAATCCGTCGGTAACTCCGATGAATTTAGGCTGCCACAAAAACTCGTTCTAATAAAATATTTTTTTCTTATAGTGAATTATTGGTATGGCATTGTGTTAGGTATGGCTTATATACCACAAAAACAATATTTTTGCATGGTGATTTGGAGGAACAGATTTACATGGAGCAGCCAGATGGGTTCACTCAACCTGGACATGAGCATCTGGTTTGTAAATTAAAGAAAATGCAGCTGATATGTGGACCAAGCCACTCACTGTCGACAAAGTTCAACCATTGCTTGGACTTGTTGAATGTTTACAGTTGCTAGAAGAGCATGGTGACCCAACCCATTTTGGTGTGTGAGAAACTCTATGATTGTTTGTCTCCTAAGGGCTTGATGTTCGCCAAGGTGGAGATTTGTTAGGTATGGCTTATATACTAGAAAAAGGACAGATATAGGTTACTTATATATATATTGTATTTGTAATCTAGACGATATGATTTTCTCTGAAATAAAAATACAGCAGTCACACCGCTCCCGAGGACGTAGGCACATTGCCGAACCTCGTTAAAATCTTGTGTTTCTTTTCTTCTTATGTTCAATAGCATTTATTTCTCAACACATTGTGAAAAAAAAACCATGAAAGTAAATCTACAATAGAAACTATACAGACTCTTCCAGCTACAACAAAAGCCTCTTGTTTAAAATCAAAATGCTTCCTGAAACACATTAATGTTCTCCTTCTCTTCAGTAGTAAGTGATGTTTGTGTGTATATAAACTTGGCCGAGAACAACAATTGAATGCAATCAACATCAGCTAATAATATTTAGGATCATAAATGAAAAACTGAAATGATGTGCAAAAGACTTAATAAACTCATCAAGAATCTGGACTACTTGCACTGCCAAATTAAACTTCCATCAGAAGATTAATATGGACTCTGTGATGCTCCAAAAACTCAGGAGCTGAAAATGAAGCAGCTTCTTCCTTTGTACTTCCAAGAGGTACGGGGCAACGACAGCAGTGAACAAAGAGCACGAACCGAGGCCTGTTCAAACTCTTCAATAGAGTAGTACCTTAAAATGACCAAAAAACAATATCAAATGTTATTTTGGCCTTCTTCCTCATAGGATACGTCGTCATATTGCCAAAAATGAGTATGGCAAGGGCATTGAACCCTGGCCAGCTAAAGGAAAGACAATACAGGGGTACATCAGAGCTTCAGGAGCAAACATACGAAGCTAAGAACATCTCTAGACTCAGAAAACGATGAATTGCATGAAACTGTGTTCAGGAAACTCATCATATATAGTGACTCTGGAGGGGCAGCATTCAGCACAGCTATCAATATGATAAAGACGATATGCAAACGAAAGATGATATGTGGAGAAATAAGAATTTTGCAAGTTTGAACACTCTGAAAGAGTTTAATATGTTACTAGCATTGAAAGTAGAAATCCTGTGTTTCTGTCAGGACTACTGAAAATGAATATAAATCATAGCTGCTATAAGGGGTAGCATCTGCAATGAATATCCTGCGTTTGGCCTTATAGATCACAAATTGGATACAAAAGATGAATTCCCAAGCTGGTAGACAGACATATATATGGTACACATAATTTCCCATCTTCCATAGAATTTCTTGTGCCTGATCATCTGCTTGGATAGAAAATTATTCAACAAGATGTTTGGGATCAAAATGTATCAATCAGCAACGTAGGAATCTGATTCATGTATGTTCTTCTCATCACTGAGAAGGCCAAGCAGAAATGTTGTGCTGTTAAGGGACACATCTAACACAAAACATTTTTGAGATTACCTCCAAACAATTCCATTCAAGTAACAGGAACTTAATGTCTCGAATTTTCCAACGGACAATATTTGTAACATGCTACTGAAACAGATTATTCTGAATTGTTTTAGAACATTTATAAGCCATCCAAGAGAAGAAACAAGAACTTCCATTTCACAGTATTCTTAATTGTTTTAGAACATTTATAAGCCATCCAAGAGAAGAAACAAGAATTTCCATTTCAAGGTATAAGTCAATGGCAAAGAAACTAATACAGATCAGAAAATCTCATTTTGTATTCGCTAACAATGATACATCACAAAATTGTATTGAACTGAGATCAAACAAGGGTCCAGGTGCATCTTCATCATCAAATGAAAATCAAGCAAGGATCCAGCGCCATCTTCGTACTTTGAAAGAAGATAAAGCAAAGATTCATCTTCTTAATGGCACTCTCATCCTTCAGTTTGATCATGCTGAGGCATCAACCATTCATCAATCAGAGAAGGAGGCTGTTGCAGCGACGCCCCACCATCATCTAATGTTGATGGGATGTAATTATCATCAAGAGATTGAAGAAAACTCGGATCAAACAAGGTTCCAGGCACATCTTCATCATTGGAAAGTGTTAGAATATTCAGGATTTATCATTATCATTTGTGCTTATCTTTTGTTATCTATTCTAGATAGGTATCTTTGGTTGTTATCCATTAAGTTGTAGTTATCTTTAATTCCACCTCTATATATAGAGGTGGAATAATCAATAATAGGCACTATTTTATCTTTCTACATCACAGCAGGTTCAAAAAAAAAAAAGGGGGTTAAACCCTAATTAGTGAAACCCTAATCCCAATCAGTGAAACTAATCCCAATCACTGAAACTCTAATCCCGCCCACCCTCACCGCCGCCGCCACAACTCTACCTTTTCCCCTCGCCGCCGGCGCCGCGCCGCTCCAGGCACTGCTCCGTGCGCCTCCCGGCGCTGTTCCGCGCCGCCCCGGCGCTGCTGCCCACGCCGCTCCGCTGCGCTGCGCCTCTGTCCGCCGCGCCGCCCCTCTGTTCCGCGCATCCGCGCGCCGCTGCGGCGCTGTCCTCCGCGCTTCCTCGATACAACTCCACCTGATGATGCTGAGTGCCTTTCTGTTGGTGTCTTGCACCTAAACTGGTTGTCTTCTATGGGCCAAGTGCCTTTCTACTGGTGTTTTGCACCTAAAACTGACTGTCTTCTACACTGGTTGTCTTCTATGGGCTAAGTGCCTTTCTACTGGTGTTTTGTCTTCTATGGGCTAAGTGCCTTTCTACTGGTGTTTTGCACCTAAAACTGACTGTCTTCTACACTGGCTGTCTTCTATGGGCTAAGTGCCTTTCTACTGGTGTTTTGCACTTAAAAACTGACTGTCTTCTACACTGGCTGTCTTCTATGGGCTAAGTGCCTTTCTACTTCTACACTGGCTGTCTTCTATGGACCTACAACTGTCTGTCCAAGTTTTCGCTTCTGTTGTCCAAGTTGAACATTACAATCAAGATCTCCATGTCCAACTTGAGGGGGAGTGTTAGAATATTCAGGATTTATCATTATCATTTGTGCTTATCTTTGTTATCTATTCTAGATAGGTATCTTTGGTTGTTATCCATTAAGTTGTAGTTATCTTTAATTCCACCTCTATATATAGAGGTGGAATAATCAATAATAAATACATAGGCACTCTCTTTTATTTTATCTTTCTACAGAAAGAATATCAAGCAAGGATCCATCGCCATCCTCATACTTCAAAAGATGATCAAGCAAAGATTCATCTTCTATGCACTGTCGTCCTTCAGTCCGATCATGCTGAGGCATCAAGCATTCATCAATCAGAGAAGAAGGCTGTTGCAGCGACGCCCCACCGTCATCTGCTAATGTTGATGCTATGTAATTATCATCAGGAGATTGAAGAACACTCAGATCAAACAAGGTTCCAGGCGCATCATGATCATCCAAAAGAATATCAAGCAAGGATCCATCGCCATCCTCATACTCCAAAAGATGATCAAGCAAAGTTTTATCTTCTTGATGGCACTGTCGTCCTTCAGTCTGATCATGCTGAGACATCAAGCATTCATCAATCAGAGAAGGAGGCTGTTGCAGTGACGCCCCACCGTCATCTGCTAATGTTGATGCTATGTAATTTTCATCAGGAGATTGAAGAACACTCGGATCAAACAAGGTTCCAGGCACATCTTGATCACCTGAAAGAATATCAAGCAAGGATCCGTCGCCATCCTTGTAGTCCAAAAGAAGATCAAGCAAAAATTCATCTTCGCGATATGAGCACTCTCGTCCATCAGTCTGATCATGCTGAGGAATCAAGCATCCATCAACCGGCATAGGGAGCTGTTGCAGCGGTGCCGCATTCGCATAACCAAAATCTGACATCCATGCCAAGTTATCATCACCAAAGTGCTGACATAAGTTGATCTCCCTTCCAGTTCGCTCCTGCTTTCCACCTTCTGTTTCTTTTGACATGCAACTTCTTGGTGTTGTTCAGCCGATCTTTTCTTCCCCAACTCGTTATGATTCAATGAGTCATCCTCTCTGCATGAACTCGAAGATTCTCCAGGAATTGATCTTAAAATAGGCTGTTGTGGAGATTTCTCCTTTGACGATCTCGTGATCCTACAAATCACATAGTCCTTGTATTTCAACTCACAGTTCAAGGAAACGCCGGCAAGCGAGTACTCGTGCATGATCCAGTGATCATGTTGCTTTCTGCCGTCATCAGGGGTTTTCGAAATAAAGGTAAACATCTTCATCTGGCCGATTACTTGTCCGCACTTGTTGTATATTTTTCTTGCACCAGTTTGGCCGTCCCATGTACCAGACCCTGCAGTTCTTGCAATCCTTGTCTTGCCACAAACTTTCGATAACTTGGTAAAAACATAGATGACCCGCTTCACATTCTTGGATTCCTTGTCTTCTCTAGTGACAACAGAAGTATCCCATTGAACGTCGGCGAAAACATCCCAGGGATTTGCGTTTTCACCGTACATTGTCTTCTCCAAAATGGGATTCCATGGCAGCTGCAGGCCCATCGCCATTCTTGAGAGGTAGAAAGTGATGAGTTCTTGATCGGTGGGTGCGAAGTGAAAGCCTGGAGGGATGATCAACGTCTCCTTCATCATTCTGTCTTGCTCTTTGCTCTTTTCTGTGACTCTTAATAGGAATCAGAATCCAACTGTCCTAGGGGTATATATACAGACAGTTTTACAAGTCAAACATTGTAAGTACACACGTGTTATAATATTAGTGGTAAAGAGGTTGTTCTTGGAATCCAATCAATGAAGAGTTTGTTGCCATCTGGTTTCTCCTGCATTTTGATCTTTGGATAAAACCAATTACAATTTACATCCCTTAACTTATCTATCTATCATTTTGGTTTTATTTAATGACTTAATAGATTTAGTCTCACAAGTTCAAAAATATTGCAATTTACATCACATTACCTATTTTCGCTAAATTGTTAATGAAAATTTAATGAGAAAATTGGTAATGGAATTTAAATGACAACTTTAATTTTTTTTACTTGTGGAATTAAATCTATTGAGTCGTAAAAAATAATGGGACAAAAATTACACATGGACTAAGTTATGGACATAAACTACAATTTTTCCTCCAAATTGATTTGTACTTGCTTCATTTGAAAGATATGATGCATTTGTCAAGAATATGAAATTTGATATTCAGCGTCATTTGATTGGCCAAAAATAAAAGTAATATCAATTAATTAACTATTTATTTAGAATTTTATTAAATTCTCAAAATATATAGAATTTAATATTTAATATATTATTTTTTTTCGTAGAGCAATTTTATTGGCACAAATTTAATTTGTGTACGTTAAAACCAAATTATGAAAATTAATTAATTCAGAATCCAAAAATACAACACCTCTTAAATTACAGGACTAATATTGTAATTTTCCCTACTTTTTATTGGTTATATGGCTTCAATTTTTTACAAGAAGCATGATTTCATATAGATTAACATTTTAATCTAGAACGTGTCTTTATGAGCAATATATTTATTACATACAAACAGTGATCATGTTCCGAAATCTCAAGAAATTTGTTTGCAATTGTTATGTTTAGGATTTACAGCAAGCTGTCCTGGAATTTGATAAAATTTTGAATATTCCTTCATATTTAAAAAATTATATAAAGCTATGATATTTAATGAAATTATGTAATTTTTTTATGAAGGTTTAGAATTATCAACTTTACTTTTTGTTATAATTTTTTATTTTGTAAAAAATTATAAAAAAATTAAACGAAATCGTTGGAAAATTTTTAAAAATTAAAAAAAAATATTCAGTTAGTCCATAGGGCATTTTAGTGAGTTAACCAAAAAAATAAATATAAACCTAATGAAGATTAACGGATTGGGCTAGTTGCAACAACCACTCAAAGTAAGAGTAGTATTGATAATCTTTCAAACAATAAGAGAATATATATAATTATGTTAAATCTCAAGGGAGCTCGTTACTTACCCTTATTTTTATTACTATCTTCTACTTCTCTTTTGTGTAGGATTGTTTTCATTTGTAGCATGTTACATACATCTTGTCAACATATACATAGATCACTAGAAGAAATATAACTTTTTGTCATAATTAATTATTATAGTTAAAAGCAAAAAAATCATGGTAAATACTAATTCATTATAATTGCGTAACAACTATCTAGCCATTATTGTGCAGGCTATGCCAAAATTAACATTAGTCAGGGCTAATTAAAATCATGACAAATATCAATTATTCTTGGTCATAATTAAAATCTTCACATTAATTTGGTTAACTTAATCATGGTATAAAAAATATTGATTTATCCATAATTTTTAAGTCATGGTCATTGACGACGAGAGGATTAATCCATTAATTCGTTTTCTGTAATGAGGTCATATAGAGAAGTTCGGCTAAATTGCTTTTTTTGTCCCACAAAGAAAGGGAGTTGCTTTTTGGTTCCATGGTTTATGTTTTCATTTCTTGATTCGAAAAAATTGTTAAAAAGCTTACAAGTGTATTGCACTTGTCATGCTATTGATTCAGGTTTGGCCAGTCTGATTCGAATAAAAATTTCCCCTCATACACATATGTGTAACGTGGTAAGAAATAGCAACTTGTAATAGAAGATCTAAATTCGGAAAAAAAGCTAGATATCTCTAGCTCCCATAATCCCACATCCCTATCTCAAACTTGTCTTAAAGGCAAAAAAGGACAGTAACATTTATATCAGATAGCACAATTTCACCTCATGAATCATTAATGCATGCATCCATGGATTTCGTCGCAACGTTTGCCCTTCACGTGAATACTTGGTTTGCTTCACGAGTCAAATGTTCATACCAGTACTACTGTCTTGACTCCAAAAAAGTCTTGATGCCCGCAACAGAATTTCATTGTTTTGTCTCATGTCTTGTTCTATTTATGATGATAAATCATTTTCTTGAATTCGCCCAACTCTTACATGCCTATAAATACCCGAATTCGATCTCCGTTGTATACTGAGCAGTGAATAAGGAAAAATGGCTCAGTTTTGGAGTAATTTCATTGTGATATGGCCTTTACTGCTGAGTTGTTTATGTCTGAACCTGGCTAGGAATATGGCAGAATTTACAAGAATCGAACACTACCACAAAAGAAACATCGCCCGGATTGCATTCTTGGTGGTGGGAGACTGGGGACGAGGTGGAAATTTCAATCAATCAAGAGTTGCTAGCCAGGTGATCATGAGACAACGTACTGTCCAAATTGTTATTTTATACATAGTCAGTTGTTTCTTGTCCTAATAATGTTGTTTATGATCAGTTTAGCAGTAGATAAGGTATCTAAGGAGTTTAACTCGGTTTTAATGATCCAGATGGGAGTTATTGGAAAGAAGTTGGGAATTGATTTCGTGGTCTCGACTGGCGATAACTTCTACGATGACGGCTTGAAAGGCGTGAACGATCCGTTCTTTCAACAATCATTTACTAGTATTTACACGGCCAAAAGCCTGCAAAAGCCATGGTACACAGGTACAGATTAGTTCTCATCTTAGCCTGATAATTCACTAGTAGTTCTTTTCGTGCACTATGGGCTCTGTGTTTCTCTTTCTACACCTACTGTCTGATCCATATATCCTTGTACGTTGAAATAAAACATCAGTCTTAGGAAACCATGATTATCAGGGGAACACCGAGGCTCAGTTAAGTCCGGTCCTCAGGAAGCTCGATAGCAGGTGGCGTTGTAAGAGAAATTTCATGGTTGGAGCAGGTGTTAATTACTCTCTGGTTTCTGTCTGATTATGATCTTTGTCTTATGAGCACATGATTGAATACAATGCTCAGGAATCGTGGATATTGTTTTCATCGACACCACTCCGTTTGTGGGGAAGTACTTTGACAATGCTAAAAACCAGAAGTTTGATTGGAAAGATGTACTGCCAAGAGATAAGTATCTGTCTGCCCTTCGAAAAGTAAGTCTTTATGCAGCAATTGTTCTTATACTTCGATAACAAAGGTTATGGCATGGTACTCAGATTTGAGTGTGGATCAGAGCTTGCATTTGGCACTCAGCAAGTCGAGGGCTCCCTGGAAGATTGTTGTCGGCCACCACACAATCAGAAGCATAGGCCATCATGGCGACACTCAGGAAATTGTTGATCAGCTTCTCCCAATTCTTGAGGTACAGAAGAGGAGTGTTTGCAATTAATAGCTTAACCTGAGTGCTTAACAATTTTGTGCTGAAAAGTAAACTGAAAAGAGGGTCTTGATTTACAGCTTATGCTCTTGAATTGCTTAAGTTAAGTTCACTTAATCTAAAAGCTATAAGCATTCTCAACTTTCGCTCGAACTGAACTTGAACTTTCAGTCCTACATGAAAAGTAGCTGCTATTTCACACAGCCCAACATTGATAGATGAGCTGAAGTGAATCTCTTTTAAACGAGTGTTCTTTTTTTCAGGCGCACAAAGTGGATATGTACATCAACGGACATGACCACTGCTTGGAGCACCTTAGCAACAAGAAAGGGTATATCATGAACTCATTATTTCATGTATTAACGTAGAAGTAGCGAGATTTATGTGTGTCTTTGGCGCAGTACGATGCACTTCTTGACAAGTGGAGGAGGTTCAAAGGCTTGGAAAAACGACATTCACTATGGGAAGAAAACGACACCGTGCACTTCTACTATGACGGGCAAGGATTCATGTCTGTGTCGCTGATGCATCGAATGGCAAATGTGTTATTCTATGATGTTTCGGGGAAACCTCTATATCATATGAGGATAAGGTCCACAGACAAAAGATTCACCACTGTCTCATGATGCAAAGAAGAAATACTACAATCGTGAAACTACTGATTAGCTCTAAGGATGAAATATTTTACTTTGGTACCAAAGATATATAATTATTACAAACCATGTTACTTTTCTTCCTGCTAATCTTTTAACGTCGCCATCTGTGCAATGTATGTTCACAAGATCCAGACAGGAGAAATATCTGAATCATTGCTGGTTATTATCAGGAATAAGTTCTATCAAGAATTAAGTATACGAAAACAACCTTTTCACTTGATATAAACACAAGAAATCCCAGAATGTAATAAATGAACATCTTTCGTGAGATCAAAAGAGGCAAAATACAATTGCTTGGCCCTTTCAACCAACATATAAAGGCATGGAAACATAATATCCTTGTCCCCAATTTAGATGCTGATACAAGTCACCTTTTCTACAAAGCATTGAATGAAACATGCTTATACAATATATCAGCCAAGAATAAGATTTCCACCGTCTCTCTCCCCTCGATAAAAGCATATAAAGTGATAGCTTAGTGTCTGGGAAAATCACATGTTAGAAGCTCTAACAGTAGCAGCATTATGGCTGATACATACAGAAATTGCATCTGCATTCTCCTGTTGTTGATTGCATGTCTCTGTCTAAGCAAAGTAACCGTTACAGCCCGGCTTGTCCAAATTCAGCAGCGCATCAAGCTAAACGGTGTTATAAACTTTCTTGCTGTCGGAGACTGGGGGCGAAAGGGAACTTTCAATCAGTCTGCCGTTGCTCATAGTGTAAATTATAATAATATACTTTGAAATTCTGCGGGAATATTTGCTCTCAAACTTTTACTTACCTCTATGTCTGAATATGGACTAATGTTATTGAACTCTATTTCAAATATGGATGCAGATGGGTGAGGTTGGAGCAAAGCTAGGAATTGACTTTGTAGTTTCTACAGGTGATAACTTTTACAAGGATGGATTAACCGGGGTTAGAGACTCTGCCTTTGCACAATCATTTACCAATATATATACTGCAAGAAGCCTACAAAAACCTTGGTATGCAAGTAAGTCTTGGACATCCATGAGTTCTTTTCTGGCTGATGATCATCTGAGTCTCTTAGAATCTTGAACTTTTACTCAGTATTTTCCTTGTACGTCTTCATTATGCAGTACTGGGAAACCATGATTATCATGGGAATACTAAGGCACAACTGAGTCCGTTGCTCAGAAAGCGCGACAGACGATGGAATTGCTACAGGTCTTACACTGTTCGCGCTGGTATTGTTCACTAAGCCCTCTGCATTACGTTGTGAAATATTTCTTAGGGCCGTCGACGAACCAATTGCGTCAAATGATGGATTTTGTTTTGGTTTAGGTCCCCTTCATAAAGGGAGGGAAAATTTCCGACATAAAACATGAATAGGAGTATTAGTGTAATTTTAAAAATATGGAGAGATTATCTCGTAATATATCCAAACTTTCAGATGTCTGTGCAATTATACCTTCGTTTTTTTGGGCCCAAATTGACATAATGTTCAGGGTTTCTGCAAATTTTCCTCGTGGACATCTCCTTTCAAGGACAATTACTTTGTCAAGCGCCCCAACAAGTTCAACTGGACAGGAGTCCTGCCCAGAAAAACATATATTTCTAACCTTTTAAAGGTCAGTTTACGCAAACTCCTATGCTTACAATGTTCTAATATGAACATCTTTCAGATTCACAAATATCAATCAAAGGTCAGCATTCCGCATGTATGTCCATTAGGATTTAGACACAGCCCTGAAGACATCAAAAGCTGCCTGGAAAATTGTTGTTGGACATCACCCCATAAGAAGCATTGGGAAACAAGGCGACACCAAGGAACTTCTGGAGAAGCTCCTGCCTATTCTAGAGGTACATAAACAGCAAGTACAAGACAATCTTATACTTGCTGAAAACATGTTTTAAAAAGTTGACAGTATTGTTTGATGATAGTGTATAAGTTGATGCTGGGACCCTTTTGTTTTTCCAGGCAAACAAGATTCCCATCTACATAAACGGGCACAATCATTGTCTGGAACACATCAATAATACCGGGATGTAAGAAAAATTCAACCCAAAGACATTTTTTCAGTCTCTGTATCCTGTAAGTCCAATGTTTCTTTTGCAGCTCGATTGAATTCGTGACTAGTGGAGGAGGGTCAAGGGCGTGGAGCAACATTATACATCATGACAGATACAAGAACAACTTGAAGTTCTACTATGATGGGCAAGGGTTCGTATCAGTTCGACTTACAAAACGCCTAGCCAATGTAACTTTCTATGATGTTTCTGGCCAGACCCTGCATAGTTTTGAGCTAAAGAAATTTGGTACAGAGGAGAATGAGGTATAACTTTGCATCCATGTATCAATCTGAGTCTCCCCCTTAATCAATTATATTTTTCAAATATCAAAATAACTGCAGATGTAAAGAATTTTGCCAATGCAAACATAATAAAGGGGAGTTGCACAATAATAGAAATCTTACCCGTTTATAGCTAGCTGCACCTTCTGGCACATATTTAGTCAGTCAAGCAGTGCAATTGCATGGTGAATATGTAATGAAGCATAAACAGTTTTAAGTTAAAGCACCAAGCTGTAATACAAGAAATGAGAGAATCCTTATTGTCATAAAATCCAATGGATCTCTTATAATAGATAAGCAAATTCTGGTTTCTTGAGAATACTACGGCCATTACATAAATTCAAAACAAAGTCACTATGTACAGGTCAATTAAAGCAAGAGACACAGTAATTTCCTCAAAGTTATACCCATTATAGAAAGTATCTGTCAGTGAAACCGTCACGGCGACCTTTGCCCAATTGATGCTTAATTTGCAACAAAATGGTACCTTGAATCGACATAGCTTTCCACATCCCAAAGGAAAGAACCGAAAGTCACAGCTTCCAGAACAAGTCTCCTCAGACCACCAAAGCTGATCTTGATGAGTTCATCTTTGGAAGAATCAACTGCTCCTTCCGGTGTGATAACCATCTCAGGTCTACCGAACAATGCTTCAGTATGTTTCTCGATGATACTGATAGCCTCTTTAGATCTGATAGTTGCATATCTCTGAAGTGTCTCCCCATCAAATGACATGACATATGTTCGCAATCTGGACGGCTTTATCCCACCAAAAACTCCACCACCCAACCCACCAGACCATGAAGATACTTCTGGATGGGGTTGAGAGTTCCTCAAAGATTCATTACTATAATCGCCGCTAGGTCTCCTGTCATCTGCTATAACTTGTTCGATATGATTCTCTTCATTATCAATACCCTGAGGAAGGACTTTCATAGACTTCTCTAACTGAAACCTTTGGTCTACGCGTCTAAGGAAATAACCATACATCACAGATGCTGCATAAACCTGGCCAACTCTTAGTTTGCTTATTTGAGCTACTGATTTATAATCGCCAAGTCGATTTCCAAGAATGAGAGCCAGGTGGTTCTGAATCATCTCATAAGCTTCAGGAGAGTGGAGGCTCTCCAGTTTATCATCTTGGCTGGGCCAGGAATCCACCCGACCAGAATTATCTGGTGATGATGGTGTAATTGTGGGAATCAAAGATACATTGGCATCCATGAATTTCTGTACCACCAATGCATACAATATCTCTTCCAAAGCCTTTCTTCTTTCATTGGCTTTAACCTCCGCGATTCTCCTGAAATAAAAAGTCCCATCAAATAATACTCTAACTCAAACATGATGCACTTTTCAATTCAGGAATGATAACAATAAAGTACACAGCATGAACACTTAGTCAAATCTTAGAAATCCAATACTCATCATGTGTTACTAGACTGTAATTAAAGTAAGCAACCACCTCACAGAGAAGAGCTCTATTGGAGCTCAAAAGGTGACGCGGTGAGCTTTTAACTATAACTAACCTGTATAACACAAGTTCAGTACCAGAAGCAGCTGGCTCTTCCTTCTCTTTTTCTGCATCACGGTCAGTTTGAAGCTGTTCAAGCTGCTGTTCCACTGCAGCAGGAACAAGATGCGGGTGGCTTACTAATATCTGAGACAGAAATTGCCCAATTGGAGACTCAAGCTGAAGTGGGGCAATAGGTGCCGTACTGCCGGAATCAGAAGGTTGCATAGATGCTCTAATTGCAGCGCGCTTCCTGGTAACAAAGTCCACTTTTCTATTGCCCAATTTCATGTGAGAAATTGATGGTCTTTGCTGCAAAGCACAGTCCCAATAAAAATCAGTGTAATACTACTATCATATACCTTAAATGCACATCAACTGAAACTTGAACTACTAACAAGCCTTGAGCAAATCCCAGAGTCCATTAGTTCGTAAATCAAGTGAGTCAAAAGTATAACAAACAAGCACGCCGCGTAAGTAGTTTTGGTGGTAAATCACCATACATATTGATCATCACTACAGAAAATTAGAATACATAAGTACCAGAATTCTAATGAAAGGAACTCAGATTAATATATGATTTGAGAAGTTATTGCTGCCCATGAAGGTCCACACTTGAGATTCAGCAAGAAAAAAGACATACATAAATAAATAAGAAGAAGAAAGAATAACCAACCCCTTTGATCTACTTCACCATCATGATCAAATGAAAAAATGAATCCTCATAAAATCCGGACTTGGGATAATTATTCCATTCGACCACAAAATATAATCAATAAATTGAAAAAAGAAAAAAAAAAAACATAAGCAACAAAACAAGTAGACAAATATGAAATTTTGATACTCGAAATAAAACCTTTCAACAACTCCCTAAGTCTTAACCTAATTCAACAACCCCTATCCAATTCCCGCCCCTCAAATCACACCGGAGATGAAGAAGATCATTTACCCTTATCCAGGAGTTGGAAAGCAGGGACCTCGATCCAACCCTCAAATCGGGCCTGGCTGGCCCAGATCGAGCGACCCAGTTCGGCGAAACACTGCTGAACGAAGCCCGAAAAGCAGCTATAGTTTCCATCCTCAATCAACGCCACCACCTTCCCTACAACACATAAACAAATGATTCAAAGGCCCTAATACCAAAACCCGCCGAAATAACCGGAGAAATCGAACAACGGAATAGGAAACGAGAAAACAATCGGGTTGAAGTACCTCGATGAGATAATACCCAAAAGGATTATCGGGTCTTGCAGATATATACTGATCAGCCGGGTTTGATTTCTTTATTCTGCTAACTGATTTGACTATGAATTTGTTGGATTTAATACTTCTTCGACGCTGTTTTGAGCAGAACACAGTGGGCTCGTCGATCGTGGGAACCCGTCATTTTATAAACGGCGTTGTCGTCCCGACATGTGACTTTGACTGACTGGTAAGAAAAGAGTCCCTCTATTTCACTTAAATTACAAAATGCCCCCACAGCTTTTTGTTCATTCTATTTTCAAGTTTTGGTGAGAAATTTATTTTAATTTGATTTGATTATAAAATAAATTAGGGTTTAATAAATGAAATTCTGAGTCAAATTCAAGTAAGTTGACTATATTCTAGCCATACCTTTTTTTTTTTTTTTTCAATTTTTAACTAATGTAATTGAGTTAGAGTCGGCTGCTATATTATATTAAAATTATGGGTAAAGTACAATTATCTCCTTAAAATTTAACATAATTATAAATATTTTTAATTATTTAAAACATTATAAATACTTTTTCAAATAGAAAATAATGTTTAGTCCTTAGATAATCAGGTAAAAATTACTACTTTCCTGTTACTAATTTTTTTAAAAAAATAAATATTGAAAATTAATATAAAGGAATAGAGGGTAGATAAAGAGAATAATCTATTGAGAACATTAATTTAGATTAACGTTCAACGAATCCGAGATGATGAACTTAAGCTCCACCAATTAGATGAGTATATATTTCATTTTATATGAGTTTTTTCCTCTAATTTATCGAGATATTATATAACGATATAAGTAATCATCACCCTAAAAAAAAAAAAAAGAAAAGGAAAAACTTAAACTACACATACTACAACATTAAGGTAAGTATTAATTCTAAGGGTAGCTTGGTATTTTGCCACAGGCTGGAAGATCTTTTCGTAAATGGGTCGGAGAATATCGTGGAAATCTCTCGATCAGACGAATCGAGGCCCATTAGTTGTTCAATTCAATTTTCATTTTTCTTGGGTTTTTTTGGGGTGTGTGTGGGGTAATTGTGGTGTACGTGTGACCCTAAAAAATCATGAATTGATTTTGGAGTATTGTCGACCAATATGAGAGACTAAGACGTCTTATATGTTCTTGGTTGTGTAATTTTGGCTTTATATTTCTTTTTAAAATAAATAAATATCTTAGAAATAGGCGTATTTTACGTGAGAATGCATTTTGATGGACCATGTGAATACACGATAACACCTTTGTATTTTTTTTTTCTTTTTTTTTGTGTTTTGAGAATTGATGAGATTTATATAAACAAATTAAATTAAAAGAAATATAATGTAAAAGTTATTTTAATTTTAAAAAGATAACTCAAGTAAAATGCAATAGGATGTTAATAAATCGTCACTAGAAAAAATGCAATTTATTCTAATATGATACGAGAAATGTGAAAAATATCCCGTATGATGAACAAATCAGTAAATTAGTTCCATATGTTTTTTAAAATGGAGTAAAATACCCTCCTAGAGCTAGTGGTGTAGTACAAGTGCCCCAATGCAGGTGTTGTATAGAAGCAATTGTCAAGTACATGACATGGCATGTCAACCATCATATAGAGGATGATCCATCTGTCATCCGTCTGACGCAAAGGCATGTACATATTTTTATCGGACATATCCCGATTTTGCAGCAGAGTCTCGTAATGTTAGATTGGGATTGTTGTGTGGATGGACTCACGTCGCACGGGTAGTATGGTCGTACTTATTCATGTTGGCCCGTTATAGTTACACCATAAAATCTCCCACAGAAATATGCATGAGTTCTAAGTATATGTTCCTGACAATGGTGATTGGCCCTTTCGATCCCAATCATCTAATCGATGTGTACCTGGAGCCGTTGATCGAGGAGTTGCATTATTTTGTGGCATGTGAGTGTATTGTGACACGACAATGCTACGAACTAGGCATTCATGATGCGCACCGCATTGATGTGGACCGTGAACGACTTCACTATTGTTTTTCACAACTTTTTCATCATACTTCACTATTGTTCTCATATTACTTCAAGTTTTTCCTTCACTTATTCAATAATGATCATTACTAACTTAAACATTGGAGCCGGTATTTGGTAAGTCAACCCCCCAATAATCTTAGAATTATTGTGAAAGTCTTTCGTTCCTTGTGGTGCGGCTGGAGCCCTGTACACATCAAGCTTAAGTTATATTGATTCTAGATTTATTATGTTAGATTCAAAATAATTATTAACTATCACTGGAATAAATAAATTTAAGAATAAAAGATTCAAAATACAATAGTAAGGTTATAACATATAGAGGGATAATGTTACAAAAATAAAACAAAATTTTAAATAATAACAACCTAACATAAAGAATCCCGCAAATTAAAATTAGTCAATTCTAATCATTAAATCAGTATTACTTATAAAAAAAATTCAATATAGGGGATAATTTTAAGCTTTAATCAATTAATCATCTATCTTAATTGGAGAAACATCTGTATAACATAAATGAAAAGCAAATTGTCTCTGTGGATCAGAAGGGCATTAGAGGCTAATTAAGTGTATTTTTCCTTTTCTCTTTTCAGTTTTTATTATGGCCTAAATATATTTATAATCATGTAATTTTGACACTTATTATTCTTTATCTTTAAAATGGAATCCGGTCACCATCAATAATCTTGGCGTCCATGCCCCAAATTGGATTGGAAGAGGACTGGACAGAGTATGCATGGACTCAAAGTGGAAGGAAACTTTGGAGAGTAGCCTGCCAACTATATAAAAGCTTGGATAATCCAAACTACACTGTAATAGTCCCAACGGAACTAACAACCTGTTTCCTCCCTCCTCCGAGAGGATCAGAGACTTACCAAAGCTAAAAGAGTCGGGGTCTATGTCGCTGCAGAAATAATGAAGCAAGGGGAAGGGGCGCGTCAGGCCAAAGGCGTCGGCACACTCCATTGTACATATCCGCAAAAGGCGATCAACTGTACCACAAACCCAATGAATGGGTAACGGTAAGAAAACACAGAGGCACAATGGAATGAATAAACAAAAACCCTAAAGAAGAAACAACGAAACCCTAAAAAACCCCTAAAGCAAAGGGAAAAAGAAACACAAGAATAAAAAAAAATGTGTTAACAACTCCCAAACGTCCACTTAGCACGGCTTATATGTACTTTGTGGAGTCACACCCTCACTCTGGAAAAATTCTAAATCGTGCAAAAGTGGATGGACAAGACACCTCACTTGAAGAGGAAGAACTCTCGTGGAGAGAAGAGAAAAAAAGACAAATAGATGCTGCTAATAGAAAATCCACATTAGAGATAATTTTAATAGGGTTGGCAATTTTAATTCGGACCCGTAAAACCAGCCCCGGGCCCGCCCCACATGGGGCGAGTCTGGGACGTCATTTTTCGGGTCCGGGGCGGGGCTACCCCAACCCCGCCCCATTGGACCCGAACCCGTTCCGAACCTGCTCCTTTTTTTATTAGATATTATATATTAATATATAATATATTATAAATAAAAAAAATTATAGTATTATATATATATATATATATATATATATATATATGAATCTTAAATAATTTTTGTATGTACCCAATTGTATATAAAAAATACTAAAAATAAAAAATTAGTTGATAAAAAATTTAATAATTTAGATGAACGTATTTTTTGTCTTATCCAATTCATTTTTAGATTGAAAATTATATTAAAGTATTTAAATTTAAACTGATATTATTTGTTAAAAAAATATTAATTAATGTATTCTTTGTATAATATAATTCATTGACATTTGTAAATCATAAAATGATATTACTTGATGAGAAGATTAGTAATTTAGACGAACATATTTTTTTTTATCCAATTCATTTTAAATTGAAAACTACATTAAGGTATTAAATTTGTACATATTTTGTATAGTTATTAATATTAATTAAAAGATAAATATAAGTTATTTTTTAAAATCTGTTGATCAAATTATATACAAAAAAAATAAATGATATTTTAATTTATTATTATAAATATAAACTACTAATTAGTTTAGTAATAATATAGTCAGTAAAATATACCAAAAAATAAAATAAAAATCATATTGAATAATTTAATATTGTAGAAAGTATCTATTATCTAAAATAAAGCAATTGAAATACATAAAGTTATTTTATAGTTGAGATTGATATATATTCGCAATCTGTAATAACTTATAAATTTGTATATTCATAAATGTTAGTATTACATTAATATAACTATCATCTTATATTGTTGAACAACATGAGTTAATCTGATTGTTAAAATTCAGATCAAACAGTTAGATATGATCAAACTTATAGAAAAATATGTTTGGTAAAGTTTTAGACTTATTGAGTATACGGATGTTGAGATATCGTACTCGGAACATAAGAGTAATCATTCAAGATGGTGTATCGTTCAATCAGGCCATGTGATTTTAAATCACACCATCCGATATGATCTAATGGATATAGTCTTATATATATATATATATATATATATATATATATATATATATATTTGGTATGAATCGGATGTCCGAATTTTAAAATATCGTAATTGTTGATTAAGCTTTTTGATCTTATTATATATAATAAAATAACAATAAAAATAATTAAAAATTTCAACCATCATCATTATTATTATTTTAATTTCTTTAGATTAATTCATAAGAATCACTAAAGTTTTACATAAATTTATAAGTAATAAAATAGATTGCATAATACATACTATGTATCTTGATATAAATATAAAACTTAGAAATAAATATAAAAATTAATTATATGTTATAATTGTATTCTTTGTATAATATAAAAATATTAATTTATTGTATTCTCTGTATAATATAATTTTTATTATGATGGATTTTCCATTTTTATTTGTACGGAATCATGAAAAAATTTAATTTCTTGTGTTTAAGAAATAGAAAAAGGAGTACAAAAATGCTACAATTGCCGTGTCGGGTCGGATTGGCGGGGCGGGGTTGTGATGCGGCGGGTTGGCGGGGCCGGGCCTGGTTTTTAACGTGGCGGAGTGGGGCGGGGATGGGTTATGGGGCTTGCATAAACTTAATGGGGCGGGTCTCGGGTCCAGACGGGCCCATACCAGACTCGCCTTATTGCCATCACTAAATTTTAAGCTTGTAACCAATTAATTATGTAATAATATTAGATATAGTTTTATATTAAATTGTAACTTCTTCGCACATATAATCCAGTAGCTAGTCTGTACCTTTTAAAATATCCGAAATGTGAGAAAAATATAAAATATGTGACCCTTCGGATCATCTGCACATAATATTTATTAATTTCATTCATCGATCTCAATTAGAAAAGAATCATATCTCTGTAACCTAAATAAAAAACAAAATGTCTCTGCAGATCATAATGCTATCAGAGGCTTTGTACGAGGTTTTTTCTTTCCTTTTTTTTTTAATATAGGGATAATATATTAACTTTTTTTGGTTAGATATACTTACATTTTTCCTAAATATAGTTAACTCTTCACATATAATTAACAAAAATCTCTCCTCCAAATATGATGTGCATTAGATTTCATCCATTTATTGGGTTTTTTCAAGAAATGAAAATTAATAATTATGATTGCATAAGAAAAAAAAAATTACAGTTTTATAACTATAGAGGAGTGACAAATTTGATTCTGTTGAAATCAACTTTGTAATTTGGTCCTTAAAAAAATTGCAATTTTAGGACAACTCCAACCATTTTTATTGAATCTCCAATTTAATAGGATTATATAAAAGTCACACGAAATTTATAACGGCCTTAGGCACGGTTGTAGCCGTTAACAAAAAAAAAAAAAAAAAAAATGCCACCCCAATGACGTCAGCTCGTCCGATCTGTTACAAAACTGTTACAAAAATCGTGCCAATTGGAATGGCTTTTGGCCATTACAAAAAAAATTTACAAATCACTCATTTTTTTTGTAGTATGTTGGAATTCATTTCGTAATCCGGTCCTTCAAAAAATTGCATATTTATGACAACTCCAACTGTTTTCATTGAATCTCCAATTTAATAGAATTATATACAAGTCACATAAAATTTACCACCTATACTTTGGGTAAACAGTCTAAAACACCCAAAGAAGGCAAAAAAATACTCATCAAGCCAACATCAAAGTGCAAAACGAAATTCATATATAATCAATAAAAACAAGATTTGGTTAATTATCCTCTCATGGTTTCTTCCCTGCCACAGCCAAGAGGGTGCTTCTCAGTTTCGTGATCTCTGTTTCGAAATTAGTCACCTCCGCCAACGAAACTTGGAACTCGGCCAAACCCTCGGTGCAATCCGAAAGAGATATCCCTCCAAGATAATTCTTGAGAGCGGATGTAGGGTCATTCTTCACTAACCGATGCTCTTGATGATGTCGTGGAAAATGCTGTCGTACGCCTCGTGGCATTTTTCTTGGATGAAGTCCTTTGACACTTGCTTCAGGTTATCAGGCAGCTTACACCCGATGCCATCAAATATTTTCTTCCCAACCTTGATTTTCTCCAGGGCTGCGTTGAGCACGTTCGTCATTGCCCCCTCCCAAGATTTCGCATCTTTGGCCATCTGCATGCAGAGGGCCTTGTCAGTGGCTTTGTCGCAGAAGGGGTTGACGGCGGATTCCACCGCAGAAAAGAGGAGGGACATGGCGAAGATGGCAAATTCGGTAGAAGCGATGGTTTTTGTTAAACCCATTTTTTGTTTTTCTTCTTTTGAGTTAATTTGTGTGACTATTTTAATTCTTCTTTGGGTTGGAAATTTGACTAAAATTTTTCACCCTTTGTCTTTCCGTGAGGTTTATCTCAAAATCAATAAAATATAAGAATGATTATTATTTTAAAAATAAGTATAGATTGAATAGATAAAAAATTGCATAAAATTATAGATTAATATAAATAATTTTTTCATAGATATTTATTTTATTTAATTATAAGATTATAGATAAAAGTACATAAATAGTATTTTATTAAAAATTCATAAAATTATAGGTATTTATAAATACTTATAAATTATAAAAACAATGAAATTCTTATTTTATATTATATAATACAAAAATTAAAAAATATTATTATTTTATAAAGAATTAAAGATTATAAAAAAATTATTATATTATTTAATATAAATTTATACAACGCCCCCACCACTCCACCCCTGAAAGGGGAGAAATAAGAACAAATAGATGTTACTTATCAAAAATCCAAATTAGGGATAATTTTAAGCATATAACCAATTATTTATGTAATAATATTAGATATAGTTTTATAATAAATTCTAACTACTACGCATATATAATGCAGCAGCTAGTAGATCTGTACTTCTAAATTATACGGAATGTGCGCCTTCCGATCATCTACATATAATATTTATTAATTTCATTCATCGATCTTAATTAGAAAAGAATCTCCGTAACCAAAATAAAAAGCAAATTGTATTCGCGGATCATAACGCTATCAGAGGCTTCTTAAAAGGATTTGTCTTTTTCTTTTATATTTTTTGTTAATAATGGGTTAAATATAATTTTTTTGGGTTAATTATACTTACATTTTTCCTAATACATTTAACTCTTCACATATACTTAACAAAAATCTCTCCTTTAAACTTACGATGTGCATTAAATTTTCTCTGTTTATTTTGTTTTTTTCAAAAATTAAAAATTAATAATTTTTATAATGTATGAAAAAAATACATTCTTATAACTGTAGAAGAGTGACAGATTTGATTCTGTTTGAATCCATCTCGTAATCTGGTCCTTAAAAAAATTGCATATTGATCACAACTCCAAACGTTTTCATTGAATCTCCAATTTAATAGAATTAAGTACGAGTCACATAAAATTTACCACCAATTATTTTAAAATTGCCAATTTTTAAAACTTACGGAGAATATATTATGGAGAATATATAGACTTATAAATTATAGATAATTATAAATAATTATTTTATAAATACTTATAGATTATAAAAATCAATAAATTATAAGAATGATTATTATTTTATAAATAAGTATAGATTGAATACGGCGGATTCCACCGCAGAGAAGAGGAGGGACGTGGCCAAGATGGCAAATGCGATAGAAGCGATGGTTTTCGTTAAACCCATTTTTTGGTTTTCTTCTTTTTTGAGTTAATTTGTGTGACTATTTTAATTCTTCTTTGGTCCGGAAATTTGACTGAAATTTTCACCCTTTGTCTTTCCGTGAGGTTTATCTCAAAAGTGGGAAAGGCAAGAGGGTTCAAGTGTGTGTATGTTTGCGTTGGCGTGGTGTGGTTAAATAGAGCATTGGATGAGTGGGGTGCCGTTGTTTTCTCAATTTCTTTGGTTGTCGAATTATTACATTATTATTAGTAAGTTCTTTGTATATTAGACGTCAAAATAATTTTTTCTCTTCTTTTTTTGTGAACAAAAATAAAAGGCGGAAAGAAAGATGAAGAGCTCCTAAGAATTAACTGCCACTCAAACTAATTATAATTGGCATTCTGCACTACAGAAAAAAAATAAATAATTTTGTGCTACACTATAATTCACCGAAAGCCTCAATTTTTATGATGACCTGGTTGATGATGTAAATTTTTTGGCCCAATCGATTGGGAAGAACTAAAATTTGCCTTAATTTTTAAAGGGGAATTCTTTTTAGTCCATTAACCTGGCTCTCGTCCAATTTTTGTCCACTAATTTTTATAATTATCACATTCTATATCCTATATTAAAAAAATACTTCAATTAGGCACTCCGATGGCTTATTTTTTAAATTTTCGCTTGAATCCCTTTAATTTTGTGAATTTTCATCGCATGTGGCATTAAATTCTGACGTGGCGGGTGAGGTTGACTTATTTTCTTGAGTAACCATATTTTTCAATCCACTATATTTGTCCGAAAATAAAAAGAATACATTGGCTCAAATGGATTTTTTTTATCTCTGCTCTCCCACATAAAGAAATAAATAAAAATTTGTCAAATTACATAAAAAAAAAAAAAGTTTTGAATTTATATTTTATACTAGTTTTCGTGACCCGTCGCCTATGTTTTCATATAATAAATCATCTTACACACTTTAAAAGGTATTATAAATTAGAATACATTATATAACTCAGTATATCAGCTTTAATGCAAATATATTATGGAGAATATATAGACTTATAAATTATAGATAATTATAAATAATTATTTTATAAATACTTATAGATTATAAAAATCAATAAATTATAAGAATGATTATTATTTTATAAATAAGTATAGATTGAATAGATTAAAAATTGCATAAAATTATAGATTAATATTAATAAATTTTTCATAGATATTTATTTGATTTAATTATAAGATTATAGATAAAAGTACATAAATAGTATTCTATTAAAAATACATAAAACTATAGGTAATTATAAATACTTACAAATTATAAAATAAAATAAAATTATTATTTTATATCTTATAATACATAAAATTATAAAAATAAAAATTATTATTTTATAAATAATTAAAGATTATAAAAAATTATAATATAAATTTATACAAGCCCCACCACTCCACCCCTGAAAGGGGAGACAAAAGAACAAATAGATGTTACCTATCAAAAATCCAAATTAGGGATATTTTTTTAGCTTATAACCAATTATTTATGTAATAATATTAGATTTAGTTTTATAATAAATTGTAACTTCTACGCATATATAATGCAGTAGCTAGTAGATCTGTTACCTTTTAAATTATACGAAATGTTAGAAAAAATTAAAACATGTGAACCTACCGATCATCTACACATAATACTCATTAATTTCATTCATCGATCTTAAGTAGAAAAGAATCTCCGTAACCAAAATAGAAAGCAAACGGTCTCTGCGGATCATAACGCTATCAGAGGCTTATTAAAAGGATTTGTCTTTTTTTGGTTTTTTTGTTAATAATGAGTGAAATATAATTTTTTTGGGTTATATATACTTACATTTTTCCAAATATATTTAACTCTTCACATATACTTAACAGAAATCTCTCCTCTAAATTTACGATGTGCGTTAAATTTTCTCTGTTTATTTGGTTTTTTTCAAAAATTAAAACTTAATCATTTTTATAATGTATGAACAAAACTACATCCTTATAGCTGTAGAAGAGTGACAAATTTGATTCTGTTTGAATCCATCTCTTAATCTGGTCCTTAAAAAAATTGCATATTTATGACAACTCCAAACGTTTTCATTGAACCTTCAATTTAATAGAATTATGTACGAGTCACATTATTTACCACCAATTATTTTAAATTGCTAATTTTTAAAACTTACGGAATTAAAATTAAAAAAATCTATTTGTCTTGCACCAAAATGCCATCTATTAATTACAGGACAAAAATTGTACCTGTTCCAAATATACATTGGGTAAACAGTCTAAAACACCCAAAGAAGGCAAAAAATACTCATCAAGCCAACATCAAAGTGCAAAACGAAATCCATATATAATCAATAAAAAGAATATATGGTTAATTATCCTCTCATGGCTTCTTCCCTGCCACAGCCAAGAGGGCGCTTCTCAGTTTCGTGATCTCTGTTTCGAAATTAGTCACCTCTGCCAACGAAACTTGGAACTCGGCCAAACCCTCAGTGCAATCCGAAAGCGATATCCCTCCAAGATAATTCTTGAGGGCGGATGTAGGGTCATTCTTCACTAACCCGATGCTCTTGATGAGGTCGTGGAAGATGCTGTCGTATGCCTCGTGGCATGTTTCTTGGATGGAGTCCTTTGACACTTGCTTCAGGTTACCGGGCAGCTTCGACCCGATGCCATCAACTATCTTCTTCCCGACCTTGATTTTCTCCAGGGCTGCGTTGAGCACGTTTGTCATTGCCCCTCCCAGGTTTTCGCGTCTTTGGCCATCTGCATGCAGAGGGCCTTATCGGTGGCTTTGTCGCAGAAGGGGTTGACGGCGGATTCCACCGCAGAGAAGAGGAGGGACGTGGCCAAGATGGCAAATGCGATAGAAGCGATGGTTTTCGTTAAACCCATTTTTTGGTTTTCTTCTTTTGAGTTAATTTGTGTGACTATTTTAATTCTTCTTTGGTCCGGAAATTTGACTGAAATTTTCACCCTTTGTCTTTCCGTGAGGTTTATCTCAAAAGTGGGAAAGGCAAGAGGGTTCAAGTGTGTGTATGTTTGCGTTGGCGTGGTGTGGTTAAATAGAGCATTGGATGAGTGGGGTGCCGTTGTTTTCTCAATTCTTTGGTTGTCGAATTATTACATTATTATTAGTAAGTTCTTTGTATATTAGACGTCAAAATATTTTTTTGTCTCTTTTTTTTGTGAACAAAAAGGAAAGAAAGATGAAGAGCTCCTAAGAATTAACTGCCACTCAAACTAATTATAATTGGCATTCTGCACTACAGAAAAAATAAATAAATAATTTTGTGCTACACTATAATTCACCGAAAGCCTCAATTTTTATGATGACCTGGTTGATGATGTAAATTTTTTGGCCCAATCGATTGGGAAGAACTAAAATTTGCCTTAATTTTTAAAATTCTTTTTAGTCCATTAACCTGGCTCTCCCAATTTTACTAATTTTTATAATTATCACATTCTATATCCTATATTAAAAAAATACTTCAATTAGGCACTCCGATGGCTTATTTTTTAAATTTTCGCTTGAATCCCTTTAATTTTGTGAATTTTCATCGCATGTGGCATTAAATTCTGACGTGGCGGGTGAGGTTGACTTATTTTCTTGAGTAACCATATTTTTCAATCCACTATATTTGTCCGAAAATAAAAAGAATACATTGGCTCAAATGGATTTTTTTTATCTCTGCTCTCCCACATAAAGAAATAAATAAAAATTTGTCAAATTACATAAAAAAAAAAAAAAAAGTTTTGAATTTATATTTTATACTAGTTTTCGTGACCCGTCGCCTATGTTTTCATATAATAAATCATCTTACACACTTTAAAAGGTATTATAAATTAGAATACATTATATAACTCAGTATATCAGCTTTAATGCAAATATATTATGGAGAATATATAGACTTATAAATTATAGATAATTATAAATAATTATTTTATAAATACTTATAGATTATAAAAAATAAAAATTATAAGAATGATTATTATTTTATAAATAAGTATAGATTGAATAGATTAAAAATTGCATAAAATTATAGATTAATATTAATAAATTTTTCATAGATATTTATTTGATTTAATTATAAGATTATAGATAAAAGTACATAAATAGTATTCTATTAAAAATACATAAAACTATAGGTAATTATAAATACTTACAAATTATAAAATAAAATAAATTATTATTTTATATCTTATAATACATAAAATTATAAAAAAAAATTATTATTTTATAAATAATTAAAGATTATAAAAAAATTATAATATAAATTTATACAAGCCCCACCACTCCACCCCTGAAAGGGGAGACAAAAGAACAAATAGATGTTACCTATCAAAAATCCAAATTAGGGATATTTTTTTAGCTTATAACCATTATTTATGTAATAATATTAGATTTAGTTTTATAATAAATTGTAACTTCTACGCATATATAATGCAGTAGCTAGTAGATCTGTTACCTTTTAAATTATACGAAATGTTAGAAAAAATTAAAACATGTGAACCTACCGATCATCTACACATAATACTCATTAATTTCATTCATCGATCTTAAGTAGAAAAGAATCTCCGTAACCAAAATAGAAAGCAAACGGTCTCTGCGGATCATAACGCTATCAGAGGCTTATTAAAAGGATTTGTCTTTTTTTGGTTTTTTTGTTAATAATGAGTGAAATATAATTTTTTTGGGTTATATATACTTACATTTTTCCAAATATATTTAACTCTTCACATATACTTAACAGAAATCTCTCCTCTAAATTTACGATGTGCGTTAAATTTCTCTGTTTATTTGGTTTTTTTCAAAAATTAAAACTTAATCATTTTTATAATGTATGAACAAAACTACATCCTTATAGCTGTAGAAGAGTGACAAATTTGATTCTGTTTGAATCCATCTCTTAATCTGGTCCTTAAAAAAATTGCATATTTATGACAACTCCAAACGTTTTCATTGAACCTTCAATTTAATAGAATTATGTACGAGTCACATTATTTACCACCAATTATTTTAAATTGCTAATTTTTAAAACTTACGGAATTAAAAAAAAAAAAATCTATTTGTCTTGCACCAAAATGCCATCTATTAATTACAGGACAAAAATTGTACCTGTTCCAAATATACATTGGGTAAACAGTCTAAAACACCCAAAGAAGGCAAAAAATACTCATCAAGCCAACATCAAAGTGCAAAACGAAATCCATATATAATCAATAAAAAGAATATATGGTTAATTATCCTCTCATGGCTTCTTCCCTGCCACAGCCAAGAGGGCGCTTCTCAGTTTCGTGATCTCTGTTTCGAAATTAGTCACCTCTGCCAACGAAACTTGGAACTCGGCCAAACCCTCAGTGCAATCCGAAAGCGATATCCCTCCAAGATAATTCTTGAGGGCGGATGTAGGGTCATTCTTCACTAACCCGATGCTCTTGATGAGGTCGTGGAAGATGCTGTCGTATGCCTCGTGGCATGTTTCTTGGATGGAGTCCTTTGACACTTGCTTCAGGTTACCGGGCAGCTCGACCCGATGCCATCAACTATCTTCTTCCCGACCTTGATTTTCTCCAGGGCTGCGTTGAGCACGTTTGTCATTGCCCCCTCCCAGGTTTTCGCGTCTTTGGCCATCTGCATGCAGAGGGCCTTATCGGTGGCTTTGTCGCAGAAGGGGTTGACGGCGGATTCCACCGCAGAGAAGAGGAGGGACGTGGCCAAGATGGCAAATGCGATAGAAGCGATGGTTTTCGTTAAACCCATTTTTTGGTTTTCTTCTTTTGAGTTAATTTGTGTGACTATTTTAATTCTTCTTTGGTCCGGAAATTTGACTGAAATTTTCACCCTTTGTCTTTCCGTGAGGTTTATCTCAAAAGTGGGAAAGGCAAGAGGGTTCAAGTGTGTGTATGTTTGCGTTGGCGTGGTGTGGTTAAATAGAGCATTGGATGAGTGGGGTGCCGTTGTTTTCTCATTCCTTTGGTTGTCGAATTATTACATTATTATTAGTAAGTTCTTTGTATATTAGACGTCAAAATAATTTTTTGTCTCTTCTTTTTTTGTGAACAAAAATAAAAGGCGGAAAGAAAGATGAAGAGCTCCTAAGAATTAACTGCCACTCAAACTAATTATAATTGGCATTCTGCACTACAGAAAAAATAAATAAATAATTTTGTGCTACACTATAATTCACCGAAAGCCTCAATTTTTATGATGACCTGGTTGATGATGTAAATTTTTTGGCCCAATCGATTGGGAAGAACTAAAATTTGCCTTAATTTTTAAAGGGAATTCTTTTTAGTCCATTAACCTGGCTCTCGTCCAATTTTTGTCCACTAATTTTTATAATTATCACATTCTATATCCTATATTAAAAAATACTTCAATTAGGCACTCCGATGGCTTATTTTTTAAATTTTCGCTTGAATCCCTTTAATTTTGTGAATTTTCATCGCATGTGGCATTAAATTTTGACGTGGCGGGTGAGGTTGACTTATTTTCTTGAGTAACCATATTTTTCAATCCACTATATTGTCCGAAAATAAAAAGAATACATTGGCTCAAATGGATTTTTTTTATCTCTGCTCTCCCACATAAAGAAATAAATAAAAATTTGTCAAATTACATAAAAAAAAAAAAAGTTTTGAATTTATATTTTATACTAGTTTTCGTGACCCGTCGCCTATGTTTTCATATAATAAATCATCTTACACACTTTAAAAGGTATTAAATTAGAATACATTATATAACTCAGTATATCAGCTTTAATGCAAATATATTATGGAGAATATATAGACTTATAAATTATAGATAATTATAAATAATTATTTTATAAATACTTATAGATTATAAAAATCAATAAATTATAAGAATGATTATTATTTTATAAATAAGTATAGATTGAATAGATTAAAAATTGCATAAAATTATAGATTAATATTAATAAATTTTTCATAGATATTTATTTGATTTAATTATAAGATTATAGATAAAAGTACATAAATAGTATTCTATTAAAAATACATAAAACTATAGGTAATTATAAATACTTACAAATTATAAAAAAAATAAATTATTATTTTATATCTTATAATACATAAAATTATAAAAATAAAAATTATTATTTTATAAATAATTAAAGATTATAAAAAATTATAATATAAATTTATACAAGCCCCCACCACTCCACCCCTGAAAGGGGAGACAAAAGAACAAATAGATGTTACCTATCAAAAATCCAAATTAGGGATATTTTTTTAGCTTATAACCAATTATTTATGTAATAATATTAGATTTAGTTTTATAATAAATTGTAACTTCTACGCATATATAATGCAGTAGCTAGTAGATCTGTTACCTTTTAAATTATACGAAATGTTAGAAAAAATTAAAACATGTGAACCTACCGATCATCTACACATAATACTCATTAATTTCATTCATCGATCTTAAGTAGAAAAGAATCTCCGTAACCAAAATAGAAAGCAAACGGTCTCTGCGGATCATAACGCTATCAGAGGCTTATTAAAAAGGATTTGTCTTTTTTTGGTTTTTTTGTTAATAATGAGTGAAATATAATTTTTTTGGGTTATATATACTTACATTTTTCCAAATATATTTAACTCTTCACATATACTTAACAGAAATCTCTCCTCTAAATTTACGATGTGCGTTAAATTTCTCTGTTTATTTGGTTTTTTTTCAAAAATTAAAACTTAATCATTTTTATAATGTATGAACAAAACTACATCCTTATAGCTGTAGAAGAGTGACAAATTTGATTCTGTTTGAATCCATCTCTTAATCTGGTCCTTAAAAAAATTGCATATTTATGACAACTCCAAACGTTTTCATTGAACCTTCAATTTAATAGAATTATGTACGAGTCACATTATTTACCACCAATTATTTTAAATTGCTAATTTTTAAAACTTACGGAATTAAAATTAAAAAAATCTATTTGTCTTGCACCAAAATGCCATCTATTAATTACAGGACAAAAATTGTACCTGTTCCAAATATACATTGGGTAAACAGTCTAAAACACCCAAAGAAGGCAAAAAATACTCATCAAGCCAACATCAAAGTGCAAAACGAAATCCATATATAATCAATAAAAAGAATATATGGTTAATTATCCTCTCATGGCTTCTTCCCTGCCACAGCCAAGAGGGCGCTTCTCAGTTTCGTGATCTCTGTTTCGAAATTAGTCACCTCTGCCAACGAAACTTGGAACTCGGCCAAACCCTCAGTGCAATCCGAAAGCGATATCCCTCCAAGATAATTCTTGAGGGCGGATGTAGGGTCATTCTTCACTAACCCGATGCTCTTGATGAGGTCGTGGAAGATGCTGTCGTATGCCTCGTGGCATGTTTCTTGGATGGAGTCCTTTGACACTTGCTTCAGGTTACCGGGCAGCTTCGACCCGATGCCATCAACTATCTTCTTCCCGACCTTGATTTTCTCCAGGGCTGCGTTGAGCACGTTTGTCATTGCC